>CAUJNA010003805.1:212500-405000 GCA_963377175.1 Effrenium voratum
CTCCCCGCCGGACAGTTGTCATATGAAGTGATGGATGTCAGATAACCGCAAAGCTGTCTCCCTTGCTTCCTGGAAGGTACTCAAGAGGTGGCCCGGATGGAAAGCTGTCACCCGTGCCCAGCAAAAAAACAAAATTGTTGTGTTCCAGCCGGGAGAGGTCGATCTTTGACAAGCCCCTGCAAGCTGGCCATGTCCAGCCTCTTGAATTTCAATCCTTCTTCATGTCAAAGCCGAGGCCTTTCGTGGACATCTTCAACTAAAAATTGTGGGCGCAGGAAACCTGTGATATTGCAAGTGGTTCTTGTTTGTACTTTCTTGTCGTGGTCTTGTTTCTGGTCTAGTTTCTGCTTGGTGGCTGTTGCGTGTTTCTGTTTAGATGTATTTTGAGATCTGGGCGGCTGGCAAATGCACATGCACAACCTCTAGGTGCTTGAATTGGAGAAGTCGCTTTTCTCGATGTCATGTAGAATAGAGCCGTGCGCATCCCCAGCATCCCGGGAATCCCTTTCTTTGCCTTCTCCTGCGTTTGATCAATTTCTTAGGCTGGGCCTGACCATGGGCTGGAAAGAGATGAAGGATTCCTGCAGCATTGGCGCCGCTGGCGGCATATTCGCAGTGCACCACCCGGCTTGACACGGGGCAACTCCCAAACAGATTTCCGCAGCGTAAAGTTATCGTATAGGCTCGCCTTTGACAGCCTTCTTGTAAGATGCGGCAGTCTTTGACAAAGCTCTGACACAGTGTTTTCTCCGCAAACTTGATGCTCAGGCAGATTGTCCTGCCCGAAAGTCTTTCCCAATGTCTCTCAAGCGAGTTGCCCATGGTTTTGCGACAAGATCATGATGGGGCTTGAAGCTCAAGCACAAAATTCCTCACAGTGGCTTGGGCTAGTGACGTCCAGTGGAAACCCTCAACCCATACCCAGTGGGCCCCCCACTCCCCAAACTCCTTGCCCTTCCAGCAGCTGTAGATCTTCAGCACGTCGCACAACACCCACTGGCCAACGGCATGGACAAACTCACTTCGCACTGGTTCGATAAATCAACTCGTGGATTATGCCCTTCAGTATGCTATGGTTCCCTTGCAAAATCCTCCGTTGCTTGTTTTTGCGGGATTTACGGCCATCCTTAGTTTTGTCCATGGCACCCGTTTATGGGGCCTTCCGAACATGGGTGAATTACGAGATTGGTTTGTCTCCAAACGGGTCGCCCAAGGCAAGGTGCTGACTCAAAGGGGTCTGATCAAAGGGTGAGAAACTCTGTGGCAAGGTCCAATTCTAGCCTCCGGGGCTCCGTGCGTTTTGCTTTTGGGTGGCACCGCCGATAGGGTAAAGCGATGGCTGCAAAGGGCCACCGCGCTTTTGACCAACTGCCGACGTCTCCCCGTCCCAGCGGGCATTACTCAATTACGATTGTCTCCAAGTAGAGGCACCCACCCTGTAATTTGTGGTCAAAACTAAAACAGAAGGGACAGAATGAATCTGATCTCGGTCTCAATACGTGCTAAACGCTAAAACCAGTCACAGCTTCGATCTGCACTAGCTTCCCCCATCATTCTGGATGCATGGAAGTTTATATACCTCTCAAATGAGGAGTATACTACCGTTCAAACTAACATTGGTGCTAAACGTTTCCCAAACCCATACCTTAGCAAGCCCTTGAAAATCAGGGAAATGCAGGAATGCTGGATTTCTTGTTGGTTCCCCCGTCAAACCATAGGAACACACCCTTGGTGCTTTTGTCACATGTCAGGTGCGCCCAAGAGCAGGCCAGCACCATGATGGTGATGACACCGGCGTGGCCGTTGCAGAGCCAAGCCACGATCCCGGCCTACAAATGCAAATGAAGGAACCCGAACACCCCACACACGCGTCTGACTGGAATCAACAAACAAACGCAATGAAGCGACCAACCAAATAGGAAGCCAAGCAAGCCAGGCAAGGCAAAGCAAAGCAAAGCAAAGCAAGAGAAAGCAAACGAGAACAAAAGAGAAGCAAAGAATGGCACGGGAAAGCAAAGGAAAGCAAGGCAAGGCAAGGCAAAGCAAGGCAAGGCAAAGCAAAGAGAGCAACACACCAACCAAGCTAAGCCAAGCAAAGCCAAGCCAAGCAAGGCCAACCAACCAGCCGAGCCGAGCCGAGCAAGCAATCAACCAAGCAAGCCAAGCCAAAGAAATGCAAGCAACCAAGCAACCAAGCAACCAAGCAATTAAGCAACCAAGCAACCAAGCAACCAAGCAACCAAGCAACCAAGCAACCAAGCAACCAAGCAACCAAGCAACCAAGCAACCAAGCAACCAAGCAACCAAGCAAGACCAGCCAACCTACCAACCTACCAACGTCCAACCAACCCGCCCAAACAAGCAACCATCCCAAGCCAACCGTCAAGCCAAGCCAAGCAGACGATTCCCGCCCGACCATTTGACGCTGAGCGCTGCGCCACCACCACGGCGGTGCAGATCACCACGTCCATGACGCTGGGCCCGGGGAACCTGGCCATCAAAACCGTCTCGGGATCCCATTTTTGGGGTCCCGGTGAATTCACCAAACCCATTTTAGGCTTCCTATTGTGGTTAGATTGCTTTGTCGCCAAACATCATGGGCCACCGCCCCCCTTGTGCTTGATCTAGTGAGTCCGACCCTGATTCGTAACGCCGAACGCCCGCTGGTATTGAACAGAGGGGGTTAGCTGGAAAGCAAGGAATTAAATCACCAGAAAGAGGCCTTTTGATTGGCACTGCAGGTGATAATAATCAGGAAAAGCATTTCAAGTCGGATAAGCAATGTTCTTTGACTTCAGTTAACGTTCTTTGAGAGTTGTAGATTGTAGTGGAAAAAAAGCTGATAATATCAGGACGCGAAATGGAGAAAACGCTAGCCCCGCTGGTGGGTTGATGCAAACAAACCTTTTGTCCACGACACATGAACTCTGAGGCCAAAATAGCAGCCTTGCCTGTTCCAGACTCCGTATAGCTGATTTCAAGAGGCAAAGAGCCCTGCACAATCAACGGCCCCTGTGGCATTAGCCAAAAATACACTTCCCCTATCTCTGCCAAGGCTTAATCGAAATCAAGCAACCAGCAAATCGAGCCCACAAGCCGAAGCGAAGGGGCTAAGCATGCTGGCAGAAATGTGACCAGTGGGCTCACATTTAAACACATCAAGGGACTGAAGGCGAATACGAGAGAAGTCAAACAACGTTAAGGCAGCGTCAACCCCGCGCACATCAGCTCGTTTTGATTGGATCACAAACTGCCAACAACTGGAGGCCAAGTCTGACCAACTGCTGTCGCCAAGTCTTACCACAGATTTGTTTGCCATGCCCCGGAATGCCAAAAAATAAAGGTCCGAGTCACCAAGCATCACCAAACGCGAGCAGGGAGAAAAGTGGGAGACAAGTGGGAGACAAGTGGGACAAGTGGGGAGACAAGTGGGGAGACAGGAACAAATAGGTAAATACATGAACACAATTCAAACAAAAGCACGTGGCATAGGAACTATTGCTTGAATGTTTGTTGCGCGAGTATCCCCCAGTCATGGCCGCTCCCCTGAAGCCAACAGGCAAAACTGAAAAATGCCCTGGGGCAAACGGAAGTTGATTTGAGCTTGTTGGGACGCAATCCAAATGGCCTGAGCCTGAGGCCGCCTCAGGCGACGCTTGTGGCGTTGATGCGAAAACTACTTGGGTTCCAGCATTTGGCCTTGCAAAGCTTGTGCAAACTCGAGCTGGTTTGTTTGACTTTCTTGGGGGGCTCTCCCAAGCTTCCGTCTTAGTTCCCTTTCAGAAGTACCAAAAAAAAGGTACCCTCAACCCACGACACACACACACACACACACACGCGCGCGCGCGAACAAAGAAAAACATGGCTGCGTGTCCTTCTCTTGACCACAACGAATGGTGACTCTGTTGCTCATCACGTCTATCTTCCAGTGTTGCAGTGTTGCATTGCGCAGATTCACCCCAAACCGCAACTGTAAGCAACAAATGTGGAGCTAATCTATTGCTCCCTTAGTCCAGCACGCCTTTTAAGCAGATTTGCGCTGCACCCGGCTGCTGTCTCCGCCGAGTGCCGGACGACCCCAGGTCACAACATCCCCACATTCAAGAACGGCAGCAAAAGCACCCGCGCGGTTTGCTTGGATGTGCTGGACGTTCCTCAGCTGCTCTTGCACCTGGCTGCTGTCTCCGCCGTATTCAGGATTGCCCCAGGTCACAACGGACCCAGACTCAAGAATAGCAGCAAAAGCACGCTCAGTTGCTTGGATGTGCTGGACGTTCCTCAGCTCCTCTTGCACCTGGCTGCTGTCTCCTCCGTGTTCTGGAATTCCCCAAGTCACAACAGCCCCAGATTCAAGAATGGCAGCAAAAGCACCCGCGCGGTTTGCTTGAATGTGCTGGAAGTTCCTCAGCTGCTCTTGGACCTGGCTGCTGTCTCCGCCGTGCTCAGGACAACCCCAGGTAACAACAGCCTTAGATTCAAGAGTGGCAGCAAACGCGTGGACAGTTGCTTGGATGTGCTGGACACTCTTCAGCTGCTCTTGCACGAAATCCGGCTGGCCCCAGGTCACAACAGCCCCAGAATCCAGAACGGCAGCAAAGGCAAAGGCATTTGCTTGAATGTGCTGTACATTTCTCAGCTGCTCTTGCACCTGGCTGCTGTCTCCGCCGTATTCAGGATGTCCCCAGGTCACAACGGACCCAGACTCAAGAACGGCAGCAAAGGCAAAGGCATTTGCCTGAATGTGCTGTACATTTCTCAGCTGCTCTTGCACCTGGCTGCTGTCTCCGCCGTATTCAGGATGTCCCCAGGTCACAACGGACCCAGACTCAAGAATAGCAGCAAAAGCACGCTCAGTTGCTTGGATGTGCTGGACGTTCCTCAGCTCCGCTTGCACGTGGCTGCTGTCTCCTCCGTGTTCTGGATAACCCCAAGTCACAACAGCCCCAGATTCAAGAATGGCAGCGAAAACATCGTCAGTTGCTTGGATGTGTTGAACGTTCCTCAGCTGCTGCTCTTGCACCTGGCTGCTGTCTCCGCCCAGTAGTGGATGGCCCCAAGTCATGACAGCCCCAGATTCAAGCGTGGCAGCAAAAGCACCAGAAGTTGCTTGGATGCACCGGATGTTCTGCACGTTCCTCAGCTGCTCTCGCACCTGGCTGCTGTCTCGCCGAATTCCGGACGACCCCAGGTCACAACATTGCTCCCATGGCCATGCAAAGCAAACGCCGTTCCAGTGGCAGCTAGCTTGCATAGCTGAACCACCGCAGTTAGCACGTCCCCATTTGCCAACCCGGCTTTGCTCACTGTGGCAGTCAAGTTGAGCTGCTGGCCTTTCCAAGTGAGCTTCAGCGGGCGCTGAAAATGCTGCTTCGCAGCAGCCTTCAGCTCGCTGATGAGTGTTGCGGGTGAGACTTCTATGGAGCAACCATCTCCACTGGGCAGGTGAACATCCACCTTCATGGCGCAGGAAGGGTCTTCTTTGAGTATTCAAGTTGCTCAACACGAACCTGAAACACAAACATGTACATTGAGGTGGCTGTTGAAGGAATCCCCGCCGTTTGCGAGACCTCAAGACCTTAGACACACCCTTGCAAGAAAAAGATCCTTTGTGGGTCTTGAACTGTTTTGCCGTGTAAGGACCTTCCTGGCTATCTAACTTGCATTTTGTGACTGAAGTTCTTCAGTTGAAGCCCGAGCGACGTCAGCAGTACCTGTGATCCTCAACCTGCACGGATATTCGCGCACGTTCGACCTTCACGGCAAGTACAAGTAGCGATGTGGCGTTCAGCATCTGGGGGAAAGGGAGGCACCCAGGAATTTGTGCATGTTGGGGGTAGTGGGCAGAAAGCCCGACGTCTTCCGACGCGTAGATATTCTACATTAGTGGAATGGGATGAATAAACCAAACAAGGCCTCCATGCGAGAACTTGTTGAAATCAACGGCTAAACGAATCAGCAAAACCGGGTGAACCCCAATCAGCAGTTGTGAGTAGCGGTGTTCTGTGGAGCCCAACGAAACGACTCGGATCAAATAAGGGGCAAAAATTGGAAGTTTACAAAGGTGAGAGTTTCAGAGACCCTACAAACCCACCTCTTCAAAGGAACCCACCCCACTCCCAAAACAGTATGAAATTACGCCTTATGGCCCAAGGAGGCTCTATAATATTCGCGCCAGCCCTTCACGGATTTAAGGGCCCTAGTTCGGTTTGTTCCTTCGGCCTCTGCAAGTTTTAACGCTGTCTGTCCAGGGGTCATTCTTCCCTTCACAGGTGCTCATATCAAAGCACCGTTCCCCAGCCCCAAAAGTCGCTTGTTCTTGTGAAGGATTGCGATGACTACATAGCCTTTCCAGCCAGCTTTGCAAAGGCATGGGGCTCTCATTGTGACTTTGCAGCTTGGAAAGCGTTGACTTTGATTATCCTGTTGCCAAGGGGGATCTGCAGTCGCAATAGGCGAGTCTTGCGCGTACTGGGGCCATGAAGTTTTCGGAGCTATGATAGCCTTGTTGGCAACATTAACCCCCCAGTCCCCAGTTTCTTTGCATGAATAGAGAATCCCAACAGCTAAGCTGCTTAGGGGAAAGAGCAGAATGTCGCAGCAATGTCAGAGGCCAGTGAGAGCTTTGCCACAGCAGAATCCCACCCTTTCACATGCCGGCCAGGCTTCTCAGCATCTGGAGCCATTCGATGACCCCTGCTCACTTTGAAGTTTGTAGTTCAGTACCTTGCGCGGCGAGGGCGAGTGCATGGTACATGTATGATGACTGGCTGATGAAATCTGGGTGCGGATTTTGAAAAAGCAGATGTCTGCAACAAATGTGCAACCGCAAGACATTCATAAAGTGGGCATAGTTAGTGCGGAGGTTCCATGCTTGAGGTTGCAAGAGGCAAGCATCAAATGTTCGCAATTGGACCTATAGACCCCTGCAGGAATCCATAGCAATCCATTTCTTGATTGCTTCAACCTGGGTTGGTGTTGATTTCTGCACAGAGACCATCCGCGACCTCCGGGAAATCAGACGCCCCGCTGGCCGCCGTTTCCATGTCCGGGGCACCGAAAGGAAGCGGCCACTGGCCACCTGGCGCGGATGGGAGCTACAAGCTCGGCAGTCAGAAGTCAAGATAGGAGCCACAGCTCCCGAGCGGAATGTTCCGCAAGAAACAACCAGCAAGTCATATAATTGTATATATACACATACATATATATATATATACATATGTGCATATATATATATATACATACATATTCTGTGTATATATATATATATATATGTAATTATACACTCGGCACTCATGCGCAGGACCGAACTGATCGCCAACCGACGCTCACTGAGCTTGTAAGCTTTTCAAAGCAGTCCCTGGTTCAAACCGTTATCATGTACACAGGACAGGAGCATCGTCTAGTCAATCTACACACCTGGACCTGGATCGGTGCGGGGGGGGTGTTACTTGAGTTGTACATGATTGACCCTTACAGCAATGTAGGAATCCCTTGTATCATACTTTGTAGTGCATGCGAATGTCACAGCTTGAAATCTTTGCTTGCGCGCGCGGTCCGCATTCTGACTGCTTGGGAATGTATCAGTATCCTTTGAGCGCTATTTGCGCTGGAGGGGGGGTTCGGGGGGTTCGGGGGGGGATGGTACCGCTCTTGTTCATTGAAAACACATCTCACGGAACGGCTTTGTTTACTGACTGATTAAAAGGCTCGTCTTCTTGCTGCTTTTCACATGTTGGGACTAAGATCGGTGGATGCGGTCCATTGTCATTCCTTCCAAAGACAACATCACAATTGTTTGACTCAAATCCCAATGCAATTGACCACATCCGCCGATCTTGGTCCCGACGCATGGCTTAAAACACGGTCATGAAATATATTTAGGTTGTTGGAGTTTGCGCGAATGGCCGTTGAATCCATGTCAAAACATCTGTCAAACAGAGAAAACAAATTCAAGTTCAAATTAATGAAGAACAAAGGACCCAGTTCAAAATCAGAACTCACCCTTTGGAACAAACCCGCGCGACTCTCTGGTGCGCCTGGGCGGTTCAGCGCTTCCGCTGTGACATGCCCAGCTAAAAGCGTCACATGAGCCGGGGGCGCAGACGTCCGAAAACAAAGAAATGGCAACCCTACACGCCTCTCCACTTAAAGACCCACCCATCTGTTATTGCCAAGGATGCTACCAAGGGATCTAGAGCTGGTGCTTTCCCCGAACCTCACTCCAGGGCTCGAACGTTCAACGAGTTGTGCGTGATTCATTGAATGGCGTCCCTAGCCTATCCAGACTTGAGGTCCACAAACTCAGCTTTACTTTGGTGCCGGGACGGCAATTCCTTCGTCTTCCTCTACCTCGCCAAACTGCCAGCAAATTGAACTTCCGTCACCCCACCAAGAGGCGACAGTCACTGTAAATTGGCCCTGTAGAGTTGCTCTTCAGCTGCAGATTCGAACATTATGATAGATGTGCAAACTTGAACTAGACGTTGGACGACACATGGAGTGGTGGGGTTGTCCACATGGATCTCTTTTAAGACCCCCTTATACACCGATTGACACCGAAACGGGTCCTACAAAGGGCCCTACAAACCTTATAATACCCATGTAGCGTAGCCAAACCACTCCGCCTTCAACGACAACTGGGCCGTCCCAGAGCATGCTGAACACAAGGCCCGACTACAGGGAACATCCTCTGCACCCGGGGTGGAATCAGTCTTTGGCAGTGGCAATTTGGCATCGGCCCAGTTCGGGCTGAGTGGCAATCTCCTCTGTCAGGAAATGGACAGGCACAAAGCGAGCTGATACGGGTGTTGGGATGGCTGCTGCGCACAAGTAATTATGTCTACGAATTGGACCACTCATTGTACAGACGTAGCTGTTCTTGTTTCTCCGCGGCACAGGACACACAAGTTTGTCCCTGCAGCCCTGCTGTCTGGCAACGCATTGAGAGAACACCTATGCGCGCAGCTTGTAAAGCTTGAGTGCCTTCTAAATGGGCCCCCCTGCAACCTGCCATCGGCAGTGGTCTGGAGGAATACGCCAATGCCACGCTGTACATGAGGGTTCCAAATGACCCGTGGCATAGCACACAAGCCCGAAAAGATATTCAGCTGTTCCAGATCCCGCCGGACCAAGTTTTAAGAACTGGCCCAAGTGCAAAAAAAGCTCCCTTCGGAAAGAAAAACCACCATTGCACCGGGCACCAAAGACCAGCGCCACATCGCTCTGCACGCGCAAATGGATGTCATTGTACTTCATCTTCGACGCAGGACCAAGCAGTAGAAATCTGCGTCGTCCTCCGAAAGTGGCCAGAGGGGCAACAAAACAATAGGAAACGCAAAAGAATGGCTGAGCCTTTCGCCAGCATTTGCTTACTTGATGTTGGTAGGAAAACCCGGCGGGGGGGGGGGGGGGGGGGGGGAAAAATGCAGTGAGCAACCCTTGCCATCCTTGAAGTCCTGCTCTGTTCCAAAAATCCCGCAATCGAAGCTTAACTAGGGAAACCCACCCTTTGTGGATCCCATGAGACCTTTGGAAGTGCGTTTCGAAATCCAGGATCGCAAATTGCATAGCCATCGTGCTGACCTGTGTAGCTCCATCCCTTTTGCTACAGGACCAACCGTCTGGCTGAAGACTTGGCTGCAGACCCGATCCCGCAAGTCCTCCAGAGACTCCAACTCCAGCTCGGGCACCTTTCGAGTTCGACCCAGCGCCCAAAAGGCACCGAAGACATGGCTGGAGATGCCTCTGAGCATGGAACCCAACAAGGTCCCTTTTCCCAGATTCCTCTCAAAACGCATGTTGTTTTTCAGGGTCCCATCAATAATCTCAAAAAAGAGACTTGCTTTTGGTCACACGGCTCCTTCGTGCGTGAGTTGGAAGGAGCTCGGGGAGGGGAATGATGTCGCGAGCGTCACAGCCAAGGCCCAAGTGTCAAGTATCGAAGAAGACAAACATGACTGTGGCGAATAGCATGCTTGGCATTTTTGGAAGATTGCACGGTGCCAAAAAAAGTAAACCCCTACAGTCCGAGCATGCCGCCACACACATTGGTAGACACCGACTGCATGAGTACAGCCGTTTGTGTCGCCCCGCAGATTTCCGGGAAAAGGCCTCTATCTCAAAGGTATTTCAACCCTCCACCGGCTATGCTGTCTCCACCAAACCGATGCAGAGCCCGCTGTTGAAACCGGCCTCCAATCAAACAACCACCTAGGAGTAGTTCAATTCAAAACTGTGCCTTTCCAAACTGCGATGTTCAAACTACCTGAAATGGAAAACAGAGTTGAAACCTTTCGTGGTTGTTTTCTGTTACAATACTTCCCCCTTGAAACTACCCCAAAGAGGGAAATTCATTCAGACCCCGATTTGGCCCGTGCGCCTCCGCGAGCATCGTCTTGAGCTGCTCTTTCCCGGGAAGATCGTGAAGAACCTGATGCTCAGTGGCCACAGTGAGTAGGCGCATGGAAGACAAAGAGAAGTGCGCCAAAGAAACCAAGATTAATAAAGGCAAGCCCTGTCATATTGTCCCGGTAAAAAGAAAACTCGCCGAATAAATTGGCCTTTCAAAGAAGAGATGTTTAACACCATGCTTTAAGAGGAAAATGGGTATGGGTATGTCTCAAATTCGGTGAACCCCCGAAATGGTTGATCTCCTTCTGGCTTGATGTCAAAACCCACCAAACAAAAGCAACACGCCTGCACCTTTCTCCATGACCCTTTGGTGGAGATAATTCACATTGGAGGGGCTCCACAGTTTACCCCCAAACAATTGGAGCCGTTCGGCGTCTCTTTTGGGCTCCCGGCCATACGGGGGTCGCTTTGTTGCAGCGTGCGCAGCCAGGGCCGGCCCAGGGGGTGGCTGATGACCTCGCAGTGAAGTTGCCTAATGCGTAAGCGCCTAGACTACTGCTCGGAGTCTCCTTCTGAGCCTTGGGAAGGGTGTTGACACCTGATTTTGGCAAAGGACCCCAGTTTGTGAGGTGAGAAGCTGACCCCCTCACTCATGCCAATGAGGCCCTCACGTATCAGACAAATCAGTGGCGGGCGGCCCGCCCTTACATTTGTCCCGCCCTATGCCCGCGCCGGGAGAGGCAACATAACAATGTGAAACACAGTCAGGAGGACCCAAGCGCGACAAGGATAGCGTGAGTGTTGAGGCGGAACACTCACAATAAACAAACAGTGACGAGCAAACGCACGACAATGAGACCCTTCGTGTTACAGGTGAAACACTCGCCATGAACGCATAGTCAGGAGCACCCACGCATAACAATGACACGGTTCCAAATGAAGCACCCCAATGAAAACGCAGCCACGAGCACCCCGCACGCGAGAATGATAGCATTATTTTTACAACGCAATGAGCACTCAACCATGCTCCAGCTACCTCCAGCTGCCCTGAAGCGAGCCCCCCACACAGCAACCGCTTGCGTTCATTGTGAGTGCTTCACCTGCCACACGAACGCTTTTGGCGCCGGGGCTGGGGCTGGACGCATTGCGTGGTCAGTTGTGTGGCTGGCGCGGTCAGAACTACAGCCGTAAGGACGAAGCGCCAAGAACTGAGGGGTGGGTGAAGGGCAAGGGGCCCCGCAAAGGATTGAGCCCCCGTAGTCCGAGGGTTAGGAGCTGGCTAGAAACTGAAGGGTGGGTGGGGTGTGGGAGAAAATGAGCACACCCACTCGAGCGCTCCCCAAACAACATGCATTGCGCCTGCAACAAAGGGCCGTGGCAAGCAAGTCAGCTGCGAGGTCCAAAACGAGGCGAGTCACGAGAAGTGCTGCTACCATGTTTTTTGGGTGCATTCATTGATCACTCAACCCCAGACTGCCCAAGTTGGCCGTTCCGAGGCCCCCGGCCACCAAGCCGCCGTCGCTCAGCAAGTCCCGGGCCACATGCCGCAGCACGGCCACGGGGTCGAAGAGGTTCCCAAAGCAGGCGTTGAAGACCTTGGCAGCGAGAAGCAAGAGCGCGAGAGAGAAAGAGAGAGGGAAGCAAACAAAAGAAACAAGCAAGACTAGAAAAGTAAAGAGCAAAGAAGGGATGGAAAATAGCATGAAACAACTAGCACAATTGGTCCGCATTCCAACCCTAAAATTGGCAGTGCTTGGCATCGGCGACAGGCAAACCCCATGCTGGACATAGCCGGCTTTCAGCGCGCGCCTGCCAGCAGGCTCGCTCAAGTGACCTCATGACCCTTACCTTCCGGCCAGAAGCGATTGACGCGGGGCATGACCCATTGGATGCAGGAGGAATGAACACATTCTCATGTAATTCAGGTCGATTTGGCGATTGAACGAGTATTGGGAGTTGCTCCCGCTGGCGCGTTGGCGGTTTCTTTCCTGACAAAAGATAGTCGTTCCCTTCGTAGGAAGCCTTCTTGCAACCATTGTCCAAATCTGTCAAGGGCTACTTCAAGGGCTACTGACTCTGGGGTGGTTTGGAAAAATTGATGGCCCTGGGAACCAAACTGAAACCAGTGTCATCGATTTTCCACCAAACTCCCTGAAAACCAATCGGCCTGGCATTTTCATCCGGAGTGCAGCCAAACCACGACCCGGTCAAAGCGCCCGCCCTGGAATTGGAGCACGTCCTCCTGGACGAAGGTCGTCTCCGGAAAGCCTTGATCGGCATGTTGTCTCAACCCTTCCAAACCAAAATGGCTTGCCGCATTGACCCTGTTTCGGCAAGTCTGCGCATCTCCATGTTTGGCTGTTGGGACCCAGTGTCAAAGAGTCTGGCGGAACAAATGGTTTGCTAGCGGCATCCTTGAAAGAAAAATCGAATCTGCTTGGCACATTCCCACAATGACATAAGCTTGCCAGTTTGACACGTGTGCGCTGAGATCGATCGCCAGTGCGAGTCTTTCGGACAGAGCTAGGAGGTAAGCCTTGGTTTGCCTCAAGCAGATCTGGTGATATCCGCTCCAGGCCTGAGTTAGCTGTATCCCCAGTGCAAGCTCCGTAAGATCATTTCTTCGCTCAAAGAAAACCACCAAAAAGCGCCATGCCTGCGAAAATAACAACCACCAAACACGGAAACGGAACTGAAACCAACCACGTTTTGGAGTTTTTGCAGCAGCGAAACAATGAAAAACATGGCGATGCCCGTCCCCCTCCATCTGGCAATTTCTCCGGGCCCCCCGGCGCTCCTTGGCGAAGCCCAACATGCCGGCGCTGAGGTCCACCCCCACCACCTGGGCCAAATCCACCCCGGCCTCCTGGAAGAAGGGCAGCAGCGCGCCTCGAGACTTTGGAAGCCAGCTGTGCGGAAAAAAGCGGCTGAGGGCTCCCAAGTGACTTTGCCCCTGGATTCCCCGGAAACTTTGAGATGTCTCGCATTTTTCTCTTGGCTCCCCAGAGTTCCCCGAAATGTTCCCGCTATGTTCCTAAGTTTCTGTCTGGCTTCCAAGAAGGTCATACTTCTCAAACGTCACGCCGAGGGCAGACTCGCCTAAATTGGTCCAAGAAGTGATGCACCACTAGTCGCTTCAAAGCTGGCAAGTGGTAGGTTCACGGGACACCCCAGTTTCTGGCTTTGACCCCCAGAAACCATCGTTCTCTCTAGGCACCTTACCAGCGAACTTTGTCAAGCGAAGCCCTCGCCTCTAAAACTGGGCAGTTTGCTTTTGCTTTCACTTCAAAACCGAAGCTGCCAGCCGCGGATCGCGCCTGTGCCGGTGCCAACGTCCAGAAGCGTGGTCCTTGCTTCCGGGTATTCAGTACCACCCAACAGCGACCATTGACCCAAACTGGTCCAGATGATGGTGCTCGGGGATGTTGCCCTTCCCACCCAACCCACACACCCCAACTGACCAATCAACCCACCAAACCCACAAACTCCAGCCACCGTGCCTAAGAAGAAAACAGACCTCACCCGTTGCCTCAGCTCATAAAACGCGTCGCCCACGGGCGCGGCGCAGCTCGACGTCTCAGCTCCCGGCCCGGGCGTCTCCAGGCGGCAGCTGCAGGCGATGCGCCGCAGCTTGGGCTCCACCGAGGCGGGCGTGGCCTTCTCCGAAGCGAAGAAGTCGGACTTCTCGTCGAAGGTCTCGGAACCGCTCGGTCGGTCTCGTGGCTCGAAACCAGTGGTTGCATGGTTTTGGTGGGGAAGCTATATAACTTTTTGGGGAAAAGCAGGGCTTTGAAAGAAAAAGGACACCAAGCATGGGTCCCAGTTGTTTTCGGAAAGACCTAAATTTGGCTGGTGGCTCTGTGAGTGTGGCAATCCAGACTAAAGGGGACGAGAACCATGCCGTCATGGCACTAATGAACCTCGCAAAGCTTACAAATCCAAGTCTGCATCTTCTTAGAACAATTCCAGAACCTGAACATTGGAATCCCACGTAAAGGATTCCACGTTTGTTCCCCCGAATCGGTGAGCTCGAAACCAGTAAAACAGGCCGAGCTGATGACCTCGACTCCCACATCCCGGAGCCCGCCTTGGCCTGATACTGGTTGTGCTCGGCAAGCTTGGACTCCATGCGGGGGGCTGCGAAGACCTGCGGCATTCTGGTCCTGAATGCCGACGCCCTTTGGTTTAGATTTGCAAAAAGTCGGAAAACACCTCGACCCTAGTTTCGGACACATGGAAATATGGAAAGACAGGACCCTGAGTGGTAAATGCTGCAAAGAACCCGCCATGGAAAACACAAGTAGGTTGGTAAAGGCGATAAGGTCCGGGCTGGGACCATCCCCGAACCTGTAGGGGCTTTAACAAACCTATGAGTGTTTCCAAAGCTATTTGGACCCCCAAGAGGTGGCGGGTTTGGATTCCCTGTAAACACCAAAACTGCCCACCATCTCTTGAATGACCCATAGAAAAGCTCGATGCCTTCGGTTTCATGTTGAATCGACACCAAAAGAATGAGAAAGTGAAAAGACACGGCCTAAGAGAGCACCCGCCTGGATCTGTGGCAGCGAGTTTCTGGCTGCTGTCAAAACCTGAGCTGGATCAAGCAAAATGTAAGACAACCTTCGCAAGAACGGATTGATGATCAAAGGTCCCCCAGTGTGACACAGTTTGGTTCTACCTCATTAGCTAGTCAACGTGAAACCAGGCAGAGGCAAAAGAAGTAGTCTTGACAAAATGATGAATTTTGGGAGAATGCTTAACTTGGGTCAAACACAAGAAGTACACTGCTGCACGAAGAATTGCTTCCATATAGACACACCATGATTAGGATGAAGAGACAACTAAAGCGCACACAGTGACCGCCCCCCCCCCCCCGTTTCCCAAGCGGGAGGTCCTGACCGAAATCCTACGCCCAGGATGGCGGGAACTTCCCTAAAGAAATCTCCAAAATGGGGTGACGATCCAGTGCCATCCTCATGGTTTTGACTGAAGGCTGGCGCAGTAGTGCAGCATCCAGTTGAGAAGGGACATCCATCTGTCCACCCATAGGTGTTTCTCGGAACTAGGAACCCCTTCAGGTGGCTGGTTTCTTTTTGATTGAGAGGACCCTATTTAAAAAAACACACATGGCCTAGCCAAGTGGCCAATGTGGGGTCTCCAAATCAGGAAACTCCCCGTGGGCGGCTTCCACTTGCTTTCCCTTCAGAATCACCCAAAGTTGCCATCGAAAAAGACAAACCCAAAATGCGAATGCGTTGAGGATTCTATGCGGGCCATACACATCGCTTGCAAGCAAGGTGAATTGGGCTTTGAAGATCGGATAGGCTTCATCCAACCTATGTGCCTTGAACAAAGTCTTCCGCAAGCAAGACCACAAGAAAAAAACCTCAAACCATCCTGATGCACAACGGTGTCAGCGATGTGGCTATAGAAGTTGTTGACAAGGGGAAGCAAGAAGCTTTCTATGCAACATAAGTTGTTGCCTTAGCGCACTTCTTTGAATGCCTCTCTGGGCAGTCAGCATGACTGCATCTCTTCCTTGTTGCGATCACCGGCAAAAGGCGACTCAGGCGGCGCTTGTCCGCCGCGGCGCTCAACGGAAACTGCTGCCGAGCTGCTGCACAGGTCGCCAAGGCGCGACGCACTTGGGCCATAGTGCAGATATGCGGAGGCGTTGTTTCCCAATAGGACATGACACTGGTCTATGACCAGGTAAGTGGCACATGGTCAGCAGTGAATTTGACTCATGGCAAGGGGACGCTGCTAAGAGCCTGATCTGGAGCATGCCAAGGGCATGAAAGGTGATGCTCCCCAGAATGATTCATGTCAAAGTCGTGAGCATCACCCACTTCTCCCATACTAAAAGCCTTCCAAGGGATGATTTCCAACCACAGTGGTTGAACCAACCCCAGTGCTTGAACCAACCCTTCCAATTTGCTTCCCAGAGTTTGTGCTGAACCAAACCCTTCCCACAAATTCTGGCAAAGTTGCTCTCGGCTTGCCCATGGCACCAAGTTGTGCACTGAAAGGGGAATCCCAAAACTGCGCCTCGGATCCTGGATACCAAAACCCAAAAGAGGGCATTCCTAAAAGAAAAGCACGCATATATGACAATTGCTCACAAGACAATTGGCCCCTGTTGGGCCTTGGTCGCATCTGTTTAAGCCTTTGGTTCTTTGAATATGCGAAACTTTGTCTATCTTCAACCAAACGGTTGATCCCAAATATGGTCCAAGCCCCCCACATGTTGGACAAACCCTTAGCAATTGTTTTTGTCTTGCGCGAAGCAATGCCAGCTTGGCTCTAGAGCTGCTGTGGACTCTAGCACTGGCACTCAGTCCTCATTAGTAGCTGTCTAGCGCTGGCACTCAGTCCTCATCAGCAGCTGCCGTCACATCAGCGGTCAATGTGTTGACTGCCTCCTCGGCCTGCCAATCAAGCAAATCCTTGGCCTCTTGACATGGCTTGCAATGTTCCATACCCTTCTGAACTTCTCCAAGTTCATAAATGCCCATCCAGCCAGCCAGCTGCTCACAGGCCATTGATGCCAGCCACTGCTTTTGTTGGCCGCCGAAAGCTGCCGGAAATGCTTCCCCATCACCCGAGCCTTCCTCCCCATGCTCTTGGCACCACCAGGGTGGCTATTTGCATTCACATTTTGGATGAGCTTGGCACATGCCATTCACAGTGCGTCGCAAGTACAATTTTGTCCTTGGTGGAATCTCCACAAAGGGTTCTAGCGGACATTGGCACATTGACCGCCTCTTCACTCCATTTTTTGCAACCCTGCAGTTGACGCGGAAAGTTGAATCCGGGCAATCGAAAGTTGACACTGCATTGCAGTGCTGCTTGGAGATATTCTTGCATATCAATTGATATATATATATATAATATGTATATGTATGTGTGATATATACTCATGTATATATATATATATAAAACAGTACATAATATATACATATAGACACATGCATTCATTCAACAAATGACTCCATGTATACAGTCATTTATTGTTCTATCGAATGAATGTGTCATTCAACTGATAGATATTTGTATTTGTTTCCGCAAGTGTGAATGTACATTACCATACATGCCTGGCCCAGCACGTTGGTTTTACTCATCCCGGCCCGGCCTCCGGGCGGACCATCTCCATGCCCACGTCATCGCCGCCGTCGCCATGGAGCTCCATCAGCCTCAGATCCGGATCCAGCTTTTGAGACAAGGACTGAAACCCAGGGTTGATCTGCGGGGCGTTCCTTGAGTTGAAACACAGCGGGAGATCTATATGAAAATTGGAGATTCCCCCTTTTGGTTTGCCGGTTTTGGTGTAAACGCTTCTTTGGGGGAACCAAAGAGAGAGACAGGGCTGGGCCGTTGCCGCCGCTTAAACCATGGTAACCCCCGTTTAAAACAACCTCTCGGGTTTCCCTTTAAAAGGAGGAGAGGGTCTAGTTGCTTAAACCAACCCTGCCAAAGACCCTGGGCCCCTGTGTGGGAACTAGTTCCCAGGCCGCTGATACCATGTTTGAGGCGGCTCGTTTCAGGAATTCTTGTGTTGCCCCGTATCAAAGACATGCTTGAGGGGGTTGCTGTTTGTTGATATCGTTTGCGCTTGCTTTAGAGCGAAACGAAAGGAAACTCGCCATTTGAGATGGTCCCCTTGGGGTCCTTTCCAGTTTGATTACAAAGTGGACTTCAACTAGGGGCCAGGGAAATCAACTCGCGCTGGGATTCACTCTGCCTTGGATCAAAGAATGTCACTGAGAAAGATCCACAAGGACCTGGGCTGGTTCAAAGGCCCATGTTGGAGGTTTCAACTGCAGACACCCGCAGGCTGGGATTCCAATCCTGTTAACGCTACGAGGGCCCTGGTCTCAGGAAGAGGCGAGGGGTACTAGCGTGACGGTAGGCGTAAAACATGGGCAATGTGGTTGTCTCCAAATACGCAGCAGCCCAAACAGGCACCTTCAAAGCAAGGCATGCCCAAATAGCGTCCCCCTTGGATGCTCGCAACCAACACTTACCAGTTGAGCACCCGAAACCGACATGCCTCGCCATCACCACGGTGGAATCCCATTCTATAGCTAATGGAAACAAAGTCAAAGGATTTCGGGTGCTCAACTGGCAAGGCTTCGAAATAGGAGGTTTGGGGCACTTGCACATGTGCGGAACATGGATTCCCGGTTGGAATCCTGAAATCCTCACAGGCTGCCCTCACTGCAAACACTGATGACGACCCCGAATTAGAATATGAACATTGGGAACGGACATGAGGATTAATGTCCACCAATCATGTTTTAAGGGTGTTTCCCAGTAAACTTGCAGACACCAGACTTGTCAGGCAGCTTTGTAATGTCAAACTTCGGCTTCTTAATGATCTTCACCTTGCGAATCATGCAGTCCTTCAGAGGAAAGGTTCCTCTGCACTGCTTCTCGATCGCCTTGCCGATGACCTCTGGGATGAGCTTCTTGACCTAGGCCAACTCTCGAAGCAGCAAACAAGGAACCGCAGCACCTCAGGATTGAACAACAGAATTTGAAAGGAAGCAGATACAAACTCCGGGTTGATTCTTGAAGTGAGGTTTGGACAATGCAAATAACGTGCATGCTTCCCACCGAGTCCTCCCCTTTGCTGGGCGCCGGTCGCCAACAAAACCAGCTGAGAGCCAACCGCCAGGCACAACTTTCTTCACATCTCCAGGTGAAACACTCGTCAGCTCAAGCCGCCACTTCGCACAAGACTTTGTCCATGCTCAACCCTAAAGGACTATATATATATATATACATATGTATATACATACAACTTGTTCCATTATCATGTTAGATGCCACAGATGCATTTTTAGATGTGAAATGTTGGCAAACATCGACTCGAAAAGAGTCCCCCTTCCCCTCCCCCAGGTTTCAGATTTGAAACTTCTGCCACGGGGCGAGGTCGCGCAGCAGACACTTGCTGCCCTCCTGGCAGAGACGAGCCCTGAGCTCTGAACGGGTGAAATTATGTGTCTTGTTTCATCGGGGACCTTTTGATGAACAGAAATGCATTGGGATGGCCCACCACTTCTGAGGCTGCACCCAGAAAATCGAGAAGAAAAAAAAGAAGGAGAAAAAAAACGGGCTTCGCTTCAGGAAAAAACTACTGGACTCCCTGCGACCCTCAGGACCCCAAGATCCGCCAAGTGGTCAGAACATATGCCACTGAGGCCGCTACACGGGCGCCTCTTAGCTGCCACAGCAGCTCACCACTTTGCTAAATAAACCACACCAAAGAAGACCAAACTGGTGAGCCCAGCCCTTCGAAAGCTAGAAATTGGTGAAGCATTCCAACAAATTGAAGAGAAGCGTCAGTGAAGCATTCTGAATACGTGGGTCAACTTCAACGGAGAATAGAGGGATTCAACACACAAGCTGCTCTTTTGAAGGAAACCTTTTGGGGGCTGCTTTGCCGATATATCCAGGGAACCCAACATGTGTGCCCATGCCCATGAGTGGTCCCCACCATCAAAGTTCATATCCAAAAAGTCTCAACCTGGGAAGCTCAGTTCTTATGGCCATGGGTCAAAATCCCAATCGTACACACAGTGAACGTCTCAATCCAACCACTAAAATAGGTTCTAAAATGGGTGGTGAATTCACCTACCCCAAAATGGTACCATTGGTTTTGACACAGCCATATCCCAAGCTCGGGTGGCCTGAGTCATGATATCCACCATCTTGGCCCGGATCTTCCGGATCTGCGCCGACTGCGCGTAGGTATTGGCCTTCACCTGGCCCAATCCGTCAGATGCCAGCAGCTTACCAGCTCACGTCGGGAAAAAGTGCGAGACCTGCGGCTGTCCCTTTTAGCTTCCCTCGCAAACCAGGACCCGCTGCAAACCAGGAGAGGCAAGGCTGGTCGGGTTCCCCGAAGGTCAGCTGGAAACTCAACACGTAAATCGAACTTTCCCAACGCCACGCCAAGCCAAGGAGGAATATGGGGAGCCCAGAAAAACAAAATGATCTCCAAACAAAGTGAAAGGAAGGCATGGCCCAAAAAGGGGAAGAGTTGTGATTTGACCAGATTTTTCTAGCCCACACCTGCCTGCTCTCGCTGCCGCGCAGTGAAGGCCAAACAAAACCTGGGCCAGGTGCAGTTTCCCAAAGCCGAGTGGAGGGGTTTGCCAAGTGGTTGTGCGCCTGTTTGTTGTGTTGGTACCCCATTGTGGCTTGATTCCAACAATGGAGACAATCCCAAATGAATGCTCCGTTCACTTTTGTTCCCTAACATGTGCAGCATGCATGCACACCAAATTAAAAGAAGGTCTGGAAGATGGACTAAGTTTGGGCGTCAGCTTGCGGGTTGCAGGACTTGGCACTTTCAGCCAAAGGGACAGCCGCACCACGTAATTGTCCGCGGTCTTAACGTCCACATGGGCCTCGATCAGTGTCTGCCATTTCCTGGCGCGAACGCATCGAGGCTCTTGGTCACCGAAGCGAGCGGTGCCCCAAGGCTGTCGGGCCAGTTTAGCAAGGAGGCTCCGATGGTAAACTACAAAACGGTGTCATTTCTGACAGTTGGTCTTGAGTCTTGATCCCACATTCAGTTCAATATACCTTGAATGCTCGCCCTTGCGTGACCATGGCACGGGCGACTTTTTCGAACCCGTCTTTGTGCTGCAACAAGCCCAACAAACCAAACAAACCAAACAAACAAAAGTAGAAGATACACACATTTTGGGGATGTTCCAAAGGCCAAGGCTCTTGATGAGCGAGCAAATCTTGTCTCTGGTCAGCTCCATGCCGTGAAAGTCGGTGAGGCAGTTCCTGCCCTGCACTTCCTCGGAGGCGAAAAGCACGTGGCGACAAATGGTCCATCACCTAGCTGAAAGAAACAAGCAGTTCAGCGTGCTTTTGTGGAAGACAAATGATGAATTCGATAATTCAATTGGCCCATTGGAATGAGACGATGACTTCCGCGATACGTGGGCTTTAGATGCCCCGGGGCAACCTATGAGAGGTCTACATCCAAGCCTTCCACGGAGGTGATGCTAGCTCACATGAGCTCTGCAAAAAGTCAGAGCGGCCGGAGGTTGAGGGTGTATTTGTGTACGCGTGTTTGCCATTCCTGGAAATGTGCTGCGACAGAAACATGAATGAGAATCCATTTCCTAGCTTTCAAGCAAGAAGCTACTTCAAAACAGAGCAAAAAACACGTGATGCTGTTACAAGTCATCTCCTCCCCTGGCTGCAAAAGGGCTGAAAAGAACCCTCCTAGTACCAGCACCCGTTGTCGAGCGGCCGCAAATGGAAACCGAAGGAAACACCTCGTTTTGCGGATTCACTCTGAGACTAACCCATACACAAAAACAAGTCCCCGGCCTCAATGCAAAGCCGAATCTTCTTGGATGCCTGGTCCTCATCGCTGTTCAGATCGGCCAGATTGACCTGCCAGCGAAAACGAGACCGCTTCGCCAAAAGCACCCCGGTGTGTCTTTTTGATACATGTATTGAAAGCAAAGAAGAGGAGATCACGAGGACCGACGTTTGAGGGTACCTTTACTTGGGGGGTTGTAATGTTTAAAAAACGGCAAAAAAAACAAAGTGGAGGGGTGCCGCTAACAGACACTGCAACCCCCTCCCCCTGTGTTGCTTTTTGTTGCACATTGACCTATTCACACACTCCGCTGACATGATGGCTCAAGGCCCTTCAAGTCATTTGTACAGTCATTCGACTCATGGTACATTGATAAAAAGGCTTGCAGACCGCTTTACAGGATTCACAGTCAACACAAGCCACCAGGGACAATCCATCCTCCAATCCTCCATATTGGCATATTGGACTCTCTCCGGAATAGATCCAGGGACCAAATCAACGACCTCTACTACCACAGGGTACCAGTTCCCTTCTGGGATAGGCACCCCGGCAGTGGGCCTCACCCCCCCCCCCCCGGGAAGATGTACATGATGACCTCACCTTCGCTCCCTCAAAGCTTCGCCGTCCCCGTGCGCCTCCAAGACCCGGCCCTTGAGCTCCTCCGTGGCGATCTTGGTGCCCTGGGTACGAGACACCAGGGTCTTACCTTAGCCGCGACTCGCGACTCGGGGGCGTCCCAAAGCCCTGGAGCCTGGGAATTCGCAGCTCCCAGCGGCATGGGCAGTGAACATCTCTGGGCTTCTGGCCGCAGTTGCGCACGCTGAACCTCGGCCAAAAGCAAGCGGCCCGCATGGCGTGCGAGAGTCGGCTTCCAGCTGGGCCCGACCAAATACACTCAATTTGACTCCAAGAAATCCCTCGACTTGTTCCAAGCAACATGCTTGGGGCCTTGATGTCATACCACTCCTTCCGGAGGAAGGGGTCGCCCGCCTTCTTCTTTCCGCCCTTCTTGCCGCCTTTGGTGAGACGCTTGTTCTTGCCCACCGCCATGCTTCGCCAAATCGGGCCTTGATCCTTCGATAGGCTCTTGAGCCTCCAAAGCTGCGCAATTTCATGTCCCCACTGCGCAGCAACCCAGGCCATGTCCCCATACTTTGTCTTCAGATTTGCACGGAACCCAAAACAGGTCCCCGAAACGAGATTCCTCGCCAATGGCTTTGGGGTCTTCACACGACACAGAGCAGATCGCCATTTTGTCCTTGCAGAGCGAAGCCGGCACGTCATTTTGAAGACTGCTGTGAAACCTCAGCTTTGCAAAAGAGCACCTGATCCTCGGCAAGCCTCGAAACAGCGCAAGAAGCCCTTTCTAACTCCAAAACCAGGAAACTGAATGCCCCCTGGTGTCTAGCTTGCCTGCACAAGGCAATATTTCAGACGTGTTTTGTTTCGCAGCACGGGACGAGCAAAATCGGCCTTCCAAACTAGACAAACCCCACGCGCGCCCAGCGTCGCAGCCCTCACGCAGCATGGATGGCAGCCTGCCAGCTTTGGACAAACCACCAAAACAGTCCCAACTCTAAAAGGATTTTCACCACGCTGCTGAGCCCCACAGCATTGAGGCCCACGCGCGAAGGCCCCAGCGAAAAGCTCAGCGAAGTGCCTGGGCTCGCTGGAAGAAGCTCAGCTTGAGGTTCCGGACTCAGCTGGGAACCTCCGGAGACACCAAAAGGACTTGAAGGGAAACCTCATCCCCCCGAGCAGCCGCAAGCACTGCTTGCAGGCTGGTAAGAGAGGCAACCAGACCATTCTGTTTATTCTTCTTGGAATGGAAAACTGAAACCAAAATGTGATTGGCGAACACACTGGAGTTTTCCGCCTGTGCCCACATGACGCTGAACTGTCTCTTAGCTGCATGACTCCTCTATGGTCCGTGTGCCCCTTTGGGATGGCGTCGAAAAGGAAACCAACAGGACTCTGGGAAACACCCAAGTGTTTCTACCGATCCCAAGTGTTTCTACCGATCCCAGATCTATCGTCCAATGCATCTGCAGAGCCCTGCCGCTTCCACAGATTGCACCGGCTCAGCTTCCCATTTGGCTTTGGTTTTTCGAGAGTGCATTCGAACCTTTGGGGCTCCCATGCAACAACAAAGGCTGAAAGGTCTCGAAGAACCTGACCCAACGATCTACTCGCAAATTTCCCGGGGACGTCAAATGGGTATGGGTCAAAATAAAACCACCAGGGGACCGCGGGCTTTAGTCTTTGGTTCCATTTACCATCGCATTTTCGGTACGCATTTTTGACCCACAGTCAAATTGCAAGAACCGAACTGCCCCCAGCCAAGGCTTGATCTCAGGGCCCACACGCGCCACTCCACTGCCCCACAGCGCGGGCCTGGGAGCAGCCGCACGGTCCAACAAGCAAAACCGCGCTGAAAACATGGAAAGAGCAAATATTGTGTTCTTATGTAGCAGGAAATGACTATGTGTTGAGTGTACGAGAGGAAAGTGACAAAGAACAAAAGGAAAAGTGTGAGCGCAGCGAAAACGTACTCAAAGATCGGGTTTGGGAAAATTGGCCCTCGATTTGTCACAACTCGGAGGCTCAAGCAGCTGAGCATATCACGCGCCGCCAACTTTGCAGCTTGACAGAAGCCAAAGCCTTCTTCGCTTTGCAAGGCGCAAAGCCATAAGAACAGATTCCCCTCTGCCAATGCTACTCATAGCGAAAGTGCCAGCTACAGGCAGCCTGGTTGACACAAAGGATGCCACGGTTCATCTGCCCTCCCCACTAACATCAAACCCACACACTCTTCCGGAAACCTCAGCCCGAGCCCAAGCCGAGAAGAGACTGTCTGGAGGCCACGGGCTCGCGGGCCCGCCACGGACCCGCCACGGGCCCACGGACCCACCACGGGCCCACGAGACCCACGGGCCCGCCACCGCCCACATCTATACATGTGATGGGTGCGCATGTATGCATGTATGTGCATGCGTGCATACGTGTATGCATGTATACCTGTGTGTGTGTGTGTCATGTATGCATGCATGTATGTGTGTGTGTGTAATGTGCGTGTTGTGTGTGCATGTTTGTGTGTGTGTATGTATGTATGTATGTATGTATGTATGTATGTATGTATGTATGTATGTATGTATGTATGTATGTATGTATGTATGTATGTATGTATGTATGTATGTATATGTATGTATGTATGTATGTATGTATGTATGTATGTATGTATGTATGTATGTATGTATGTATGTATGTATGTATGTATGTATGTATGTATGTATGTATGTATGTATGTATGTATGTGTTTGATTGTTTGTTTGTTTGTTTGTTTGTTTGTTTGTTGGTTTGTTTGTTTGTGTGCATGTATGTATGTATGCATGTATGTATGGATGTATGTATGTAATGTATGCATGCGTGTATACGCGTATGAGAGAATGTGTGTATGTATGTATGTATGTATGTATGTATGTATGTATGTATGTATGTATGTATGTATGTATGTATGTATGTATGTATGTATGTATGTATGTATGTATGTATGTACGTACGTATGAATGTATGTATGTTTGCATTTATGTATGTATGCATGCATGCATGTATTTATCTATCTATCTATCTATCTATCTATCTATCTATCTATGTATCTATGTATCTTTGCATGTATCGATGTATGGAATTTATGTATGTATGTATGTATGTATGTATGTATGTATGTATGTATGTATGTATGTATGCATGTATGTATTTATGTAAGTAATGTAATGTAATGTACCGTAATGTACTGTAACGTAATGTAATGTAATGTAATGCACAAAAAGTATGCAATGGAATGTAATGTACTGTAATGTCACGTAACGTAATGTAATGTAATGCAATGTAATGTAGTATAACGTAGTTTAATATAATGTAATGTAATGCAATGCAATGTAGTGTATGTATGTATGTGCGTGTTTACGTATGTTTGCACATGTGTATGTATGTGCGTACGTATGCTTGTGTACATGAATGTGTCTATGTATGTGCTTATGTGTGCAAGCATGTGTCTGTGTGTGATATACGCGCGCGTGCGTGCGTGCGTGCGTACGTGCGCGGGTGCGCATGAATGTCTGTACGCGCTCACGCGCAGCATACGAGCGCGCGCGCGCGCGCGCGCTGTGTGTGTGTGTGTGTGTGTGTGTGTGTGTGTGTGTGTGGGTGTGTGGGTGGGTGGGTGGGTGGGTGGGTGGGTGGGTGGGTGGGTGGGTGGGTGGGTGGGTGGGTGGGTGGGTGGGTGGGTGGGTGGGTGGGTGGGTGGGTGGGTGGGTGGGTGGGTGGGTGGGTGGGTGGGTGGGTGGGTGGGTGGGTGGGTGGGTGGGTGGGTGGGTGGGTGGGTGGGTGGGTGGGTGGTGGGTGGGTGGGTGGGTGGGTGGGTGGGTGGGTGGGTGGGTGGGTGGGTGGGTGGGTGGGTGGGTGGGTGGGTGGGTGGGTGGGTGGGTGGGTGGGTGGGTGGGTGGGTGGGTGTGGGTGTGTTTGTGTGTGTCCGTGAAGCTGTTAATTTTCTAGAGATAAAGCTTTAGACAACCTCGGTCACATTCGTGTCACGTCGCACAGCATGCAAGCCCACCATGAAAGTGCCACGCGGCCATTCAGCTTGGCGCCCTCGCTAACACTCCAACAAACATGCATGCCGGGGCAAACACACCCGGGTCTCCCCATGCTTTTGGCACACTGCTGAGCAATGGTCACTGTAGCCCAGCGCCGCGGGCCCACGGGCCCCGCGGACCCACCGGGCTCGTCGGGCCCACGTGCCTGTCACGGGCCTCACGGGCCCGCGCGCCCATGGTCCCGTCACAGGCCCACGGGCCCGCCCCGCCATGGGCCCGGCCCCCACAGCAACCCAAGCCGAAACCTCCAGTCACATTCCACAGTGGTGTGTGTCTGTTTCCTTTCAGAAGTTCTGGCCACGCCTTGGCTTCAGATTAACCGCATGAAGTGTGCATGAGGAGAGGTCATGGAAAAGCATGGATCAAGGAAACCGCCCATTGGGATTTAGAAAGTGAGAAAGACACAAAGTCTGCAAATAAAAGCCAAGCGGTTGTTTAACTTGCGAGGAAAACTTGCAAAGCTGCATGAGGACGAATCTCACTGCCGTGTGATGGAAGCGAGCATGACTAAAGCAAAGCCTAAGCTTCCCACACCCAATCTTGCCGCCGTTTAAAACGGCGCTCACCTGGCTCGCTCTCGACTGCATGACAATCAAAACCTGGTTCAAGAGCTCAACCCGCGGCCCACTGTAAAGAATCAGAAGGACGGAAAGCCATACCTCCGCCCTGAATGTCCTTCTCATTCCCTTTGAAGCAACGCCGAAATCCTTGCTTTCAAAAAAAGACACACCCAGTGTTGCTCCGGTTGGAAGATCCAAAATGAGCCTTTGTATTCCAGGTTGTGTTGTGTTGAGGGTGCCCAATCCACCGCCGGAAAAGCAAACTAGGAAAACTCATTTGGGAGTCCAAGACCTTATTCTGACATACCCCGCCCCTGAAAAACCGTCGCAAATTCGTGAGTCCCCTGGTTTGTGGTGGGCAATTTCGTGAGCCCCCCCCCCCCCCCGGGTGTCCCCCACACATTGACCTTGCAGCCGAAAGCCGCAATCGACAACCCAGAGAACTTCGCAAAGCAAAGCGACGAAGCAACACGATGCTTGGCTTCCGCAAAATTATCTAGGGGGTTAGGCCATGATTTGCACAACTTGGATCAAATGCACGACCTGCAAACCTGCAGGTGCAACCCTGGCACAAAGGACACCTTTGCAACCCTGCAGATTATTGTTGCCAGAAGATTCGCCTGCGGGAGTGTGCGATTCGGGCTGGGGCTGGAGTGCGTTGGTAAACGCGCATCAGAACATGGCCATGGCTAGAATCATGTGTGAGTCCATTTGTACCAACTTTGCAAAGTACACGAAGTGTTGAGCCATGAGCCTTCCAGAGTCCACTTTCAAAAATACGCAAAAACACTTGCTGAAAAATCGGATTTGCTCTACAGTCTCTTCATATCCTGGGACCCAGGTCGTTCATCGATTTTGCTGAGGGAATTAACTCATGTCTGAACTGATGGTCGCAGAAGTGGCCAAAATGATCCTTCAATCGATTTTCCTGAAGCGCCCACACCGTTCTCACTCGCTTGAGCATCTTGAAACCCGTCACATGCACGCTTGAAGAAATCATTGCCGTGAAAGGGCTGCCAAGATCTGCTCCAAGCCCGCTTAAAGCTAAGTGGCTTGGCCAGAAAAGGCTGCAAGCACCATGAACAACATGGGATTCGGCCATTGCGTCGGGAGAAGAAAGGGCCACCCTCCGGGCCCTGGCCTGCCGCGATGGCGGCGATATTCTGCCTGCACAAGCAAAGCACCCGGCACCCTTTGTCGGTGGACAAGCTGCACAAGTCTCTATGCCGCAACAATAGGTTCCGCAAACATTGGTTATTGCCAGCTGCCGTCACATCCGTGCCAGTGAAACAAACGAAGCTCTTGTTGGTGGCATTGAAGGAAACCTGGAAGGAGATCACGCGTTTGGAGAAACAAACTCCAGCTGGATCCTGACTTCATGCTCCAAGTTAGCAATTAGGCCAAACCGCTAGCAATGTCATGGTTGGGACGCATCAAAAAAATGTGCCCAACAACATGACAAGCATTCAAGTTAGCCATATGTGTGTGTGTGTGTGTGTGGGGCTATCGCATCGCAAGCCTGGAATGCCAACTGCAACATCAACAAAAACACCATCTTCAGGTGGCGAGCATGGTTTCCTGACTCCAGGCGCATGTCCAGAAAGCATAACAAGTCCATGCCCACAACAAATGAGTCACAATCAAAACCTGCCATTAAAGAGATCAACCCAAAACGTGCGAACAATCAGGACGGAAAAATCACAGCCTTGCCTTAACCAGTGTTCATGGCTCAAATGCTCTGGGGCCCGCCTGGGTCATAGATCCCAACTTGCTTCCGAGTGCCCCAGGGCACCTGTCCCACGCTCGTCCTGCCACGCTTCCCAATGGAAAAACGGAGACCTTGGAGCTCGGAGTTGGAAAGAGACTTAAAGATCGAAGCACGAAAAGGAGCAAACCCAAAGCCAAAACGCTCACCTTCCATGGAAACTGCAAGCCTGGCAAAGCAAAAGCCGTAAGTGGCAAGCCGCGTGCCTGGCAATAAAGGACTGAATGAATATTACTGAATGAATGAATGAACACAAACGAGTGAAAAAGAATACATATACATATATATATATATATATGCAACGCCCCCCCGTGAACCCTGGTTTTTCTGCCTTTTGGGGATGGTAAATCCAGAATCTCGAGACTTAAGTTTTCGAAATTGCCAATTGTGTGTCCCCGAAGCCTCATAATTTGGAGCCTAGAGTCCTCCAAAATGTTTCAATATGATACCCTTTCCAAATAGGATTCTACATCAACTAGAATTGGAATGTTGAATATAATTTAGTTAGGAAAAGCTTTCAATAATGTGTTTATTTTCAACTACTGCTTATATAAGCAAATCCTTTCCAAATAGGAACTACATGAAAATGTAACTAAGGTGTCCTGTAAACCCCAACTAATCTTTAACAAAAGATGTTAGATAGGAGTTTATTCCCAAATATAATCGAAGTGTTAGATATGATCTAATACGAACACAATTCAATTACCTTCTGATAGCAACAATTAAATAGAGACTACTTCTCAAACATAATTCATATTAAACATGGCTAAACATCTAATAAGAAAGGTCCGAAATTAAACTTGTTAGACGGTGTTCCAAAAGCAAATTCCATCTCGAAACAGGGATTCTAGCTAAATCAGCTTTATTTAAAGTTGTATTTGCACAGGAAACAAAACTCATTCTATCTCAAAAGGCGGAGGTAGTAGACGAGCAAATGTGGACAGGTGGTTCAAGAGGGGGAAGGGTGACGGTGTGTGTGTGTGTGAACATACATTCATATGTGTATGGTTTAAATACATACATTCACACATATATAGTACCCCCAATGATCCTGCACCTCTTTATGATATTTTACAGATATTTGGAGCAGTACACCTACCTTTGTTTACCTCCTGGAAAAGGGTCAACATGAGCATAGCTAACATGACGCAAACCGCTCACTAGAAGCACTTGAACGTTTGTCTAACTAATAATTTGAAAGTGTTTCCACTGGATCGCTAAGTACTTGAAAGTATTTTGCTGGATGGAATTACACAAAAAACTTTTCTGAGAATTGTCAATCCTGGCCAAAACCAAACAACATTCAAGTTATTCTAACACTTGAGTCACTTGAAAGTGCTTTCCCACTGAATGGAGGATTCAATATTGAGGATTGCACAAACAACAACTTTCCTGAGAATCATCCATCCTGGTCAACCCCTAGAAATGTTCCAAGTTTTCTAAAACCTCGAACGTATTTTACCACTAGATTGAAGATTCGAGATTGAGATATTTCACGGAAAGCTTTTCCGATAATCGTATTGAACTCCGAGAGTATTGGGACAAACCTGGATTGTTCAAAAAAGCAAAACTCTGGGATTCAAGGTTCAAGATTCAAGATTCCCACGCAATATTTTCTCAGAGTCTTGAATCTTGAATCTTGAATTGATCAAAAAAAAAAATGAGTTGTTCTAATAGTTTTGGATGCATTCAAACTCTTTCAGATTGCAGATGCTAATGTCATTGCTTTTGTCACATGCCTGCATGCATATCATATATACATATGGCACACCCCTAATTTTGACCCAAAATCCAAGAAGCGAAAAAGACACAAAACACTGGACAAATACAGGTCAAACGCACCAAACCAGGGTCCATGGGGGGAACATATTATGTATATATATATATATATACACATACTAAATAAAGAGAATGAACGAATAAACAGTCGATAAGCATTTAATTGAATAAAAGAATATGAAAGTAAACGCATGCATGGTAAATCTATCATACATAAGTCGGTATGTTAGTAACAATAGTGAGGAAAGAAAAAAATGTGAACTCTCTCTCTCTCTCTCTCCCTCGGTCGAATGTCCTTGCAAAGACCGATGCATCTGGCATATGCCGCCTGCACAGCGCAACATGAAGCAACGTAGCCTGAGAAAGCACACACACACAGGCGCACACAAACGTAGTTCTGCGTGAGCTGTTTTGTTTTAACTAGCCCCGGTTTCTCTACTAGCCACGGTTCAACACAAGACCCCCCAACGTGCGTCTAAACAAAATGTGGCATTGGCAGCAGTAGTAAGGGGCAAGAGGTGGTTTTCTCTGGGGGCCTACTGGAGGTCGCGCCACATCCCCAGCATCCACGGCCTCACTCGGCTGGTTGGTGTTCAAATAGGATTGGCAAAGGGCTGATATCCAGGCTGCTGGGGCAGTTCAAGGTTGACTTTGGGTGGGTTTGGGTTGTGCTAGGTGTGCAGATGGCAGATGGTTAAGCCACGGGGTTGCTTTGAGGGTGTAGTTGCGTGAGTTTGGGATAGTCTTGGTGGTTTGCGGCAACATCCCACAACCAATCCCAACCAGCACAAAACTCACATGACCGCACGCTCAAGCAACCCTAAAGCCACTGCAGCAAGCCCAAAACTCACCCCAAACCAACCCCGAGCAGCTCTCTTTTCTGTGCTGCCAAATTAAGCCACACCTCTCCGTGCAATGCAAAAGGCCCTCTTGAATCAATGGAATCAGCACAATACGAAATAAGTGTTCTCAGCATAGTATGAATGTACAGAAAGTGGTATGCAGGATAGTGGTACAGGGCGAGCCTTGCATAGCTTTTCCATGAGCAGAAAAGGCGAAGATTCCCAAGCACGCCGAAACAGCGCATTGAGACCAAGCCTTGCTTGCGCGACCATGCACATTGGATAAACTAAGCCTTGTTGAAGGATCCTTCATACAAAAGCTCTACTGTCTGCGCGGGAAGAAAAACATGTCGGCCTCAGAAAAAGCTGCATGCCCTCTTTGGTGTCGATCTTGTGGTGACAGCGCCCACCTTGGCATTCCCAAACCTTTAGATTCCCATCCGGCACTTCAACAGCAAATCATCCATGATGGTCCATCCTCGACTTGAAAAACTAACAGGCCAAGTCAAGAACTCCTCGAGAGCATTCCTCTGCACCCATTCTGCACCGCTGAGGTGGGTACAACTGAGATCCTCAGAAAAGAATCAGCCGAATGGCCCAGCCGGCTACAAAATCTGAGTAAATAATGAGGGGGCTCAACTGAAAAAAAGCAAAAATGATGTTCAAATCAGGACCTCGGTTTGATAAACAGTTCTTCTCTTTCAGCATGGTTCACAACATGCAGCCTGACACTGATGCGTGGCATGCATGCGAGACCTGACAAATGAGAACCAAATCACCTCCGATTTCGGGTCCGGCCATGAATGTCCAGTGATTCTTTGGTGACTTCATCATTTGCACTCCGCAACCCGTGGTGCGGTAAAAGCCGACTGTTGTTTGCAGCCCCCTACTAAAAATGAAAAAACTTGCCCAGAACAGTGAAGTATACGTTGCCAAATCAACTTGGAGGGTGTTCCAAGCCGTGAATTTCCAAATGGCCTGCGCCCTGAGAGGCCGGCAATAATCGAGGGCTTCTTTGGAAGCCGGTTCACCAGCCTCGGCCTGAGAAAACCGCGGCCTGAGAAAGCTTCGCCCCCTTCTGGCTTACGTATCTCTGCCAGTTTTTAGACACTTGGCTGTGGGTCCAAAATAGGTACCCCAAATGGAACCCTGGCAAGTGGAAACAAGGACACAACCTGCGGTCCCCTGGTGGTTGAATTTTGGCACAATGTCACCGTGCTCCACAAGAAAAGCATGGATGGACGATTGACGAAACCCTCCCTTTTTGAGCTGCCGTTCCTGCCGTTCCTGCCGTTTCTGCCGTTCCTCCACTTCCACAAATTAAGTCCCGCGCCAGCTGCGGAACAGCGACATTCAACAAGGGCCGGGCATGCCTTACAAAGCCAACAATTACGTTGATCAACTGCACTGCTGAGTTCTGCCTCTTGTGTGCTTTGTGCGTTGCATCGAATTGCGCCAGTCAAACAGCTAAATAGGAATGAAACACCTCAATCATGAACAGTCAACATCATGAGCAAAAAGTGACTCTCCAGTCACACTTATCTTTGCTACAGGCTGCAAGCCTCAGCGACTGCATGCATGGTCGTATCATCAAGTGCTATAGAACCTCCCGGCACATGCAACTGCCTCCCGCGCCTGTCTACTCGTCGTGTTTGGGGTCATCACAGTCATCACCAAGCCGTCCTCTTGAGAAGAATTTGGGCAAATAATGTAACTGAATAGCGCGCATCCTGCAAAAATGGCAAAGACTTGCCCAAACTGGCAGACTAGTGATTTCTTGCCTTTCTCAAGCCCTTTTTTCACACTGCAAAAATAGCCGATCAAGCATCCTGCGTCAGCACGAAAGGCAAGCGTGTTCGGCTCAGATGTGTTACAAAAAGCTGGTAGACCCAAAACTCTGCCTAGCTGATAGCTGCAGGTGTTAGTCGGCAATCGCGTCCTTGTTTAAATGGAATGCGCTGGTCAAATCCCAACGTTGACCTTGATTAATTAGCTTTATTTGTCAGGTCAAGCTTTGACCTTGTTTAACTCGATTGGATTTGTCAAAACAAACCGTTGCCCTGTTATGCTGGAGGGGATGTGCCAAATCACGACGGTGACCCATTTGCTTACTGGATTGGATTTGTCAAGGGGGGCACCGCATACGCTTGGTTTCTAGTTTCTTTGTACAAAGGGTATGGACATCCACATGCCTGTGCAGCTATTTGTGCTAATGGAATGACATCCCATGACACATCGTTTTTTCCCCAAAAGCATTTCTGGACATGCACTCCCGGAGCGCCAACGCAGGGAAATCCACCATCTTGATGGAAAGAATAGGGCGCAAAGTTGTCCAAATCTGAGCGTGCTCGCCAAGCTTAAAATAGCCAACGTGCCATTTTGGCTGACATATTACTCATATTACAAACCACCACTACGCTCTTAGCAAGTTGAACAAGTCATCCAAATGAACTCGGACACGCCTTTTTAGCAATAGGCGCTGAGAATCGCATTGCAGCCTCGATGTAGGGTCCCAGGTTCCACACCGCCTACCTCAAAACCGAGTCCCAGGCATATGCCTGTGAGTAGACGTTAGCATCTTGATCACTGCTTCAAGCCGTAAGGGAACATGCAGCAAAAAACAAAAGAGTACGACCGACAAATGGTGCGCTTGTATTTTTTTCTATGAGGCGTTGCTTGGAAGTCAAGGCTCGGGGGTGCAGGGAGAAAAACAATGCGTGTCCTTTCCCTGTGCCTGCACCCCCCTGCGGAGCCTTCTCAAATGCCCCCGTGGTCAACAAAGCGTGTTCGACCAGACGCCAGGTGTGTTACCTGTGAGGCGTGAAACAATCGAAGGCATTGGTTGCTGCAGGATGCAATGCGTGCATCCGGCTGTTGTGCAGTGCCGCACACGGTGCAATGTTGAGACCTGTCGAGGCGGTCACTGCGCAGGGGCATGCTATGCGCAGTACCTGTCAGGCACTGCGGTGCTCTGCGAGAATACACCTGAGCTGTGAAAGGGTGGGTGGGTGGGCGCAAAAAAGAGGGGTAGGACTCTCACGCATGACCCTTAGGGGGCTTGAAGACTGCTTCAAGCCGTAAGGGAACATGCAGCACAATACAAAAAAACGACCGACAAATGGTGCGCTTGCTCTTTTTCTTTAAAACTTTATGAGGCGTTGCTTGGAAGTCAAGGCTCGGGGGTGCAGGGAGAAAGACAATGCGTGTCCTTTCCCTGTGCCTGCACCCCCCTACGGAGCCTTCTCAAATGCCCCCACTTCAGGGTTCCAAGCAAACGGCCTAATCTATTGCCCCCTCTTCAGAGCGTTTGCGAAGCACTTTAATGCTCCGGCCGCCATGGTGCGTCGGCCGGATGCAATGACAGCGCGGATTTATGGGGCCAGAAATCATGTGGGCGAAACCGAAAGCGAGCATGCGGCTTGCTGTCAAATGCGGATGTGTTTCCGCAGCTGAGCTGATCAGCCCACACGTTGCGCTCGCCTGGGATGTGCGACGCTAGCACTGACCACTTGTGCTTGTAGGCCCATGCGGCTACTAGTTGCACAAAGATTTGCAAAGGCCATGCTGTGGCGAATAGCTTGTTCACTCCGGCTTCGCACGCGGTGTTGTCCGTGCCGGAAGGCATGCATAGGCCGTGCACCGCTTGGCCCTCGATGGTCCACGCGACCCGCATGAGCGCAAGCTGGCCCAAGGTTTCGAAGCAAGCTATATATGGGCCTCCTTGGTGAGGCACGGCCATTGCTGCTGGACTTGTTGGAAGTCAGGTTTCTGCGAACCAGGAAACGGGCCGGCTGGAAATGAACCAGCCGCCTATGCCCACCTTGGTGCCTTTGGCACATGCGTCTGCGGCTGCTTTGCAAGCCAGGATTGGCTTGCTTTGCAAAGCATTGCAGAAGCCACTCTATGTTGGCTTTGCTTGTCGTGGACAATTGAGTGTGCTCGGCAGCGGGGTCTGCTACGCGCACCCAAGCTGTCTTGTGACTGGGCACCACGCGTACTGGGGCTTGTTGGTACTCCAATACCTTTGAGCCAAGTGGCATGAAAGGGCGAAGCCAGTACGGCTTTGGTGTTCAGCGCCGAGAGGAAGGCAGGCCACAGGCGTGCGTTCACTGAGATCATGCAGCCTGGTGGCGATGCAGATCCGCATATAAAGGCGCAAGCCAAGATCTCAATTCTAGGCTTAGGCTGGTGGCCCAGCACTTGCTCCAAAAGCATTCTTTTGAAGCTTTTGGAGCGGAGCAGGGCACCTAGTTGCTCCTTAAGCTTAAGAGTTTTTAGCGGTGTGAGTTCGATGGTTTCTTGGTAGAAGTTAATGGACCATCCGCACCAAGTCAGGCAGTCCAGGAAATGGGCGCACTGATGGCTGCGAAAAAGGTGACAATCAACGCAAATTGCTGATGCGTCGAGAAGGTTGTCGACAAACAACCACGCTCTGTGCGGGTGTGCTGATAGAACGCCGTGTAGCAGTCTGAGCAAGAATGCTCCTGCGCGTTGCCACCAGTACACAGAGAACCGGGCTCCGAAGTGGCATACTTGGTAGTGGTACAGAGTGTCTGCGTAGCGAAACAGGAACAAGCCATGTTCGCTAGGGCGCACTTGAATCTGCTTATGCGCGGCTTTAAAATCGAAGCTTGCGCCTATGAAAGAGGCATGCGTGTCCTCTAGCATGAAAGCGAGGCGCACGTCGGATGCCATCGGCAAGCTGATGCGTTCGGGGAAATTGCACTTGGGGTCTACTCCGCAAACGGCGCCCACGTTGCCCTGCGCGGTGAGCCCATCCAGAGTGGCCGAGCTCGTGAGGGCCAGCGAGTTCTGGCACGCTGGCTACTGCTGCGCGATGTGGACCGTCGGGGCGGGTGTGCTGTAGTCCTCGAGGTCCGCGTAGCACGTCAGGGGCGCGAGCCGGGCAGCGGCACTTTCCGAGCGCGCTCGGCTATCTCTCGCTAGCATGGGTGGCGCGGTGCCACAAGGCCTTCAGGGTGAAGCGGGCCACGCACCAGGGCGTGGCTCCCAAAATCAGCCCCTGTCTGCTGGCCAGCGCCTGGAAGTTGTGGATCAAAGAGAAGTGGCCGCTGGGGCGCGCTGCTGGAGGATGTGGTAGCGCTCCAGCCCGTCCACCCACAGGGTTCGCTGCCACACAAAAGACCAAAGCCCACAGGGCGGTCCGCGGAGAAGTCCACCCCCACGTCGGCCAGAGCGGGCTGCCAGCCCGTGGGGGCGTCCGCGGCGGGTCATCTTGGGGTAGAAGAAGGAGCCCGAGCAGCTCTTGTTGAGCCCGTTGACCCTGAGGCAGTGCGCCAGGACGCACCACATGAAGCAGCGTTTGTCCTCGTTCCGAGGGTTCCAGACGGCCTTCTTCTTGGCCAGGCTCAGCCAGCCGAATGGCCATCATAGCTGGTCCACCACCAGCCGCAGGGCGTCCACGGTTAAGACTTCCTGCCCTGGGAAAAAAACGCAGCCGCAGCTCGCGGCCCAAGCAACCCCGCGCGGCGCAGCTCTGTCACAGCAGCCTCGGCGCTCGGGGCGCGGCCTCCAGGGGGACCGCCCGGAGCGAGTTAAGCCACAGGCGGCCCAAGATGCGTTCAGAGAGCTCGGAGGTCATGGTGCGAATTGATCTTGAGCCGAATAAATGTCTTTAAAAAAAATAAAAAATAATCCGTCGGGCGAACGAGGCTTGTTTTTTTCTGTCCGGGATTCTGTGCGTCCATCTACCGCATCAGCGAGTCGGCGCCAGCGGCTGCTGCGTCGCGCGGCGGCGATTCCCCAGCCACCTTTGATCCTGTCAACTTCCATGTTGCTACTAGTGTCCTCGCTGTGGGGCTGGTCCTTGATGTGGAACATGCTGTTGATGGGATTTGCCCATTTCGTTTGCGAAGTCTCCCAACGTTGTACCAAACTGCAAAGCTGTGCGTAGCTTGAGCCCTCAGTGACCACAATGTTTGTGTATGCCTTCAAAGGGCCACTCAAGCATCTAAGCAAAACCGCCATGCGATGGTTATCACTCAACTTGCTCGCTGTAACACGCTCGTACTCCTGTTCTGCCTCCTGCAACCTTGCCAGCTGATTGCTAAGTCCCTGATTCATGGAGAAAGCAGGCCAATTGTTGATTGCTTGCAACAAAGCCAATGCACGTGTACGGGCCAGGGGCTGCAGGTCCTCGCTAATCAGTCTGTAAGCCTCAAAGCCGTTTAAATCTGAAACAGTCTTCAGTATCTGAATGCCTCGTTCATGCAAAATGCCAGCAATGAATACAGAAGATTGTTTCTAGAACATGTTTCTTCGCTCATATCAGTCATCAAAACTGGTCCTTCTTGTCGACGCAACGCCTCCAAATCCGCATGAAAACCAGGGTCAAGGGCACACAACCAACGCTCGAATGTCCAACTCCAGTTCTTCCACTTTGCTAATTCTTCCTCTCTCAAGGCCGCAACAAACGGTTCCGGATTTCTCAAAATGCGTACCAGATCCTTTCCCGAGATATTCTGACCGCGCACACTCCGTGTTGCCTGCGCCGTCAAATTGTCTGCCTGCAACACCAGCCGGGTTTGATGACGTCGCTCCGCCATCCGCCATGTCGTGAGCCTTCCGAAGACCCACTCGCCAAATTGCCCGTCAAACGGGCAATCACTCGCACCAGCACAGTTGTAAAAGCAAACAATCAAATGGCGCCGCTACACGGACGCTCAGTGTCTTACCGAGCTCCGCTACCGTGCTAACATTTTGAGCTGTCAAACGCCTTGTCCGATCAAGCGATTCATCTCGCAAACTGTCGCTGTACAACGGTGAACACATGCAACCCAGTCACAACGTGTAAACCTACTCACGGTACATGCAGGGATTAGCAGCACCACAGACAACACTCCGCCCTTTTTTTTGGCCCTGCGGCCACCCAGTCTTCCCCGTCACGACGCTTCGCATAACATGATCGTCGCGAGGCGACGACGGTCCATCCATCCATCAAAGACAACCGCTCTGACCAGTAAAAGCAACGCGCTGGAAATCCTTCAGTGAGCAAACAGCTGCTGCGTGGCCCTGCTCCATGTCAAAACCTCCTCCAACGTCTTCTCATAAGCTCGAAGAAGCGGCCTGGTTCGCGTTGGCCATGATGCACAGGTCGGGTGAGAAGGCTACGCAACTGGCAATTCCCCGACGCCGACAATAGTACCCATTTCTCACCCTTGTCTCGTACGCTTGGTGTCTGCGTGATATATCGAAGCACATCCTACACTTCGTACATAAACAACATAGTCAGTGTCACATTTGACTGAAGTGAAACAACAAAACTACAGGGGCTTAGGGTTTGGGATGCGTCGATGAGGCGGGCGACACGGCAAACTTCAGAATGCGATGCAGGCACAGACATGGCCGACAAAAATGCAATCCAGCAACCAAGCGTCACACAAAATACGCCAACAGGATTTTGTCGTCTGCTGCAAGACAGTCTTCCCCGTCACTGTGCTTCGCACAATGCTTTCATCGCCGGGCGATAAATTCCGGGCGTCTAGGCATCCAACAAAAACACGCAGACTAATACTATGGCGTAATACAATCAAGTCTTCTGCTGCGCTACAGGTGCGGGGCAACTTGAGATGTAAACAATGAGGGGCTGTGAACTAGAACGACAAGAAACAAACACCGAGGCTGTACAAGAGATGACTGACACGGAGACTGAGTGCGGCGCGGTCACACCCAAAGCAAACAAGACAACCAACTGACAAACGCACAGGCCAGAAGATACTTCCGACACAGCGCGAATGTCTAAGCTTTTGTTCTTGGAGCTCCTATTGCTTTTATAAACTCTAAGACAGGTTATACCAACATAAACATACAACAACATGGTGTTGCCGCTACAGTCACCGACTACTCGTCCTCCAATTCATAGAAAAGCCACGCCTCCAGAATCTGTGCAAGAATCTGGTAGAGGCATATCAAGATATAGGCACGCAGCTGTCTCGCACGCCTACCCGAACACTCCTCAGCCTCCACGGCCAGCACCGGCCAAGGCGGTGCCCAGGTTTCCCGATACTTGCCAGCCTGGCCAGCCTGGAAGCTAACGCAGCCCAAAATGAGAGCACGAATGTGTCTCGCCTCTCTTACTTCCAAACTTCACCCGGATGCCACGGTTGCCAAACATCCGCTGAGGCGCCTAGCCGACGAACTCCACATCGGCGCCCCAGTACTCCTTGAACCGCTTCTGTGTCAGACTCCCCAACATGCCCAGGTCACCATCAAAGCGCTGGAGTCCACCATCACCCAAAAGCTTATTGAGGAGCTTGCAGGCTTGGGTGCGACACGCACATGCCATCCCTGACCATGCCATTGCTGGCCCTGACCTCTTCCTCATAAGTCACGCTCACCAAGCCGACCTCAGCCGCTGCCAACAGGCCCATGATGTCCAGGGCCTCCGCGTCCTGAGCCACATTTAAGAAGCAGTGTGATACACTCTACTCACCAAAATGACTCCCCGAAAAACTTTACAAACAGGCCCGCGCCTGCACTCATCAGCCGGCGCTGCATGCTCGCGGCCGCTCGTTGCCGGCGGCAAGCTTTTCATGGCCTCTGCGTCCGGCATCTGCCGCAAGCTCTCCGCCTCCCGACACGCTGCCTCGGGGTGCCTTTGGGGGTTTGCCGGAGTCTGACTTTGGCCTTGACCTCCGGAACCCTCGTGGAAGTCAGCCCCGTCGAAGAGGACGCCAGCGGCCGAAAAAAGCAAGTACCCTGTGAGACTGCTGCACAGACACAAGCTCTAAGTTCTGCAAACCACGCACATAACAACACATGCTTCGCCCAAAAACACCAAACATGAAACGCGCAAAACATTGGCAGTGACCAGTCTCACTGCGTTATCTCTACATTCTCAAGCTCGCTCTGCACGCAATTGCGTGATCTATGTCTTTCAGCAATAGCGCTCTGGAAAACTTTCGCACTGCCTCTTCAGACCAGCCTTGGTAAAGTAGCGGTTTCCTGACATTCTTGACCCGCCGTCTAAAACATCGCTGGAACTGGACAGGTCTCTGTGCAAGAAGTCTGCTCTACGTCGACAGCCGCAAGAGGCGGCTCGGACAGCGACTTCGAGGTCGACCTAGGAGAGTCGCTGCACCTGCAGAGCGACGCGGCTGGCCGTCTACAAGATCCTTGGCCGACAGCTTCCTGTGGACTACCTCTACTGTGTCGACGCAGCGCTCGGCACGCTGGATTGGGCGCTGCTGCCTGAGGGCGCCTACACGGGCGCCCAGCTGGCCGCCTGGATCAGCTCCAACTTTGCCACCACCACCTTTTTGCAAGACTACGAACAGCCTGAGCGTTCCGACCTGGACGGCAACGTCGTCCGGCTTCGAGGCTGGTCTTTGTCGTTCGTGTTTTATCTTGACCCCGTACATCAGCTCATCCTGGGCTTCAGCGGTGACTACCTCCATGCTTGTTTATATACACACATGAGTCGTACGGCAAAGGAAACTATTCTTCTAGTCGTATATAAATATACGGACTAGAAGAACAGCATTTTTCCAGCGCAAAGCCGTGCAAAAGCTATCAGTCTAGTGTCTATGTTGATATGACTGGACTCATTGCATTTTAGCGCAAAACCGTGCAAAATCGTCAAAAAAAAAAAGCTATTACTCCACGTGTATATGAATATACGGCCTAGAGTAATGGCATTTTGTAGCGCAAAACCATGCAAAACCGTGCAGAAGTTTTTCTAGGCGTATATTCGTGCAAAAACAACTCTCCCCGAGAAGGAGGGTTTCATTTTTTTGAAGCCTCAATGTCTCGTGCCAGCTGGTCAAAGCTCGGCGGAGGCAGGCCGGAAGAGCGTGTTCTCCCGTGCCGCGTGCGAGGCTGCTGCCGCGCCAACGTTCCAGCAACCTCGTCCGGTGGACGCCAGGCCCCCTCGGCCGAGATACCCAAAGGTCCGCCCATGCCCTTGACATCAAAACCTCACCCTCTCCGCGCCACGGCCGCCGTCTTCGGCAGCACGTTAAGGCGCACTGCGCGGCTGCGAGCCCTGCTCCTCCTGCACCTGTGAGGTCCGGCTCCATCCTTTTTGATTGCAGAGTCTGGAAGTAGTAAGGAACATCAGCTTATTGCACCCAATTAGTTTGGGATTTTTGGTCCCCAAACCCTGCAAAACAGCCGAATTCTCCATCCAGCTGTCCGTTTTTCCGATGTCACCGGTCTTTGTCACCGCTCCGTTTTTGGTGCAAAAAGCGCTCAAAACGGCCAACTCCGAAAAGTTCGTTTTTTCGTGTTAGACGTAAGTGTGGTGCCTGAGCCTCCAGATTCGTCGTTTTCGGTCGAAAACAGACTCCAGACGCTTGCTGCGCTCTGGATTCCGTTTTCTGCCCGGAAAAGCAGGCAAATTCCATCCCGCCGAGCTTGTCACCGTTTGTCACCGCTTCGTCACCGCTCTCTTTTGGGCCGAGAAAGTGCGCAAAAGCGGCCCAGTTCCCGAGCTCCGGAGGACTTTCGTTCTTCGCAGGGTTTTCCACGGCACAACAGCCTGCCGAGGACCTTGCTCGTAACGCGGCAGCCCGAGGTTTGGCTTGTGACATGACAGCCTGCCGAACTTGTCACCGCCTTTATCACCGCTCCGTTTTCGCTGCAAAAAGTGCTCAAAACGGCCAACTCCAAAAAGTTCGTTTTTTCGTGTCAGACGGCAAGATTCCGCTTTCAGCCCGGAAAACAGGCAAATTCCATCCCGCCAAGCTTGTCACCGCTTGTTAACGCTTCGTCACCGCTCTCGTTTGGGCCGCGCAAAAGCGGCCAAGTTCCAGGGGACTTCGTTCTTGGCAGTCAATAATGGAACGGGTTGATTCATTAATGGGCAAGGTTGGTTCATTAATGCCCGGTCGCAGGTCATAACCACTGAGACAAGGGAGCTGCTAGCGCTTGAGCCTACCACGGCCCGTGTCGCCCCGTGACACAAAACTATGCACACAATGCATAGCTACATCGGTCAATTCATCATGTGCTACAGGCCGAGGTGTCCCAAGCGTTTTGACCGACGCCATAGGTCAATTAGTCATAACCACGCGCTACAGCAAGCTGTATCAGAAGTTCACTTCATGTCCTGGTAGCCTAGCACGGGAAGTTGAATTGAGGGATAAAGCATCATACGACCATGCTACAACAAGATGACTCCATCGATTTTGCCCGAAAATCGACTCAAGGGCTGTTGTGAGTTATAAATTTATAACACCCAGCGCTACGAAGACCCCGAATGGTCCATAGCGACTCAAGGGGGCGTTGCGAAATTACAACATCCCGCGTTACAAGTACGTAACCTCCTAAGAAAACATGTTTGAAGGACCTGTCACGGGCAACATCCCGGAGGTCCTGGACAACGGAGAGGTAACTGACGGCACGCACGTCACTGCAGGGCAGCTGGCCCCTTGCCCTGACGCCCTACGCGCAAGTGGCTGACCTGGCGGCGAACACGGCAGCCTCCGGCAACAACGCAGCAGCCATCCAGTCCCTGGACGACCGAGTCACCGCAGAGCTGGCCTCAAAGCCTCTGGCCACGGCAGCGGCCCTGGCCACCACGGACGGACAGGTGGCCGCGCACGGAAGCAGCATCGCCGCGCTGCAGAGCTCGCTGACCACGGGTCTCTCCAACAAGACCGACCAATCGGCCTTCGACGTGCTGGAGGGCGTGGTGGCGACGAAGAGCACCCCCGACGGCGTGGACCTGAAGCTGTCAAACTACAGCACCACGGCGGCCATGAACGGCTCCATCTCGGCCAACAACGCACGGTGGCAGCCAACTACGGCCTCAAGACGGTGGTGGACCAGCACTCCCTAGACATAGCGCGAGGATCTGTATGCCATCGGCCGGCGAGGTGGGGTAGTCCACCACGTCTGGGAACTGCTGCTGCAGCTCCAGGTCGTTCAGGAGTAGGCGCCTTCCGGCAGCAGCGCCCAGTTCAGAGTCCCAAGCGCGGCGTCGATCCAGTAGAGGTACCGGCCTCGGTCTGTCGAGAGGAAGCTGTCCGCGATTCTGATCTTGTAGACGGTCAGCCAGGCGTCGCTCTGCAGGTGCAGGGACTCTCCCAGGTCGACCTCGAAGTCGCTGTCTGAGCCGGCCACCCTCTTGCGGCTGTCCACGTCATCCCTTTTCTAAGGAAGCCGCCCGTCCGGCGAACGACGGGCGGCAGCTCAAACCAATTCGCGCCATGATCTCCGAGCTGTCTGAACGCATCTGGGGCCGCCTGGGGCTCAGCTCTGTCCGGGCGGTGCCTCTGGAGGAGCCGCGCGCGCCTAGCGCTGAAGCGGCGCCGTGGATCGTGAGGCCCGCGCCTCCGCCGGCCCGCGCGGGAAACATGATGGCGGCCATCAGGGCGAAGTTCGAGGTCGATGCGAGATTGCCAGCAAGCAGTCGGGACATCTAGTGAGTCACCACCAACACCACATGGCTGAGGCATGGCGCAAGTTTGAGGAAGAAGCCCAACAGATGCGCAAGGTGGAAATGAACGCATTTCAGTACGGGGAGAAGAAAGACATGGAGTCGAATATTATAATGCAACAGATGAGACAAGCTGAAGGAACTATCATGGAGCAGAAGCGGGAAATTGCATTGATGAAATCCTACATGGCAAGCGAGAAGTCGGCTGCGCAGGAATCAGCTATACGTGCAAATCAGATACACCGTGAAGCTTCACAGCAGATATCAGTTTATCAGCAACAGATCAGAGGCATAGAATCTTCTACATCTATCGAGAAGTTCAACGAGGAGGAGATGGTCCAAAGTCTGAAATCACAGTTGGAGCATGCACTCGTCAAGCGCCCCGAGACGTACTCTTTGGAGGACTCCAGGGAACAGCTGATGACGAGGCTGAATGACGTTACAGTATTTGCGGAACAGGAATCGAAGAGAGCAGATTGCTTGCTTCGCGAAAAAGAAGAGATCGTCAAACAGTATGAGTCCGACGTGTCGATGAAGGACCAGATGATTGCTGTCGAAGGTGGTCATCGTCAGGATGCGATCTTGGAGTTAGCCCAGGTCAAAGAAGAGAAACAAGAGGAACGGTGCACGATGGACGAGAAGTCGAAGGAGGCTGAGTACTGGAGATTGACAGCTAAGGGAATGTACGATGAGTACCTCGAGGAGATGCATGAGCTTCAGAGACAACTGAAGGAAAGAGAGGCGACGCTCAAGCAAGAAGAGAGTTTTGTACGCCAACTCGATGCTGACAACGAGGAACTACGTGCACACAAGAAGCTGGAGACACAGGAAGCCTCCAGCAGCAAAGATGGACATCGTGAACGAGCAGTAGTGAAACGCGCTGAGGGAGGAACCCAGGCTAATTCAAATAGGATAGACAAGAAGGTGGCTGGGTCAGTCCCGTCATCGTCTTCAAATCAAATCCCTAATTCGTCGCTGATGCCAGGTTCGATCCTCTTTCCGTCTTTCGGTGATCCAATGATCGATGTACACCTATCCCAGATGCAAGGGGTTGTTGGGCATGTCCCACAATCCACTACTACGACTGGTGGTGGTGATGGGGGGGGAAACAACGGTACTACGCCCCCATTGGATTACGGTGGATTCCCGCCCAATGGGAATGGGCAGGGAGCGGGTCGACGTCAGTTGAGCCTCGCTGGTGGCGGAGGAGGACCTCCGGATGATCCACCCGATGATGAGGATGAGGATGACGACGACGAAGGAGATGAGGAAGACGAGGAAGAAGAAGAGGAAGAAGACGATCGGACACGGAGGAGACGAAGGAGATCGAGAGATAACCGAGAGATCAAGAATGATCGACCGAGAATCTCGAGGAAAGAGGCCGAGAGAGTATCTATTCCGGCCTGGCCAAAGATCCATCAACTTGACACCTGGAAGATGCAACTGCTGATGAATGTTCTGAGCGCATGTGCAGATCCAGATACCGACGCATGGACGAAATGGCTGGAGCAGGCTCTTGGGTTGAACCCAGACCTGGATTTGCTTAGCGATTCAGGTGGCGACAGATTTGCTACGATAGATATTAAGATGGCCATGGGCATGCAGAACATGCTGAAACAAGCACCTGACGAAGCCAAGGACGTATACCTCGATGCTACACGACACTCTGAACTACGACATCAACAAGGGGTGATCGTGAAGGGACGAGAGTTGGTGGCATTGTTATGCAATCATTCAGAACTTCCGATAGAACGGATCTTGTCTACCACATCGAGCATCTATTCAACCTTGACTTTCCTGGCGACAAGAACTTGGTCATGTTCAGGAACAAATGGTATGATTTGCTGCTGAAGATGAGGAGCGAGGACAGACCCAGTAAGCTGGCTCTCAGAGACATCCTTTACAGGAAGATCAAAGGGAGCAAGAAGATGGAGTTCGGCCTCAATGCCTACCATAGACTACCGGACAAGCATCCTCAGAAGACGTATGAATTCTTATTGGCGTTGATCGACTATCAGATCAAGGCAGATCGGGAAGACCTGATGCTCGACATGAAGGAGAAATCGGTCAAGTCGATGATGAAGTCAGGCGGGAAGGATGCGGCTCCAGCAACTGGCAAACAGGAGAACCAGGGTGGCAAGGGCAGAAAGGGGAAACCCGGTGGACCTGATGCCGCTCCTGTGCTCCCAAAAGCCAAGGCAAAGGGCCACGCTGGCAAGAACGGCAAGTCCGACGGTGCCAGCGACAGAGGCAAGAGTCCGGGCGGAAGCAAGGATAACCCCTGCTGGTACCACTTCAAATCGGCGAAGGGGTGCGTGAAAGGGAATGAATGCACTTTTTCCCACAGCAAGAAGACGGAGCATAAGTTGGAGAGCATGTCCAAGGGGAAAGGAAAGGGCAAATCCAAGTCCAGATCATCGTCACCAAAGAGGGATGATGGAGCATGCTTCGCGTTTCAGAAGGGGAAGTGCGATAGGGGAAGCGCTTGCAAGTACAGGCATGAGCTCATCAAGAACAATTCAGCTCCAGCAACGTCAAATGACAAGGCGCAAGCCAAGTCGAAGGCTGCCGCCAAAGCCGCAGCGCCTGCCATTGCGAGGAGGGCCATCGCAATGCCCGCGATAGTCCTGAAGCAATCGGCTCCTGCAGGGAAGGTAAGCTTCAAGAAGGACGTTGATCAGGTCGAACCGGACGAAGCCGAGACTGTCTACCACGAGCACGATGACGACGCGATGAGCGAATCATCGAGATGGTCTGGCGAGTCCGAGATCCCCGAGAAAATGGTGTGGTTCAAGGAAGTGCTCGACGTCGACGAGAATGGGGAGATCACCTACCTCGAAGACGAGAGAAGGCAATGGGAACGAAAAGGGGAATGGTACGGTTATGAGGACAATGAGAATGAGCCTTATCAGTACGTGTACGTCGATGAGAAGAAGTTCAAAAGCAGTGATCATCGTGAATTATCAGCCTACCAAGTCCAACGATCATTGATACGTGCGAAGATACTGAGAGAAGTGGTGGATGATGTATATAAGAAGCACTACTTCCCGGTGACCAAGGAGAGCAGCATAATGTTCGAGTATGATCGGAACAAGGACGAGATCAAGGAATCGGCTGTCGACTGGAAGAAGCAGCATGGTATGCCGAAGAACGTTTTCGCCATGTCAACGTGCATCAGCAAACGGGTGAAATGGTTGATGGACACCGGATGTGGTCATGATCTCATCGGAAGAGCCAAGGCGAAGAGCCTGGGTGTCGACATCGTGAAAGATGACGACGAGATCGTGTTCCAGACCGCGAATGGTTCCACTTCCACATCTGATGTGGCCAAGATAGTCGTGGACGAGTTGGACGAGACTGTCGAGCCGCATGTATTGGATGAGACACCCACGGTATTGTCAGTGGGGAGGAGATGCATGAAGATGGGTTATGCATTTCACTGGATGCCTGGTAAACTACCTTTCATGGTTACGCCAAAGCAGGGATTCGTGCACTTGCAGGTCAAGGACGACATCCCGTACCTAGTGAGTGATGGTAAACTTCGGAGTAACAGGCATCGCCCTACGATAGACGACCTCAAGGAGCACTTTTCGGAAGTATTGGCGATGGTAACGAACGACGAGGCAGATCAGGGAGGTGACGATGAGAACGACGTCACACCCGCCGCTGTCGGTGAGTCCGCAGAGGCCGAGGGCGAACACCACGACGGGGCATTCGACTTCGGGCCACCCGGAGGAGCCGGTCCGGTACGTCCGCCTCCCGTGGCTGAGGAAATACCTGTAGATGTTGGGTCAGTCCCGCATCGACATGGTGATGCCGAAGCTCACGAGGAAGAGGTTGATGAAGATGATCCAGATGCCGGAATCGAAGTAGACGTGTACGAAGGATCATCAATAAAGAGGAAAGTGGGAGTCCTCAAGAAGGACGCCAACTCCATAGCTCATTTGCTTACACACAGATACCGAAATCCCTTCTGCGAATCATGCGTCAAGGCAAAGATGAGACACTTCAGATCACGAACGGGAGCATTCAAAAGAGAAGTGAAGACGTTCGGTGACCTGGTGACGTTCGACTTTGTGACGGCATCAGGAGATCATGAAGTGGAAGGCAGGTATGCGCTCATCATCCGGGACATATATACCGGAATTATCATGGCTTATCCCACCGCGAGAAGAGACACTGACTCAGTCGTCAGGGCTATCAAGCACTTCTGCGGGAGGAGGAAAATCAAGCAGGTATATTCGGATGACGGCCCGGAACTGATCAATGCGTGCGTGGAGCTGAAGCTGAACCACGACCTATCGCTGCCTGGACGGCCGCAGAACAATTCCCTTGCTGAAAGAACAAATCAATTCATCATTGACCAGACTTCGGCTTGTCTAGTACATGCCGGTCTACCCACGTGTTATTGGGTGCAGGCCATCACCACTCTGTGCCATCTCATGAACATCGAAGAGGTGAACGGATCGAGTGCATGGATGAGGCTGCATGGCGAGGAGTTCAAGGGCGAGAAGATACCTTTTGGTGCGCTAGTGGACTTCAAGCCGAGCGAAGCACGAGGGGGAAAGAGGGAGAAGTTCGAGCCGAGAGGGGAAACTGGTATATTTGCTGGATATGTGTTGAGCACCGGTATGCATTGGGCAAACAAGTATCGTGCTTGGGCACTTACTGCATTTGCGGGTGCAGAGCTGAACATCAAGAAGGCAAAGGTTCCGCCTCGGTTGAGAATGCCACATCAGACGGAGAGGATGATTCTGAAATCTCCTCTGACATTCCCAATACAACAGAAGTACAAGGTTGCCAACGAGACTTTGGAAGGAATAGAGATGTCTATCGATGCAATCGGTCTGGATGCACGTGACCGCCTGATCGAGGATGAGGACTACGAGCCTGAATTGCTGCAGAGTGACGAGAAGCGACTGCTTGACGATGAAGTCGATCAGATCGCTGGTCTACTGCTCGACGATGGCCCGGAGGTAATCGCCGGAGATCGGGGGGATCATGCAGGAGAAGAAGATGCTAGACCGAGCTCCTCAAAAGGGAAAGGAGATGGACACTCTAAGGGCGATGAGAAGGTTGCGAAGTCCGACCTTCCACACGTGTCAGTTGGGCTACCCGGGGATGGTATCACGTACGTCAACGACGATGGCAAGGAGGTTAAGATCGACAAGGCCGGGAGACCGTATCCTGTCGGGAAGGACGGATTCAGGCTAATGAAGACATCGAGACCTCCAGAGTTCACTCCTGAAGAATGGAAGATGATGAGTAAATATTACACCAAGGAAGAGAAGGCCGAAGTGAAGGGCGGTGGCAAAAGGAAAGAGGAAGATCCCAAGAGTAAAGAGTCTGATATTTCCGCGCCGGCAGAGGCACGGACATTACAGATGCCCGGTGGTAAGAGAATTCGAGCGATGCTTCGGAACCGCTGGGGTGGAGTAGAATGGCAGTACAATTGGGGATTGCGGAAGAACATATCAAAGATCAAGAACCCAATGGATGGGAAGCACTTGGCTGAGCTTGAATGGGTCAGGATTGTTGTTAATCCTGTCGACGGGGTGGTTGTTCTCATGGATTCCAAACAGTCCCAAGACGTCATGAGACGAAACGTTCAGCTTGAGAAAGAATTTGAGTGTCTGGTGGTAATTTATGCCTGGAAGTTCAAGTCTGAGGAGCGATCAAAGTCGACTCCAAACTGGACGAAGGCGGTTGCATCAGTCATGGAGAGTCATAAAGACGAAGCTGAGACAGCATCGGGGACGGATCCATCGGTCGACGAATCGACGGACCTCACCTGGTATGAATGGGAGGAGTCTGCTGAGATAGTTTCTGGAAAAGTGCCACTCGCAATGCCTGCGATAGGCGAGGACGGTGAAGCCAAAAAGTACCCATCGATGCCGTGCGTGACTTCTGAGCGAATACAGCACAGAGAGAAAGCTGTGAAAGTTGTACGATTCTTCGACGCTTTCGTATCCAGGCCGGTAGGCCGGAAAGAGATGTTGACCAACCCTGATGCATTGGCATCAATGAAGAAAGAGTGGTCGGGATTAATCGACCAGGGGGTCTTCGATCTTGGCGCGGTGCGTGAATATGACGCTGTAGCCAGAGAAGCAAAAGCGAAGGGGGAGGAAATACACATGGCTCGCGCACATGGCATTTGCGTTGAAAAGCACTCACAGTTGCCTGTTGGTGATCCTAAGAGGAAGTTCAAGGGTAGAGGCGTGTTGCTGGGGAACCAAGTGAAGAACCAAAGCTTTGAGGCTGCGATGTTTCAAGATTTGGGGAACTCCCCTGCTTCATTTGAAGCCTCGCGTTGGGCGGATTTTCTGGGTTGTCATGATGGCTGGGATGTGCAGATGGCCGACGCTGTTCAGGCGTATATACAGGCCACCTTGAGAGGCACGCCGTGTTGGATTGAATTGCCACCGGAGGCCGTGCCAAGTGAATGCAAATGGGATAAGTACAGAAGACCAGTCGTCCCGTTGAGGAAGGCGCTGTACGGACACCCAGATGCGGGAACATTTTGGGAGCAGCACTGCGATGAGTCGGTGCGTGCCGTTGGTTTTGAGCCCATCGGCGAAGAATGGCCTTCAGTGTACATTCATGAAAAGCTCCAGCTTGTTCTGGTTGTGTATGTCGACGACTTCAAAATGGCAGGGCCGCAGAAGAACCTTGCCCAAGGGTGGAGCATGTTGCGTACACGTTTGAAGATTGAGCCCGAGACTGGACTTGACATGTACCTTGGTTGCAATCAAAGCAAGGGAAACGTCACTCTCGGGAACGGACACCGAGTAACACGGTGACCTATGACATGGAACAGTTCCTACGTTCCTGTGTCGACCGCTATCTTGAAGTGGCGGGCGACGTGAAGTTGAATAAGGTTGTCACTCCTGAGTTGCATGAAGAAACAAAGAATCACGTCTCACGGAAGCCTGCCAGAGAGGGGCCGTCAGTCGTGTGCAATTGGTGTAACAATCTTGTGCCCACCGACGGTTCTGCCACAGTGCCGGACCAACGGGGAGGGACTCCTGAGTTGGCCATGAAGGAGCCCGTGCGTGGACACCTTGCTCCGCATGCCGCTAGCGTACTGATGAAGTTGCTGTACGGTGCGCGGATTGCTCGCTTCGATTTGTTGCGGCAAGTGAATCGCCTAGCACGGAACGTGCATAGGTGGACTGACTCCGATGATCGGGGTTTGCATCACTTGATGTGCTATGTGCATCATACCAAACATTGGCGCATGGTCGGTTGGGTTGGAGACCCTATGGACGATGTGCACTTGGCCTTGTATGCGGACGCTGACTTTGCGGGATGCATTGACTCGCTGCGTTCCACCTCCGGTGGACACTTGAATATACAAGGGCCTAATACCCGGTTTCCGTTGTCTGGCAGCTCTAAAAGACAGGGTTGTGTGAGTCACTCCACTCCCGAGGCCGAGATAGTTGCGGCCGATGTTGCCATGAGATCGATGGGTATGCCCGCTCTCAAGTTGGTAGAGCGGATCCTCAAGAAGTCTCCGAACTTTGTGTTCTATGACGATAACAAGGCTATGATCGGTGTCGTGCGATCGGGGAGAAACCCCACGATGCGCCACCTTGAGAGAAGCCATGGTGTTAGCATTTCGTGGATGCATGAGATGTTCACACGTGATTACATGTACTTGGCGTATGAGGTCACCGACAGGATGGCGGCCGACATCTACACCAAGGCGTTCAATGATGGGCGCAAATGGAAACATGCATGTTTGCAGATTGGTCTACTTGACCCGAGCTTGCTGTCCGACCCGGATACCCTCAAGGCGCTCACACCTACGTGTGATCCCATAAAGGGGACCATGCAGACCGCTTCGGGGACAGTTGACGGAGTTCCAACATTTCCGTACACACACATACCGATCATGCCCCCGGACCTATGGTGGTCTGGATTAACATCTAAAGAGGGATTGCATGAGCATGAAGGACATGATCCGGTTGTTGTTGCCAAGGGACCCAGATTGATGCGTGTGAAACCTCCACTCGCGGTTATGACACCGTTTGGGAGCAAGTGGCTTCGTTCCACTTGGTTTCTGAAGAATGGGTCATGGCTCAAAGTTGAGGATAGAGTTGACCCGGGGCTACAATGTGTGCGAATTGATGGTTGGGTTGAACGCGCAGTTTGGCAGTTTCATCCCGTACCGGTCGCTGCACCGGCGCGGGAACGGTCTCCACGGCCACGACCAATTCACGTCGGGTCCGGGGATGTTGACATGCAGTCCGTGCTGGCCGCATTTGTTGAAGAACTGTCGAACGAGCGCATAGAGTTGAAGTGTGTTAACGACCTTGCTTTGGAAACGTTGCTCCGATTGCAATTGCTCATGCGTTGTCTGCATATCAATCACGAGCAGCTTGTCCCTGGTCGTTGTTTTGTTCCGTATCGCATTGCGGTGAAGCACAAGCCACAGTTAGCGCCGGGTATTGAACTCGCGTTGGTCAAACACGACGGTGGTGTGCTTCGCGCTCCTGTTCATGTCTCGCTTCCTGGTATGAGAACTCGCACAGTCGTCACTCTTTACAGTGTTGACTTGGCTCGGCCCATCGTGCTGATGGCATGTTCCGAACCACGTAACTGGTTCACTGCTCTTGCCCGCCATGACGGGCCGCAGGTTGTCACCATAACCCTGGTTGATGACTTAATGAGCGAGTACGGGGGGAGAATCGCCAGACATGTGCTTACCAAACCTTCCGATTTGTTGTTCTTCGCCGGGCCTTGCACGGGGGGATCATCATGGGCACGCCTCAATAAGACTCGCGGAATTGACACCGCAGAGAAAATCGAGGCCAAACAAAGAGAATTTTGGAGATTGTTTGAACGGTTCGTTGAAATTAAACGGCATGCCATGACAAAACGAGCTGCGATTTTGTTTGAGTTGCCTGGAAGTTGTGATTATTGGAAAGATGAGAGAATGCATGAGGTCGTGCATGATGGGACTAGTCACGAGTTTGATGGGTGTCGCTATGGCTTGAAACAAAGATATGCAAAGAAACCCATGCCAATCAAGAAACTATGGAGAGTTGTCTCATGGAACTTTGAACTTGGTGGCTCGTTGTCTAAGAAATGCAATGGAAACCATGAGCATGGACCTTGTGCTGGTCGTGAAACCAAAGAAACCCAGTTGTACACGTCAATAATTGTGGGTGTGACCCTTCGCCGTTTTCGTGCTCGAGCAAGGTGCCTCAAACCGGCACCGTTGAAACTCGCTCTTGCTTGCATTACGCGAAGGAGATCGCGGAAGCACCAAGCTACTGCGAGCGAAATCTGCACCACCCCAACTGCACAACCGAGGTGCTGGGTCAGTCCCGAACCTCTGGTGCATACGGGGAGCTGGGTCAGTCCCGAACCCCAAGCTTCAAGGAGGAGCTGGACGAGTTCGTCACCTCAATCTGAAGCTGGGATCGCATTGGGACAATTCCGTGGCTTCATTTGCAGCTGCTTATTTTGGATTTTCCTGGGTCTGGAGAATATCATCAAGATGACTGCCAATCCGAATGTCGTCAATGCAAATGAGTTCTTCTGCGTGCCTGTTGGGAAATCTAGGCAAGCAGCAATCTTCTTGGGAAATTTGGTGAAGAACGCCATCGAGGAAGGCAAGAGGATACCCAAGAGGATGGAGATGAGCAGCGACCTGGGTATGTGCGTGAAGTGGATCGAGGACATAGGCGTCCCCGCTATTTATGCATACTCTGCGTACTACTCTGCCAAGGGCCGCGGGATGATGAAAGGTGAAGGGCAGTCTATGAGGGTTGCCTTAGAGTTCATCAGCAAAGTTTTCGGACAGCTTTCTGCCGACGAATGTATGCTTGGATGGAGGGAATTCTGCAGCAAGGGAAAGAAGATCGTGTCGGCGCTGAACCAACTTTGCGGTGAGGCAACGATGCTGGCGAAGAACCCCGAGTTGCTCAACGTAACCAAGTACTGCATGGAAGGGGCGGATATGTTGAGATCAATCGCGAACATCTGGGATCTCGCACTAGGCGTGGCCGAGGACAACGATGAACGGTCGTTCAAAGCTGCATTCCACCAGGACACCCCGGTTGGGGAGGTGTACAAAGAATTGATGTTCATCGCAGGCAGCTTCGACTCATAGATCATATCGATGCACCATAGGAAATCCCTGGCGTACTCAATCTCCCGGTAGAGATCGTTCAGCTCCCTTTTGTCTGGACGGAAATAAGCTGTATACGACTGATCTTTGGAGTCCTTCTCACCGAGCAATGGCTGCAATCTCCTCATGATGAACGATACGCACATGAGCGAATTGACCGCCCCGATGCACGCATCAGAGATGTCACTGGGGGTTGACCCACAGATCATCCAGCTCATCCCTCCTCAGTGCATATGCGAGGTTCTTCATCGATGCCTGCAGCTCATTCTGGTAGACCAACCCAAGGTCCCAATTCTTCTGGTAGTCGTCCTTGGAACCACGACCGTAGGAGTCGATCTTGGGAGCCTTGATCACGCTCAACGTGAACACTTTCCCCCAGTTTCGATCTCTGTACTTTGCAATTCTCCGATCGTGCCTCTCAAACTCTGCAGTCGTCTGGAACTCCTCGGAGCTCCTCCACCTTCTCGATGACGATGCCCTAGATGACTCGTCGCTGATGACGCTCCCGCCTCCGCGAGTCGAACTGGAGCGTCGTGGGCATCACGTCCCTCGAGCAGCTGGCCGACATGCCTGCGCCCCCGCCGCCCAACGCGGGAGGCTGCTGGAAGGAGCTGCCCAAGACCCTAACAAAGAAGAAGGCCATCTGGAACCCTCAGAACGAGGACCGCCGCTGCTTCATGTGGTGCGTCCTCGCGCACTGCCTCGGGGTCAAAGGGCTCACCTGGCGGCAGCGGTCAAAGGCCACAAGCTGCTCGGGCTCCTTCTTCTACCCCGAGCTGGGCCAAGGACCGCGCCGCTGGGCAGCCCGCTCTGGCCGACGCGGGGGTGGACTTCTCAGGCCTGCCAACGGACCGCCCCGTGGGCTTCGACGACATCGACGCCGTCGAGCTCCGCAACGCCGGGCGGGTGGAGGTCTTCGTCTTCGTGTGGCAGCAAACCCTGTGGGCTGCTACTCAAACAGACTTGTGACAGGCATCGGATTGACTTGTTATGCTTGCAAGGCATCAAATGAGCTTGTGAAGCATCAGACTGGCTTGTGGACGCATCAGACTGGCTTGTTCAAGCATCAGACTGGCTTGTTCAAGCATCAGACTGGCTTGTTCAGGCATCAGACTGGCTTGCGTCCAGCACCACACCGCGCCTGGTGAGGAAGATGATGATGATGAGGATGGCAATGATGATGATGGCGATGATGACGGGGACGACGATGATTGCGATAAGGACGGCGATGATGATGATGATGGCGATGATGATGATGATGGTGATGAGGATGGTGGTGATGATGCTGATGATGGTGATGATTACGATGATGAGGATGGTGGTGAGGATGATGATGGTGATGATGATGATGATCATGAGGGTTGTGATGATGATGATAGCGACGCTGGTGATGATTATGACGATGATGACGGTCATGATGATGATGATGATTGCGATGAGGACGGCGATGATGATGGTGATGGCGAAGATGATGATGGTGATGATGATGATGAGGATCGATGGCGATGATGATGATGACGATGAGGATGGCGACGGTGATGATGATGGTGATGATGTTGATGATGGTGATGATGATGACAGTGATGCTGGTGATGGTTATGACGATGACGATGATGATGATGATTGTGATGATGATGGCGATGACACTGATGATCATGATGATCATGATGATGATGATGATGTGAGGAAGATGATGGTGGTGATGATGATGATGAGGCTGGTGATGATGATGATGATGCTGAAGGAGATGATGGTGATGATGATGATGAGGATGGTGATGATGATGGTGATGAGGAGGATGATAATGACGATAAAGATGGTGATGGTGATGATGGTGATGATGACGATGATGATGGTTGCGACGGTGATAATTGCGATGAGGGCGGCGATGATGATGATGATGGTGATGATGATGATGAGGTGATGATGGTGATGGTTGCGATGATGAGGATCGCGGTGAAGATGATGTTGATGATGATGATGGTCATGAGGATCATGATGACGATGGTCATGCGGTGATGATGGTGATGGTGATGATGTTGGTGATGCTGAGGAATGTGATGCGATGATGACGATGGTGTTGATGATGATGATGGCAAGGTGATTGCGATGACGAAGATGAGGATGGCGATGATGGTGATGATGGTGAGTATGAAGATGGCGATGATGATGATGCTGGTGACGCTGATGGCGGTGAAGGTGGCGATTGCGATGAGGATGATGAGGATGATGAGGATTGCGATGATGTGATGATGGCGCTGGTGAGGATGGTGATGATGATGATGGTGATGATTATGGCAATGATGATAATGGCGATGATGATGGGGACGACGATGGACGACAATGATGATGATGATGGCGATGATGATGATGATGGTGATGATGTTGATGGCGATGACGGATGGTGGTGATGATGATGATGATGGTGATGATTACGATGATGACAATGGTGGTGAGGATGATGATGGTGATGATGATGATCATGAGGGTTGTGATGATGATGCTAGCGCTGCTGGTGATGATTATGACGATGATGACGGTCATGATGATGATGATGATCATGATGGTGATGGCGAAGATGATGATGGCGCTGATGATGATGATGAGGATTGCGATGATGATGATAGCGATGATGGTAATGATGACGACGATGAGGATAATGATGATGGTGGTGATTCGATGATGAGGATGATCAGGAGGAGGATGATGAAGGTGATGATGATGATGATGAGGATGATGAGGATGGTGATGGTGATGAAGATGAGGATTGTCAATTTGGTTTGTTTGAGTCGAGCTGCGCGCTGCGAAACAACATTTCCAAGAATACGCCTCAAACCCTAACACAAGTTGACCTCGTCTTGTTTCCTTTTCTTCATTCTTTTTCAACAAGCCAGTCTGATGCTTGCATCACAAGCCAGTCTGACAACTTGCACAAGCCAGTCTGATGCTCACAAGCCATTTCGATTCTACAAGCAGTCTGAGTACCCCACAAAGTAGCAGACCAAACCCAAAGGCACGGGCGTTTCCAACGCACCGTGCTGCTTCTTCTCCTGAGCTTCCAGGCACTGGCCAGTGCCATCGAGAGATGGCCGAGCACTTGGAAAGCGCCACCCACCGCCCGGGAAGCTTGTAGGCAAGCCTCCGCAGAGCTTGCGCCAACATGCTGCGAGCTCAGCTTTGGCGTGGCCTTGCCGGCCTTGGCCATGGACTTGCTTCTTCCACCTCGCCTTCTGCCTTGCTTTCGCCGTCGTTCTTGCAGTTCTTGCCAAGCTCTTCTGCGCCCTGCAGACAGAAGAGTCCAGTGTGGAATGCAGCGCGCAGAAAGTGAAGTCGTAGTGCCCGCCCCACAGCCAGCGCGCCTACTGGTAAACAGCACTTTCTGCAGCAGGCCCTTCCGCCGGGTTATCTGACGGGCCATTCAGCGTCTCCTGGTGGTGGCCAGCTGTCCACTTGGTCCTTGGAACGTAGCCATGTGATGAACGGTGACCTGAGGCGGCATTTTGCCTTGACGACTGAGATGGTCACCAGCAACTGCTCTACCTCACCAGCTGGGGAAGCCTGGCAGGCCCAGTGGGGCCTTCAGTAAGCTTCTTTTCGGGGCAACAAAAGCTTTTTTCAAGTGGATGCCTGAGACGACTTTTCCGGAAGCAACTGCGGACCTCCAACCCTGGGTTTTTTTCCTGTTCGATTTAACAACATTCCTCCGCAATTATAATCCGTAAGTTTTGTCTCCAGTGTGGGTTTTTGCACAACAGAAGCTTTCTGGATTTGGTTGAAAGGCCACCAGACGGCAGGAATCAACGGCCCAGATGCTGCTGGAATCCACGCCACGCTCGGAAATTTTCTGGTGTGCTCCAACAGCAGAGCTCCGTGGCGGCTTCCAGCTGGAGGGCCAACATTGTTCCGGCACCCTGGTCGCCCATGAAGCTGCCGTAATGGGTCGTAGACGTTGTCGGCCTCGGACATGTGCACCACGAAGTTAGGCCGTGCCGAGCCGGTGCCAGTAGGCGAAGAGGAGCTCTCGGCCCGGAGTCTCCGCCGCAGCAGTCTGCCGTGATGCTCAGCGTGTCGTCGCCGTTGGCCAGCGAGCAGAGAGAGACCTCCAGATGTAGCTTGCGAACGACGTTGCTTTCGCTCCCACGTTGTGAGCGCGTCAACAACTCCGCTGCGCTGCCGCTGCAGGGCGGCGAGCTCCGCGAGAATTGCGTCGAGGGCGCTCTGAGAAGACATTGGTCTCCGGACCACGTCAGACCAGTCGGCACCGTGAGCCCCGGCTCAAGCTGCGCTGCGACGAAGGCCTTGGCGAGGGCATTTGCTGTCTTGGTGTCTTCCAGTGGAGTGTCCAGTCCGTCACCGGCCAGCGCGCTGGCGTCCGCCCCGAGAAGGGCGGCGTCGAGGGCTGCCGTGGTGACGTACTTGTACTTCCTTTCTTGGGCGGGTCCACGATTGGTGCCTTTCTTGGGCGGGTCCACGATTGGTGCTACGCTGTGTCATTTCCTTTTCATCTGCGACTCAGCAGATGTTGAGCTGGAAGGGGGATTTGCTGACGGTCATCAGGCTGTACACGATTTTGGATTACCAGGGAGCGAATCCAGGACGCCTGCAGCTCTACACGTGTTTGACCTTTATGTTCCTGTAAGTATTCACAGGGTCCGGCTTACGCTTGCTGGAAAACGCAAGAATCCATTCCGGCTGACCCAAGGTCAAGACCACTGGCTCAGATGGCCGGCCCGCAATTGCGCTTCTTTCTATGCAGTTAAGAGGCATTGCATCCAGACAGATGATCCTCTGTACAGGGTTCGTCTTCATCGAGTGCCAGGGTCGGGCATTTGGAGGTGCAAGACCCAAGACTGTGAAACTGCGCACCCTGAGAGGATGCTGCTGAATGAGACGGGATCCCGACTTTTCAGCTGCGCACATACGGTGGTTGACCCTTCTGCTTTTGATCAGTTGATTGTGGATGGACTTGATTCGCATCATGTCTTGGAATCTGTGAATGTTGAGATTCCTCTGCCTACAGCCACAGGTCCTACCCCTTTGGTGCCATCTATTGATCTGGCGGTCGCAAAGCGTTGTTCTTCTATGCATGACCCTGTTCGGCTGGGGTTTTCTGCAATCAGTGCCTGTGATTTTGCGGTACCTACAATCACTGCCTGTGATGTGCTCAAGATGTCACTCTCGCCCTTGGGAGTAAGGACATATCTGCCCTTGATGCTGCAGAAGACCATGGCCGGACTCCTGTGTCTAGTTGTGCGTCAACTGTCATTGACCCTTCAGCTTTTGAGCAGTTGCTGGCAGATGGACTGGAATTGTCAAGCGCGCTAGCTTGTGAGCCAACTGTGCCCCCATCTTCTACATTTGATGGTTCTGAATGCCATGATTTGACCAGGTGAGCCGGCGGTTTGCGCACTCAGGTCTCCGAATTGTGGCGCAGGTGTGGCGGAGTCCTCAGCCATCAGTGCCTGTGATTTTCACTGTGCCGTGGATGTCCTTTCTACATCTGTTGACGAAGTATGCCCTTCTGACGCTGGAATCAAGATTGGACACCGTCCCACTATTCCCTGTACCGTTGCGGCTTTGCCAGGTGGTTCCCCGGCCTCGCCGTGGAATGAGGATGCAGATATTGCGCTGTGAGGCCCTCGCAGCTGTGGATTCGCAGGCTGCCGCTCTGGTTCCTTTTCATGTCGGTGTACAGTGTCTCACAGAGTGGATCGCTTTCAATCACAAATTTCTTGAGTATCCTGAGGTCGGCCGTCTCGACACCAGTTTTTCATTGCTCTTTGATGAATTGTGATGTCAAGGACATCGCCCGAAGTCCTAATCGTTGGCTTTGTGATGTCTTGGCTCGGCTGGCTGGTGGTGAGGTGGGTCTGTTCTTTTGTGGTACCCAGGTCACTGGTGAGTGTTGGCGTGGTAAAGGTGTTTCCTATGCCGCCATTTTGCTTGATTCAGTGCCGCCCGGAACTGAGTGCCTTTGCATCCATTGCCTGAGATCGTGTGATCCAAGTGGCACCTGCCCAGCATGCAGTTCAGTGCCATTGCAATGTGCCCTGTGCTCGCCTTTGCCCCGTGTAGGACTGACCAATTTCCCAGTGACATCGCCTGTGGGCCATGACTTTGCCGATTGTGTCATTCGTGAGAACTCCTATGTTGACTTCGGACGCCTGCAAGCTGAGTGCCACAGTCGCCTTGTCATGATCAATTTCCCGGCTAAGGTTGTGTGCCAGCTTTCCGAGGGTTCTGTGTGGGTGTCAGGCGTGTTGACCTTCAACGAAGAACTCTCAACTGCAATGACTGCCTTCTGTGGCTTGGTGATCTGGGCAATTTCGTCCATCCTTACGCCACACTTCTCAGGCGCGATGTAAACCACAACATTGGTTTCAGCCATTGCCGCCACCAAATCCAGCAGGCTATGCGCGGGTTCCAGGTTTCCTTGGATGGGGACTCCCAGGAGCCTCTTCTTCTGATCGGCCAGTCTGGCTGCTTTCTCGGCCGCAGGAAGCCTTGCCGGCTCAGCGCTGCCGCTCACCGAAACTTTGGCCTTCACATCGGCTATCACTATGGTGCATGCTTCAAACTGCAACCTTTTCAAGTTTGCCGTTTGCCCCAAGGTAGCACCATCTCCGAACACAGTCTGGGCCAACACCTCAAACGCTTCGTCACTGACCGGATTGTTGGGCGTCCCAGCTGCGAAGGCCATTTGGGAGAACGTGGACAAACCTTCTCTGTCAAGGGCCTGCTTCAGCGCCCCACTCGGATCCACTTCATCGCATCTTTGCGAGAAAGCGGCTTTGCTGTCCACCAGTGCCATGCTTGGAGAAAAATCTAAACGCGTGACAAGAAACAAACAAAACCCGCTTTCCCTGACTCTTGGAAACTGCAAGAGTGTCAGCTGTCTCTGTCTTGACGTTTGTGTCATGGCCACAAACTCACCCGAGACTGTCACAAAGACTAAGGCTGCTATCACGGTCGGACGGCATCTTTGGAATTGCGCACTTCGATGCAAGCCGTCTCAAATCCACAACTATGGCAGAACACATCCGAAACTCAACATCAAGCTTCACCTGACACTTCCGGACATGCTGATATGCTCAAGGAAACGTGACCCAGTACTCTTCCGTTAGGGAACTCGCTCAACACCTTTTCCTTGGAGGCGCACACATCTCAGGCCTTCGCCGAGGTATAGCCTTGCTCTTCAAGCCCTCGCTGAAGCCACTAGCGTCGATTTGAAACACTGGCGGCAAGTAGGGGAATCCCACCTCGAGACAGCTTGCTCCGTAAATTTGTCTGTGATTTGCCTCCCACAGATGAGGATTTTCTTGTGTTCCTCAAACGCCAAGTGCAGTGTCTTGTGTACACGATGCATAACCAACTTCGTGCCTGACGGAGCGAGTGGCGCCTGCCTGATTATGGGCTCCACCACAGGGATGTCGGAATCACTGCCTGATGAGCTGGTGCCCTCCTGTTCAGAGTCACTGTCACACGGTTCCTCATGGGACGCATCAATGACCTCCAGACTGCGACACCGCCTCTGTTGGGTCCTCATCATTGAAGCCTGTTGCTACAACTGGCTCCTGAACGCTGTCGTGAGTCATTCCCACAAACGCTCCTGATGATGTTTCTTCCACCGCCGTCCATGACTCATCCAAAGATTTCAACAGCGAACCTTCTTCCCAAATACCAGCACCATGCAAACTGTCTGAAAAACTCTGCTTGACAGGACGAACTGAGGCTCCTGCTTTTGGTTTCGCCGTCAGCAGCTTGCCACCTCCTAATCCGTCCACCTCCAAATGCGACAGCAGTCGATTGCCTCGAGACTCCTCTGGGTTGAACTTGCCCGTCCTGATCTCTTCCATCATTCGAGACACCAACGCCAAGGGTCGGGCCAGGGCGTCTCTGGAATATCTGTGGGCCATCTTGTGTCCCCCTGAATGATAACCCAGAGTCAAACGGTCATCCAAAGAGATGCCTCTCTTCGCTGCAAACGACAAAACCGTGCACTTCATGGTGTGAGAGGTGATGCGCCGGTTGTCCAAACAGAAGTTGCCATCAAGCAAAAGTCTCTTCAACCATTCGCCAGCTTCCATGGTGCTTAAGGGCCGCACTGTAGGTGACCCCTGGACGTTGGGGGCCGGCATGAGTGGCATGCTAGGCGGGTCCTGTATTCCTGCTGCCAGCCTCTTGGACTGCCAGGTCTCCGCCCAACCGTCATCAAGCACACCATCCGTGAATGCAGTGAGTGGCAAATGAGCATGTCTGAACTGGCTGGCTCTGCTTGTTTTATGAATGCCCACTGCTCCTTCAATGAACGCAACCTTTCCTTGAAAGTCGTGTTCGAAGGACAGGCGTTCCACATGTTGACCATCCGTCCACCTGCTGCGCGCGTAGGTCATAAACAAAACTGAGCCCGCAAAAATAGCATCCCAGACATCCGCTGCCGAAAAAACCAATGTATGTAAATACGCCAGTTCTTTGCATGTCAACGGAGAAGCTTGATGTGAATCAACAGTGGGTTTGGACATGGCCGTTCCATGACATCTCTTGCTTTGTTGGAATGTCACCGCAAGTAGACTCTCCCAACACGAAACGGCAAAAAGCGATCGCTTCCAGGATTGCTTTGCGCTTTGCAATGCTGCCACCTGCTTGTCTGTCCAAACACAACGTATTGTAGCATACTGCTTCCGAACATGGAAAGGAATTTCCATTCTTGGATAGCATGTCGCAAAACTTCCACATGCTGTTTGCTCGCTTGCTGATGGTAGCAGGCGCCCTGCCAGCAAAAATATCTGCCAGCATGTTTGTTTGGTTCTCCACTGTTTCGCAATCAAGCATCAACTGTTTGGCCTTCGAAGTGTCATTCCACACCATCACCAACTCATGCCAGCGGGCCATAGCTCTTTGGAGCTGGGCGTCACGGTCCTCTTGCCAGGTCTTCACCTCGATGTTTTTGACCACTGCTGAAAAAATTCTTGTGGTACGTCTAGGTTCCTTCCAGGCTCTCGCACTGACGCTTGTTTCTTGAATAGCCCGCTCCTCTTCGACCGCCAGCTCCACAAGAGGTGCCGTCGGTCTCTTGAACTTCAAAAGGTTGTCCAGAACAGGCGTGAGCGAATCTGTAGCCATGAAGCTGTTCCAGAAACCCGTCTCCCATGGAAATTTGATTTGTTCACCGGGCAGGGCACGCCAGGTAGCCTCAATAGTAGTCCCCAGCCTGCTGAAATGCTCAACTCTTGCCGGGCAAGCACTGCCAGCAGAACCAGACCCAACTACTCTGTCGCTTTCACTCATGTCAAAAGATGCCTCTGACTGCCCAACTCCCGAGGACGGTTCGTAGTTGCTGTCACCGAATCCCAAAGCCTCCTCCAAATCTAGTGCAGCGCTGTCATCTGCCATAATTGCAAAGAAAACTTCTTCACACACTGCTAAATCGGATGAACCATCCAGTAAACCACTGAAATCCCCATGGCACGACTTCAAGCCTCTCTTGTATTTTTACAAAAGAGGCAACCCTCCCTACCCACCCAAGCCTATATGTCCACATGCATTCACATGTGTGCGAGTGTGGTTGCGTGAACCAACAAACTCAAATGCCTAAAAACTCAAGTCAGTTCGTTTTACAAATGCCTGTTTGTAAAACTCCGCAAGCTTTTTGCTCAAGAATAAGGTATCCATCTCTGCGAGAGTTTCAACTTGACCAGGAAAGGAGCATGCGGTACTCCTTGATCCAAACACATCTGCTCGAGCTTAAGCTGAGCCTGCAGGGCAGTCATTCCACCACCCACACCGGCGAAAATGCGAACCCGCGCAACAGACCACCTGCATCGGCCGACAGCAGGGAAACTCCTGGGTCAAGGGAGTGCCCACCGCCATAGATACGCGTGGAGCCTTGTGCACCATACCACTGAGAGTCAACGAACTCCTGCAAGGATCCGACGGTCTCACAGGGATGAATGGTCACAAATCCAAGCGGCTCAACCTGAAAGGGAACGGGCAGAAAGGAAACCTCCAGGCACCGGGATCCACCATCTCCAGCACAGGCACTCAAGATGTGAAACTGCAGTGACTTATGTCGTGAAGGCAAAGCTGAGAGGAGAGCATCGAGAAGTGGTGCCAAGAAGAGATCTACGATCGCCATTCAAATAGACGGCTCGCTCACCTTGCAAATAAGTGGCTAAGATCAAACGTCGCACAAGCTGGTCTTCAATGTGGAACGAACGTGCAATCATCACAAATGCAAGCGGACCTTGCAGCAACATCCTGTATAGGACGTGGAGGATACTCTGCTCCGGTGTGATACCATCTCCGACGAAGATCTTGTACCAAACAATGGCGGATTGCAAAGGAGCAAAGCAATTCCCAAGCCTGAGCACATCCTGGCCTTCTTCGGTGAAAAGCCAATTGACTCCGAATCCCATCATGCGAGCGGCTTCAAAGGCAGCAAGATATCTCACTTGTGAGCCTTCATTCAGGCGGTCATCCCAGACAAGGAAAGCAAGGCACCCTTTGACCTGCAGGTTGGGCAACAAGTGCTGCGCCTTCGGTAACACGCAACCAGGCATGGAACCCTCTTTGACGTGGGCAAGATGCATCGTGCCCGAAGCACCTCGGAGGCAACGCTGGGGGGTGCATCTCCGTGATGGAACTGGGCCGGAAGCAAAGCAGGATCTGACAACACTCTTCGGGCACCTTCATCAGGCTGCAAGCAATGGTCACTGGCCTCCGAGAGACCAAGCAAAGCTCCGGTCTGTGACAAACCACCCTGGCAGTGTGATCTTGGCACCGTCAAAAGCACCGGAGGCTGTGCGAGGCAAAAGCACCACTAGTCTAGGCCGGCTGAAACCAGATAATACCGCTAGATCAGTGTCGAACAACGAAATGCTGGACCCGAAAAGTTGCCGGTAAATCTTGTCGAGAACAAATCTGTGCCGGTGCCGACGTAGGGTGCGCACATTCTCAAATCCACCACTCGTGCAAAATGTCAGATGGGCAAAACACAAGGCATGTGCCAGAAGCAGGCCTTCCGCACAGTCGAGACCTTTGGGGCTTCCACCAGCAAAGCTCCACGGAGGGCAAGGCGGGCTTCCGACAAGCCTCGCAACCGGAAAACGGGCAAGCCAGCGCCACCATCGACGATCCTCAATGCGAGAAACCAGCAAGACATGCGGAGTGTCAAAAAGGTCAATCGGCACACATGGGTCACGATGTACAATGGCACCTGAATTCATCGCGTGCTTGGTGGCAGCATCAACTGAACACTCAATCGACAGTGTAAAGCCAACCTCCAATCCCTGCGAACAGATCAAGCACTACCGGGGGCATATCTTCCTGCCAGGGGCGCAACATGGCAGAACGCTGATTACAGGCAAGCATGAAAATGACCGGTAGGGACCCTTTGATGCCGGCGGTGCATGCTCCAATCAACCCGATTGTGAATCCAGGTTCCAAACTGAAGTCAAAGCCTAAGAGGTAGAGCAAGAAGTCGCGTTCCTCACGGTCTATATCACAGCAAAGCCAATGCGGATTTGGGTTCAGAGCTGAAGCTGCAGTGGGCGCTGCAAAGGAGAGGCCTTGCCTTTGATCAGTGCAGCCTTGTCAGCTGGGAAGTCCATGAATCGTGGTTGCAGCAGTTGTTAGGGGTTTTGACCCGGACAGTGCCGACCGGGTATGCCCCAGTCAGAGTGGCGCAACTGATGACAGCCGATCGTGAATTGTGGATTGCCATAGCAGAGGAGCACTTGCCAAGCCTGAGGCCTCAAGCAGATGGCAAGTGGCCTTTGGATAAAGCCATCCAGGACTTGAGGTACAACCCGAGAGTCACTATGCATTTGCTGCCGTTACCCTCTGCAGTGGCCAAAGTGGCCACAGCACCTCCGCCCAAGGAGGCAAGTGGAGGCAAGGTAGCCACCAGGCCAGCTAAGAAGGCCAAACCCCAAGCGAAGCGAGCATCCAGGCCGAGGTGCCCGGAGCTGCTGATCGGGTGTGAGCTAAAGACCAAAGACGGCAAACCAGTTTGCTACGGGTTCAACCTTGAGTCAGGATGCAGTCTGGCGACGCAAGGAAACCCGAAAGCGTGCAGCAAAGGTGTCCACATTTGTGCCAAGTGTCACAAACCGGGACACAGTTTCATGGTGTGCAGGCTGGGAGGAAGCTGACTTGTCGGCGCAGTGGGATCATGGCCTCATTTGGAGGCGGAGCCGACTCAGTTCTCCGGCAAGTGCATTGGAAGCCAAGATGCATGCGGTCACGACATTTCTCACAATTTTTCGGCAAAAGCCAGCGCAGCAGATGCTGAAAGTCAGCAAACTGCACATGGAAGCAAGGACTCCATGAATGCGAGGCAAACAACTGGCGAGCAGCCGCTTTCGATCGTTTTTCCAAAGGCGGATGCAGGAGGCCAAGGTGCCGACAGTCAAAACTGCGCCAGATCGAAGAGGAACAGAGTTTCTTGGGAAGATGGTGCTGAAAGTCAGCAAATAGCGGGTGGAGTCAAGGATTCCATCAAGGCTTTTCAGCAGGCAGATCTGCACCCTTTTTTGTGGCGTTTCGAAGGAAGGCCCATTTCTGAATTCATTTGCATCGAGGTGTTCGCTGGAACTGCCAGGCTGTCAAAGGCAGCGCACGAAGCCGGATTTCAGGCAGTCGCAGTGGACCATCAGAAGCAACGAGCTGAAGGTCACAGTATCACAATTTTTGATCTTGCAGTGCAACAGCAATTGGTTGTGCTTTTGGAATTCATCAAGGAAAACCAGGCGGTCATTGTGTGGATACATTTGGCGCCACCTTGTGGCACTGCTTCGAGAGCTAGAGAAAGGAAGTTGAAGGTGCCCAAACATTTGCAATCGTTGGTGCCAGGCCCGTTGAGATCCGAGGACAGGCCGGACGGTTTGGACGGGCTGAGAGGTGCAGACAAGAAGAAGACTGAGCTGGCAAATCAACTGTACGATGCAGTGTTCGAAATTGCAAGTTTGGCGCATTCACTCAGCATATTTTTCTCCGTGGAAAACCCGACCAATTCGCACTTTTGGAAAACGTCGCCAATGTGTCGTTTGGAGCAAGAGATCGACCTGTGGGATGTGCGTTTTCACAATTGTTGCCATGGTGGACATCGTGACAAAGACACCCTCTTCAAGTGCAACGCTGATTGGTTGGCGTCGCTCAGCATGAGGTGCGACAAACAACACACCCACAAGTCCTTCAAAGCACAGGTGACAGCCACAGGGCTACTTTTTCCCACCAAGGAAGAAGCAGCTTACCCTTGGGTCCTTTGTGTGCGAATGGTATCTTGCATCAAGATGCAACTGTGCAACGCAGGAGCCTTAGATCCCAAGGACATGTTGAGTCAGCTGCAGGCCCATGAGCAAAACTCCAGCAACCGCATACTGCTGGGCGGCATGCCAAGAGGACGCAAATTGCGCCCCTTCGTGTCGGAATTTGGTCAGTATTTGACGGTTTTGGGGCCGGTTCAAGACGTGGACTCTTTGAAGCACTTCTTGCAGCTGAAGCCTAAGGGCAGCAAGATAACACGCAGACAAATTTGCACATGGGGGGAGGCACGGGTCTGCGCTCAACAATTTCAGTGGGCCATTTTGCCACCTATGCCCACAGCAGAGGCAGGTTTGGTGGAAAAAGCGGTTGTGGGAATACCGAGAAGCCCTGAAGAATTTGTCAAAGCAGCGGTCGCAGCAGGCCATCCGAGAGACATTGCGGTTTTCCTACAGAAGGAGACAAAAGCAGCCGTCATAGCCAACAGAGACCTCACAGCGGTGGACATCATCAGGAGGCGCATTGAGTTCATTAAGCACTGGCTTGGCAGAAGGAGTGCGTTGGAGGAGGAAGAAAAGAAACTGCATGCAGCGATGCCTGAATATGTGCGAGTGGTCCTCAAGGGCAAGAACATCTTGCTTATGGGCGAAATGTTGAGAGACCTGGGTTACCCAGATGTTATGCTGCAGCAACACGTGGCGGAGGGCTTCAAATTAACTGGATGGCTTCCGGAGACGGGGTACTTTCAGAAAAGGGTACGACGTCCTGAGCTGAGAGTTGAGCAAGCCTTGCAAATGGCTAAAGGTGTGAATCATGGCATATTGAAGCAAATGCGTGCAGAGGAGCTGACTGACTTGGACCGAGCCACCTGGGAGGAGACCTGCAAAGAAGTGGAGAAGGGCTGGATTTTTGAGGACGTTGCTCCAAACCTGCACGGTGTCTTACTCGCCAAGAGATTTGGGCTGCAACAAAAGGAAAAGGTGCGAGTCATTGATGACTACACCGTTGGGGGCTTGAACAAAACGTGCGGCTTGAAAGAAAAGCTGAGAGTGCAAGCCGTGGACGAGATGGCCGCCATGATCGCGTATTCTTTGGACACCTGCGAGGCGAGCGCGCATCCCAGAGTCCTGGGTCGCACCTACGATTTGGAAGCGGCTTACAAGCAATATGCGGTACACCCAGCAGATAGAGCGATCTCGAGATTAGTTGCGAAAGACACTGAGAGTGGTAAGCTTCGATTTTTCGGGTCTAATGCTCTCCCCTTTGGGGCAGTGGGATCGGTGGCTGGTTTCCTCAGAGTTTCTTCGGGGTTGGCGTATGCAGGACTGGCAGGGTTACAGTTGTTGTGGAGCAGTTTCTTTGACGACTATACTTTGCTTTCTAGGGAAGATGTCTGCAAATCTGCGGGCTACGCAGCAGAGGCACTGTTCACCTTGTGGGGAGTTCGTTTTGCAAGGACAGGCAAGAAGTGTGTGGACTTTGCAGACACCTTCAAGACCCTGGGACTGATGGTGGGTCTTGAGAACTTGGGTTCGGGCATTTGCAGAATTTTTCACACTCCTGACCGCAGGGAAGAACTGGCGGACGAGATTGAAGACATTTTGCAGAAGGGACAGTTGACAGCAAAGGAGGCGGAGAGGTTGCGTGGCCGCATGGTTTGGTTCGAAAGTTTCGTCTGGGGTAGGCTTGCCAACTATGCTCTGAAACAGATCAGGATGGCGTTTGAAGGCAGCAAGTCGAAAGTGGAAATTGGACAGAACTTGGCCAGACACTTCAAGGATCTCAGGGAGCGGGTTTTGACTGGCCCTCCAGTGCTGATCACAAAGACTTGTGGCAATTCGTGGTTTTTATTTACGGATGGAGCGTGTGAAGGCACTGAGCCCATCAGAGGTTCAATTGGTGGAGTCCTTTACAATCAGACAGGTCAGCTGATGTTCCATTTTTCAGAAGTGGTTCCTGATGAGGTCATGAACCAATTATTAGAGGAGTCAAAGCACCCAATTTACGAACTCGAAATACTCCCGGTGCTAGTCGCGGCAGTGGTATGGGGAGATTGCTTCCGGAACGCACAAGTGGTTTGCTATGTGGACAATGAAGGCGCCAAAAGCTCGCTCCTCAAGGGAACAGGAGCTACCAAACGTGTTGGAGCCTTTGTTGAGAGTTTCTGCAAACTTGAATTCCAAATGCAGTTCAGACCCTGGTTTGCACGAGTGCCCACGGAGTCGAACCCGGCTGACGCCCCAAGCAGAGGAGTCTGCCAAAGCCTGGAAGAACAGGGCAGCCAGAGAACACAGTTTGCATGGAGTGACATCTGCAAAGTAGCAGGCCTCACGAGTGTAACTGGGATGGATGCGGGTGAGGCAACCTGAATCGCCCCATTTGCGCTTTGAAGAAAAGAGTGCCGCTTCATGTGCAGATTCAGTGATGTCACACACATGCGACAAGTATATTGTGTCTTCTGGTATGTAAGTAATGCGTAGGTACTGCGAGTACGTTTGGAGGGCTTCGCCCAAGTTTTGGCTCAAGTCAGGCGCGAGCTAAGCGAAAGAATAAGTTGAAACTCTCGCAGAGATGGATACCTTATTCTTGAGCAAAAAGCTTGCGGAGTTTTACAAACAGGCATTTGTAAAACGAACTGACTTGAGTTTTTAGGCATTTGAGTTTGTTGGTTCACGCAACCACACTCGCACACATGTGAATGCATGTGGACATATAGGCTCGGGTGGGTAGGGAGGGTTGCCTCTTTTGTAAAAATACAAGAGAGGCTTGAAGTCGTCCCACCCTGCCAGCATTTGCCTGGCTTTAACCCGCCCCGACTTCAGAATGTTCAGCCTAGCCCTAAGCCGCTTGGATGCGGGTGAGGCAACCTGAATCGCCCCATTTGCGCTTTGAAGAAAAGAGTGCCGCTTCATGTGCAGATTCAGTGATGTCACACACATGCGACAAGTATATTGCGTCTTCTGGTATGTAAGTAATGCGTAGGTACTGCGAGTGCGTTTGGAGGGCTTCGCCCAAGTTTTGGCTCAAGTCAGGCGCGAGCTAAGCGAAAGAATAAGACCTTCGTTCAACGAGCTGGCATGAAACGTGTTGCTGCCATCCTGACTGAAGCCAACACCTGGTCTGCTTTCCGCACCTTGTGCACTGACCTCAGCATTGCTGTCTCGACTGCATCCTCTTCTGCGGCACGCGCCGTGGATCACTTGCAAGTCAATGACCCGCGGGCCAAAGGTGCGACATCCAACAAGCCGACCAAGAAGAAGGAGCGACGAAAGCAGCGAACTGGCCACCTCCTCAACGGCTCCAAGATTGATCTGTCTTTCTTTGCCGAGGAAGGTTGTCCGTCTCCCCCTGCCGTGTCCCTTGCTGCGTTGTTGCATGGTGAGGAAGGGATTAGCTGCATTAGCCCCGATGAGTGGACGAAACATTGTGATGCTGTTCTGGGAGGGACCTTGACTGTGGGCGCGTCTGCTATTGTGATTGTTGGACGCCTTGACCTTGTGTCCGACCGTATGTCACATCAGCTCGTGCCCGGCTGGTCCGCCAATAAGCCCGCAGCCTTTCGTGTCACGCTTGTGCAAACGGGTGATGTCCCTCTCACGTGGCCATCATGTAGCAAGAGGTTGACTGCTTGTGCCGCCTTTGAGACCACTGTCCTTATGGTGCATGTGCATAGGTTTGAGGTTGTAGCCCACTGGTCTGACCTTGCCAACGGTTTGACTTGTTACCTGCAGAAGACCGGCTTAGTGCAGCACAAGCTTTTTGCCACGGAGTGGGCTTCCTCCTTCTATAAAGGCGCCGCCAAGGTTTCCGTTGTGGATGCTGAATACTACCACAGCGTTGTTCGTGTCGAAGACAAGCATCTTGATGAAGCCCTGCGTGTATCTGGTGCCGTAGGTGTGTATCTGACACCAAAGGGGCCTGATCGTGGTGTTGATCCCCGTTTTCGTGTCATGTCTTTCCCGGCGTTGCCTTTCGAGAAGGTGCTTGCCCTCCAATCCAAACTTGGCCCCTCTGCCTGTGGACTTTCCAGGTCGCGTAAGGGTTTGCTTGGCATCCGTGTCAGAATCGCATCTTATAAGTCATCCAAGAAGGTACTGAACCCAGATGAGTCCACTGACAGTGAAGCCCCAGATGGAGCTGTATCATGGACCGTGCTTGGTCTCCCTGAGACACTTGATCGATCTGGAGTGCGTCGTGCCTTGCGTCAGCTTGGTTGGAAGGTATGGTCCCTCACCTCCACCGGATGGAGGTCCTGGCAAGTTGCTTCTAGTGCTGAACCGCCATGCCGAAGCTTTGCATATGGCTCGGCTGAGATTGTCATCATGAAGCTCGCAGCAGTTGTTGACTCCAAGGTTTTTGCAGCTGGTGCCTCTAGGAGGTTTGCTTCTGCCGAGACCATGACAACCAGTTCACTCGCGTTTGGTTCCTCTGAGACATCCGCTGACGTCTGGGACAGTGGTTCGCATGCTAGACTTGATACTGTCAGACAGCAGGTTGCCGAAGAGCTCAAAGCTTGCGCTGCATAGTAGTCGCTTGGACGCCATCGAGAAGCAGCTTGTCGCCATGTCTGGAGCACACGACGAGCTGGTTGAGAAAGTCGAAGCTGTGCCTGCCCTCATCGCATCGCAGCTCGAAGACAGCTGGCGATCACATTGTGAACGCCTTTGCAGTGTTGAAGCCAAAGTTGATAGCGGTTTCTTGGAACTCAAGGAGTTGTTCCTCACATCTCAGGCCAAAGTTCGCAAGGTGAGTGAGGGGCCCTAAGCCCTTCCGTGTTGGGGTGGTCAACCCCACCCAGTTGTATGACAAAGTTCACCTCTTGGCTGAATGGAACATTGATGCGTGGGCGCTGTCGGAAACTTCGCATACCTCTGCGCGGCCCTTCGCTCTATCTTCTCCGATGTCAAGAAGTGTGGAATGCATGTATCTGTGTCTGAGGCTGTGCCGGCTCGTGTTGCTAAACGCGATGGTACTAACTCACTGCGTGGAAGATCCGCTGGGGTTGCTGTTCTTTCCCGTTGCCCCGTTTTCTCAAATTTGCATCTTGTCAGTGAGTGCATACGCCGCTCTTGTCGGGTGCTCCCATGTGTTTTGCAGATTGGCCACCTTCCAATTCGTATGGTGACTGTATATTGTCGCCCAGGTTGTGGGAATGAAGTTGTTGCTTTCAATGATACCTTGTTGTCGGCTGCGGTTGACTTGGTGTCTGCGTTTGAGGGCCCCTGTATTATAGCTGGTGATTTCAATGACCACCTTTCCAAGTTCCAGTCCTTGCAGCGTATCTGGGATTCAGGCTGGCGTGACCTTGCAGTGGTCATGCAAGAACGTCATGGACTCCAACCTCAGAATACTTGTAAGAATTCCTCCCGGCATAGTTTTGTCTTAGGCAACCCGGCCTTGCTTCCCCTTGTGTCCACTGTTCAGGTTGAGACCTTTTTGGAGCTGGATGCACACGACCCGATTGTGGTGCAATTGGATGTCCCTCAGTGCATTGGGTTCGGTATCAAGTTGGTTAGGCCTGCGAACATCACTCCTGGGGACGTGATTCTTTGCCCGGAGACCAAGACTATTGCTGATGAGCATCAATATGCCGACGTGGCTCTGGCCATACAGCAAGAAGAGAACCTGGACTCTGCCCTTGCCTTGTGGTCTCGCGCTGCAGAGAACTCCCTGTTTGAGTCGCTCACCTTGCCAACAATGCTGTGTCTAGGTGTGGGGGATTTCGGTCTGTACGTACCTCCTTGTGCGAACCGCGCTTGAAAGCCGGTCGGCCTGGAGACTTTCAATTGGCTGGTGATACCCCCACCTTGATGTGTAGGCAACGACTGCGACAATGTCGTAGGCTTCAGGCTCTCTGCAGACTGGTGTCCAAAGATACGCTTGATGATGCTCAGATTGCATGCACTTGGCGTGCCATCCTTACTGCCCCTACATTCAAACCCTCTGTCCCATTGCCTTGCCTGGGCATGCACACTTGGAGCTGCTGAGGAATCTCATGTACCAGCACCTCATGACAGTGTCTACTCAGGTTGGGCACGCACGAAGGCAGCGTTTTACCGAGGCTGTTGCCACATCTTTCAGCACGAAAGGTGGACGTCTTGCCTTTGCGGTTATCCGGGACTCCACACAAGTCCGTGTCTCGTATCCCGTTAAAATTGTTGCCGCAACAGTGGCCTGTGTTGGGTAGGACGGTGGTGCGTTGTTCCAATGCGCACGACTTTGAGGCCGGAGATTGTCTTGGTGTCCTCGATCATCAAACTGTGAAAGTGATCAGGACCCGCCGAAATGCCTTGGAACTCTCGTCCCCAATCCTGCAAGGCTGGTAAATTGTGCAAGATCTGTGCTTTCACCACTCCGGATGATGTGGCCGCCAATTTTTTCAGGGTTGGAACTCCTTTTGGAAGCGGGATGATTTTCAGCTTGGTGTTCCAGCTGAAGCCATGGCAATTATCCGTAGCCTTCCCTCCTGGAAATCCAGAACTTGTAGCATGCGTGGTGCTGATGCATGGTCCATTGCCAAGCTTCGTCTTTTGTCCGATGCAGCAAGCCAAACCCTGCTAGATATTTTTCGAGCTGTTGAGCATGGAGGAAAATGGCCGCCCATTTTGTTGCAATCCTTTGTCATTTTGCTTCGCAAAGTTGAAGGCTCTGTTTCGGCGGATTGTACAGACTGTGGGCGCGTATGCGAACAGCAGTTCTAGTTGATCATTGTGCCAAATTCTCGTTGCCTCCCAAGATTGCCAACTTCAGTAATGTGGACTTACAATAGCTTAGTCTTGCAGGAAGCCAGCGTTGGAGCCAGACCGGTAGCAGGCTGCGTCTTCGACATTGTGAAAGCTTTCAACTTGCTATGTCGCTCTATTGTTTTTGCCTTGTGCGAACACTTCGGATTTCCCGCACAGATTCTTCATGCCTGGAAGAGTGCACTCCACTCCCTGGGGAGATCGTTGCTTATTAATGGTTGGATAGGTGGCTTCCAGGTGTCCTCCACAGGTTACCCAGAAGGAGATCCACTCAGTATTCTTGCTATGTATGTGATGTCATGGTCAGCTGCTTCCTTTACTATGCGCACTGCGCCCATTCTCTTCAGTTGTTACGCTGATAATTGGGAGATTATAGGTGACAGACCGTGCCACGTTGCAAAGGCGGTTGAACTACTTCAGCAGTTTGCTGGTGCCATGCGCCTGTCCTTCGCCCCTGAAAAATGTTGGTCGTGGGCCTACGGGTCTGATGCTCGTAAACAGGTTGCCGCTATCACTTGGCTGGGAGCTCCCACACCTTGCAAGCATGATGCGGTGAATCAGACTCTTTACCCGAAAGAAAAAAGTGGCTTTGTGCCTACCGGCAGGCGCTTTCGAGCCAGGCTGGTTAAACAGGGGGTTTGGACCCAGGCTCTGCATGGTGCCGAAATTATGAAGCTGGGAAAAACGGTTTTTGCAGATTTGCGAACGGCAATGAAAGCTCCACAAGGTGCTAGCCCCTGGCTTGTTGGTGCTGCGACCACGCTAGGTTGCCTTGATCTCGAGTTTCAAGTTGCAATTAACCGGGTTCTAAATTATCGTAATTTTTGTCGCCACGTTCCCATGTTCGCTGATCGGTTTGTTCATTCGCTGACCACCCCAAACCCTAAGATGAGCGGTGCTGGTTCACTTCTGCATGCGGACCTCCTCAAACTCGGTTTCGTCCATTGCTTTCGCGACTCTTTCCAGTGGCAAGGTGTGAAATTGCATTTGAGCACCTCAACCTCGAAACATGTCCGTAGAATCATCGAACTTGCTTGGGGGTGTTACATTGCTCCCAAAATTGCGCATCGTAAATCGTTGCAGGATTTGCAAAGCATTTGGATCCAATCTGCATCTGTACATGCATCCCTTTCTCAGGAGGAACTTGCATACCTGTTTGCAGTGCAGGTAGGTGCCAGTTTCACAGCTGATTTCTACCGTCACTGGTCTCCCGACGACAGATGCAAGTTGTGCGGCCAATTTGATTCCCGTGAGCATCGATTTGCCTCTTGCCCTGCATTGGAATCCGTCCGCAAGGCTCAGTCGGAGCTTTTCACATTGTGGCCGCAGTTGCCTAACATAGCCAAACTTTATTGCCTGCAGGAAATTCCTCAAAGTTTGCTTGACATGTTAGCTTTCCTGGACCGGGTTCCATGGCCTGTGATACCGCGTACTGACGTTGTGGAGCCATGGATTCTTTTTACAGATGCCAGTGCTTGCTTTCCACAACGACCGTGGTGGAGATTGGCAGCTGCCGCTGTCATCCAGGTGCCTCATTTCGGCAATTCTGCTCAGTTTGGTGACTGGGAGTTGTTTTGGAAAGGGGCACTCCCTACCAGTAATCAGAATGTGGTTCGTGCGGAGATGTTGGCTGGATACGTTGCCTTTTCAGCCGCTAGTAAGGCCAGCGTGTATAGCGATTGCAAGGTGTTTGTTGATGGAGCTCAGGCCATTCTTGACCATCTACACCGCGGTGCCCCGTGCCCAACCTTTCGCCAAAATGTTGACTTGTGGTGCATGATTTATGGTGCGGCGAAAGGTTTGTCCCCTGGTAGCTCAGTGCACTGGGTTAAGGGACATGTCAATTGGCGCACGTGCACTGGAAAGTCACAATGGCAAGCTTTGTATAATGACATCGTTGATGCAGCTGCCAAAAAAGCATTGCGCGAGTGGCGTGAAGCTTTTCATCCGCGCAAGACTTTTGTTGACGAAGCTGGTGGGTGTGTCCGTAGCTATACATTGCTGGTTAAGTACCACTTGCAAGTTGCCAAGCATGTCAGTAATGCTGATCCAGTTGCTACCTCCACCGCGGAGCCTGTGCGTCAAAACTGGAATTACTTGTCCCTGCAAGGATTGCCACCCTGGACAACCTTCCAGATCCCTGGCTTGGAGCTTCGTTGCCCACGGTTGATGCTTGACTATGTCCGCATGCTGGCGGCTTGGTGTATTTCCCTAAAGTGGGTACCGCACACGTCCGTGCCGAGCCTGTCTGATACTTCATGGATTGAAGTCTTCTGGCACGCCGCTTTTGACAGGAAGTGTCGTCCGCCTTTGCTTGTCAATAAACTTTGGTGTCACGAGAGCCGTAACCCAGAGGTGAGACTTATACCTAGAAATACGCTTGCTGATTTTCGCTGTTTCAAGAGACATCTGTTTGCCTTGGATAAGCTTGTTGGCCCGGTGCTGCCTTGTGGTAGGCTGACTTCTTGTGCGAGTCCACGCACTTTTGGCTGCCCCATTAAACTTGCTGGCATTAATATGCGTATTTCACGTGATAGCACTGGCAGTATGCTTGACTTCATCAGTGCTGTGCAAGGCGCTCGCAACATTCACTCTATGCCTGTGCCGACTTTGCATGTGTGATGTGTGGGTTTTTGTTTTGGTGGTGGCTGGTCTGTTTGGGTTCCCCTGTTTCCGTTACAGGACCCCGGGTTTTTCGCCTCTACTGTGAATAGCGCTGGAGGCTGGGGTTGTTTCGTTAATATCCGAAACCTTCTTGGCTCGTTTTTAACTGGCCAAGTGGGCGCTACGACAGTGGCACGCGGGAATAAAAAAGTCAGCTTTGAAGTTGGGTGTGTTGCGTTGTTGTCTGCTTTCTTTTTTTGGGGGGCGGGGGCAAGTTAGCTTCCAGGGCTGCAAGGGAGGCAAGTCAGCTTCCGAAATGATGTAAGTCAGCTTTGGAGTTGTGTGTGTCGTCGCCGTATTTTGCGGGGAATGGAGGCAAGTTAGCTTTCGGAGGGGCAAAGGGGGAATGATGTAAGTCAGCTTTGGAGTTGGGTGTGTTGCTGTTGTTGTCTGCTTTCTTTTTTTTGGGGGGGGGCGGGGAAGTCTGCTTCAGGGGTGCAAAGGAAGGGGGGCAAGTTAGCTTTGTGTTGCTGTTGTTATCTACTTCCTTTTTTTGGGGGCGGGAAGGCAAGTCAGCTTCCGGGGGTGCGGAAGGGGCGCAGAGCACTTTTCTTTGCAAAGCACGCTTCTTTGCAGAGCACACACTTCTTTGCAGAGCACGCTTCTTTGCAAAGCACACTTCTTTGCAGAGCACGCTTCTTGCAGCACACTTCTTTGCAGAGCATACTTCTTTGCAGAGCACACGCGCACTTTCTCAAAACTGAATTTTTTCCCCAAAAAGGGGCTTTAGCAGGCTCCGGGAATTCCCCCCAGCCTGCGCAATGTCTGAAGATCAAATCTGTTTTTTTTCAAAAGAAGGCAAGTTGAGGGTCCTGGGCCTTGGAGGCGCCAGAAAGTCGTCCAACTGCCTTACAGCTGCCGGCTTGCGCCGTCTTGTCAGCCGGCCCGCCGCTGGTCTTCCTCCTCCGTGCTCCGGACGGTCATGGAGTCCACGTTCGTCGGCGCTCGGAAGGCGTCCGCCTCCGCAGCCTTGACGCGCCGGTCTGTAAGGTCCTTGTTGTGCTGGAACTTGTCGACGTTGTCCTGCAGCAGTTGGTGGCCGGCTCCACGTCCTCGGGCGCGCCGTACACCGTATTGTGCGGCCGGCCCGCTCCAAGTGGTCGCTCCACAGCCCCTTGCGCGCCACCCTTGTGGCCAGGCCCTTCTTCAGCGTCTGGATGCCCCGGTCCACCACGGCGTGGCGTTGCGATCCTCGGGCCGCTTCGTCCGGTGCACGGCTTCCTCGGGCAGCGCGTGGCAAACTCGTTGCCGGTCTGTCGTGACCACAAAGTTCTTGTCGTCCCCCGTCAGGTCCCGCGCGGTGCGCTTGCGACCGTCTCGGCGTTCTGCAGAGCTCCCGGGTGAAGACGTCCATCACCACCTGCGCCCGGTCGTTCGGCGCAGAAGACGGCGAAGGGAGAATAGCGGGCAAGTCAGCTTGGAGTTGGAAACTGTTGCTGTTGTTGCCTGCTTTCTTTTTTTGGGGGGGGCGGGGGCAAGTCAGCTTCCGGGGCTGCAAAAGGGGAAGGGGGGCAAGTCAGCTTTGGAGTTGTGTGTGTTGTCGCCGTCTGCGGAGAATGAAGGCAAGTCAGCTTCCGGGGGGCAAAGGGGAATGATGCAAGGCAGCTTTGGAGGAATGTGTGTCGTCGCTTGATTTTGCATGGCATAATTTTGCATGTTGTGGCATTGCTTGGCATGTATCCCCCAAACCCCAAAGTTTTTTTTTATCAGGCTGCCGTGCGTGGCAATTCTGGTCTGGCGCGGGAAAATCTTCAAGCAGGCGTCAAACGCCAAACAGACGTTTTTTTCACCCGCCTTCCAGTCCACCGTTCCAGCCTTGCAATTTCCGTCTTTCTCTGAGAAAGCTTCTTGCCCGCAAGCTTGCATCCGAAACCGTAGTTGCGGCGCGTCCGACTGGTAGCCACTTTGGTTTGCAAATTCGCAAGTCTGCATAAGAGAGGCAACTTGTATTGTTTTGCCATGGCAAAATAAAGGTCGGCTTGCGTTGCTCGCTTTCTGTCACAGCCTTTAAAGTTTGAGCCTTAAGAACGCATGGCTAAGAACGTCGTCGGTTTTTTTTACAAGCGCAAAAGCGACGGGGGCAGTGCCAGAAAGTGTGCTCTGCCAGGAAGGGAGGCAAGTTAGCTTGGGTGTGTAAAGGGGAAGAGTTAGATTCTGTCAGGAAGCAAGCTCTGCCAGAAAGGAATTCTGCCAGGAAGCGGACTCTGCCAGAAAGGAATTTTGTGAGAAATTGCTCTGAAGGAATTTTGTTAGGAAGGAATTCGCCAGGAAGCGGGCTCTGCCAGGAAATGGACTGTGCTAGAAAGAGGCTGTGCCGGGAAGGAATTTTGTCAGAAAGGAATTTTGTTAGAAAGCGGGCTCTGCCAGGAAGCGGGCTCTGCCAGGAAGGAATTTTGTCAGAAAGGAATTCTGTTAGGAAGCAGGCTCTGCCAGGAAGGAATTCTGCCAGGAAGCGGGCGGAATTTTGTGAGGAAGGAATTTAGAAAGCGGACTCTGCCAGGAAGAAATTTTGTCAGAAAGGAATTCTGCCAGGAAGCGGGCTCTGCCAGGAAATGGGCTGTGCCAGGAAGAGACTCTGCCGGGAAGGAATCAGAAAGGAATTTTGTCAGGAAGCGGGCTCTGTCAGAAAGCGGGCTTTGCCAGGAAGGAATTTTGTCAGAAAGGAATTGCTCTGCCAGGAAATGGGCTGTGCCAGAAAGAGGCTCTGCCGGAAGTGTGCTCTGCCAGGAAGGGGGAGTCAGCTTTGGAGTTGTGTGTGATGTTGTCGTCTTCTTTTGGGCGGGGGGCAAGTCGGTTGCGGGGCTGCAAAGGGGGAATGGGGGCAAGTCAGCTTTGGGGTTGGGTGTGTTGCTGTTGTCGTCTGCTTTCTTTTTTTGGGGGGGGCGGGGGGCAAGTCAGCTTCCGGGGCTGCGAAGGGGGAAGGGAGGCAAGTCAGCTTCCGGGGCTGCAAAATCATGCCATGCAAAAACAAGCAAAATCATGCCATGCCATGCAAAAACCGTGCAAACAGGCTATTCTCCCAGGCCATACGTGCGCGTACGGCCTGGGAGAATAGAAATTGGAAGACAAAAACCGTGTAAAAGGCTACTCTCCCCTAACTTGCACAGAGGGGAGACGCTCCTGCGCCAGCGCATGAGGGGCCTGAGCGTGAGCTTCCAGCTGCGCGTGCTGCCAAGCGCCTTTGAGGACAAGCTTCGACGCCATGCTGCGCCACAACTGAAGTTGCATCTCCGCCAAGGAGGTGCAAGAGTTCTGCGTGTGGCGCAACGCGCCAATGCGCGTGCTGGGCTTGCAGGTGACCCGGCGGCCTTTGACGGGCGCGTGAAGCGGGTGCCGGGGCAAGGCGCAGAGTGCGGCTGCAGGCTGACAGCCGGCGCCTGCAAGCTGGTGTGACAGACCTTTGCGGGCAGCGCGCAAACTCTGCAGGTGCTGTGCGGCGACTGCCACAGCAAGAAACACTGAGGGAGAGAGCGCAGTCCACCAGCTTAAGAGCCGAGAGGCGCCCGGCGTTGGAGCGCTGGCCAACGCCCCTTCTTCCGCCGATCTTGTGCCCGGGCGTTGAGCCCGTGGAGGGTGCTGCCGGACCTGGGCTTTGTGGAGATGCTGTGACGCGGGCAGTCCTGCCTTAATTTGTTGCCGTACGTGGGGCCCGGCTAGACCGGCGTGCAGGCGCGCAGCAGCAGCTGGACGGCGCGGGCGCGGACTTCTCCCAGGCCTTCGCCTACAAGGGAGCACGGTGCCACATGCTGGAGCCGGCTAGGCCGCCTTTGCGGTTGTGGAGGGTAAGGCCATGGCCGGGTGGCCCGCAGCAGCTCCTGGTTCTTCAGCCGAGGGGCCGGTTAAGAGCTGGAGCCGGACCTTGGGGCACCTAAGCCCCGAGAACCTGACAGGAGTGGGCAACGACAACGGGAAGAGGCAAAGGGCGGCTCCAAAGTGAAACTGTCAGGCACGTGCACAACACACCATGGGACTGTGCACCACACTCCGAGGCCCGGACGGAAGAGGAAGAAGATGACCTGGCGGCAGGCGATGCGACACACGCACAGGGAAAAACCGACCCTTAAGAAAAGGGGGAGAAATGAAAGCCAAGTCACACTGACGGCCTGAGGACATGAACACTGAGGGCCTAACGAACATGCGCCTGAGCAACGCACGAGAGCCGGAAAGGGCAACGGCTGCGGAAAAACGACTCCGAACGACAACGCGCAACACGGCAAGGGAAAACCGAGTCCGAGAAAATCGAAGTCCGAGAGAAAATCTAAGGCCCTGAAATTGGAAGGAAAGGAAAGGTTTGAGCCTCAAGCTGCAACTCAACAGTTAAGGGCACCAGTATAACGGCGCGAGTGCAAGCACTAGCAATCCAAGGACCCAAATCACTCAAAGCGGTGCCTTCGGCGCGAATTCTCATCTGCCACTTTCTTAGTAGCACATCGTAACGGCTCATGCACAAATTGGACCAATTCACTTCACGCGGCGCCTTTTGCACCAGTTCCTAAATGCCACTTTCTTCGCAGCACATTGTAACGGCTCATGCACGAATTGTCTTTCCAAGCTGATCCAAGGTGTCACATCGGACGTGTCAGGCATTGTTTTGAAACTTTTGACGTTTCTGGCTTGCGATGCTTTGTGTCTTTCAACTACTTCTACAAGGATTGGTCCACTCTGCATTTGTGGCCTCATAGCGAGCCCAACACTTGCTTCATAGCCGAAAGCCCTACCCAAGGATTGCGCACGCTTGATTTCCTCACATGGCCACAAGGGGTGATCAAGAATGACCTTCAAATCATTAAGCGCAAGTCTGAAGGCAGCCAATGTGTGTTTAAACTCTGGCCTTGGCACGATGCTTGGCCTGCCGGGCCGGTCCCAATCGTAGATTGGCTCAAAGCTATTTCCTCCATGGCTCCAAGGAACTTGGGCTCCTGTGGCCAATGTGAAATCAAGCCACAATTCAAAATAGGTCACATCTGATTTGCTATCTTCTGGATTTGCCTGCGGCCATTTGAGTGTACTTACCCACTTCTGTAAAAAGTACATGTACTCACATCCCCAGAAAAGATACTGTTCCCTGTCTAGTGGAATGACCGGAACTTGCCACTCCATGCAGTTTTCTAGTTCCACTTGTAGGGCGATTTTAGCAGCAGTGAGTGAAATTTGCGTTCCTCTCGTCTTGTCGAAGTAATTGCTTGGTCTCTTTCTGCCGCACTGGGTCTACATTGCAACCAGCTTTTTGTGGCTTGCGCCACAAACTGCATGCACAAGCGAGTATGTATTTTCTGAGTGTCGAGGAAATTTCGGTGCAATTGAACAATCCGAAGCTCTTGCGCATTTTCAAGCTTCTTTCGTGCCTCCTTGGCCGCATGGTCGGCCAAAGCATTACCCATGGCATGGTATCTGTCCAAATCATGGCGGATGTCTTGTATGTCTTGGTGCGCACAAATTTTGTGAATTTGTATGTCCAACGGAGTTTCCTGGCATCGACAGCACAAACAAACCAAAATGTCCATGTTTCTGGAATCGAAGTACTTACGTGCGTCCGGTTGCTCCAGTACCTGTCGGAATTTAGACACCGCATATTGAGAGTCACTGTAGATTTCCGCACTTTGTACGCCTTCGGCAATCATGAGTAAAGCAAATAGCTCAGCTCGGTTTATGGTTTGTTTACCTGGCACATGTCCACTCTGGCATACCTGAAAGCTGTTGGGTAGCACAAAGTCATTTTTATGCCATTCTTGCATGAAATGGACTCGACTTTCATTCAAGTGGCATTTATCGACAACGATGGCCCAAGCTGCATGTCTTTCAAGATGTCCCGCACTGACAGTGCGAGACCCGTCCGTGTAGAACACGTGCCTCCAGGCGGCAATTGTAGATTGGTGACTGGCCATTCCATGGCCTGCCTGAGTTTATTTAAACGTCCTTGGTACGGGCTGGAAGGCATGCACGGGATTTCTGCTCATTTGACAAAGTGGAGTACCATTCCTTCCACAGCTCCCTGACATCTGCCGTTGCATCACATTCATGTAGAATGTGGTTCATGGTTGCCTCGGCTTGCGGGCATTTGTGACACTTGAGATGCGAATCCTCACACCAATGTTTCATCATGTCTGTGCTCGCAAAAGCTCCAGTCAAAGTATTACGCATGATAGCCTGTTCATGCGCTGGCAATGATACATGGATCTTGGCTGTGTTTTCTACATCACAGCTATCCACCTGACGCCACTGCTTTCTCTGGAGAATTTGGCACATTATGAAATCGTCCCACGTCTCCTGCAACAAGTCTGGCAAGTCTTTACTGCTCACGGTTTTAAGGCAAATTTTTAGGTCATCAGAAGTCGTAAATGCACAGTTCGGCTGCAGTGTCCACGACATTTCGACTGCAATGCGTACCAAGCTTGCCACTGGACCTGCTCGCACTCGTTTCCGATTGCCCGAGACTCTTCCTTGAAAGCTGTAGCGCCCTGGCAGGTGAGTCGGTTAGAGAAGAACGTTTTTGGCATGCGCCCAAGAGGCGACAAGCTGCACAAAAATTTGCAAAGGCCAAGACGTTGTGAACATCTTGTTAATGCCTGCTTCTGCTGCCAAGTTGTCAGTGCCTGAGGGCATGCTAAAAGAGCAGCGCCCGCCTCCAATGTGGCTATGCGTGGCCTGGAGGAGCGCCAGCTGCGCTAGTGTTTCGAAGCACGCGATGTAACGCTGCGCAGGCTTGGAAAGGCAGGGCCACACTCGACGGACATCCTGCAGAGTCCAGGTTTCTGCAGCGCAGACATCCATTCAGGCAAGCGTGGCTGGCTTTGGAGAGGGCGGTGAAAGGGTTGTTGGGGTCGGCTATGCGGACCCACGTCGTAGGCTTGCTGGTGCCTGGAATGCGCGGGATGTCGTCAAGGCAGCTTCCAAAATTTTGGAGCCGGCCGAAAGCCAAAGGCTAGGCAGGCTGCTGCCCATTCATAAATCTTTATTTCAAGATTTTCAAAAGGCCGGCCACAATTGTGGCTGGATGGAGTGCATGGAGCCTGGTGGGCTATGAAGGTCGGCGTCGACAGCGGCGCCATCCAGAATTCCTTCCTGGCAGAATCCCACTTCCTGACAGACTTCCTTCCTGGCACAATTCCTTCCTAACAGAATTCCTTCCTGGCAGAGCCCCTTTCTTGGCAGAGCACACTTCCTGACAAAGCACACTTCCTGACAGACCACACTTCCTGACAGAGCACACTTCCTGGCACTGCCCCGTCACTTTCGTGCTTGTGCTCCCGTCACAAAAAACCGACGACGTGTCCATTCTCAGCCAGGCGTTCTGAGACTCAAACTTTAAAAGGCTGTGACAGAAAGCGAGCAACGCAAGCCGACCTTCATTTCGCCATGGCGAACAAAACAGGTTGTCTCTCTTGTACAGACTCACGAATTTGCGAACCGAAGTGACCACCGGTCGGACGCGCCGCAGCTACGGTTTCGGGCGCAAGCTCACGGGCAAGGAGCTTTCTCAGAGGGAGACAGAAATCGCGAGGCTGCAACGGTGGGCTGGGGGGCGGGTGAAAAAAACGCCTGTTCGGCGTTTGACGCCTGCCCGGCACCTGCGCGCCTGCTCGACACTCCTGTGTGCGTGCTTGGCTCCCACGGCGCCAGATCGGAGTCGCGCTTCTTCGCCACGCCAGCCTGATAAAAAAAAAAAAACTTGGGGTTTGGGGGGTACATGCCAAGCAAGCAATGCCAACAACATGCAAAATCCATGCAAAATCATGCCATGCAAAATCAAGCAAAATCATGCCATGCAAAATCAAGCAAAATCATGTCATGCCAAAAAACCATGCAAAATCGTGTAAAAGGCTATTCTCCCCGTCCGTAACTGCACAGATGGACTGGGAGAATGCGAGTCGCCAACCGTGCGAAACAAGTCCCCGTCCGCACAGCTTGCCCGGAGAATGCGCGCGGCGCGGCCGAACAAAAAAAACTGGACCCGTAAAAAAAGAATGGCAAGTTGGGCAAGACAACGACAACAGATCGCGGAGGCCGCCCGGGCTTGCACGGGCGGATGGAGCCGTCATGCCGAACTTGCAGCGCGGACCAGGGGCCTACGCGCAGCTGACCCGGGCGGGCCAGCACTACTACTCGCGCCTGGGCCTCTCCCAGCAGGGACTTCGACTACAACCAGCTTCTGCTGCGCAACAGGCGGAAGAAGCTTGTGCGGAGCATGCAGGGCGGCGAGCGCCGGCTGACCAAGCTGGGCAAGAAGCTTCTTCCGCGACAAGTGCTACGAGTACCTGGTCTGCCGGTGGTCATCCGGGGCAGGAGGCGCAGCGGGCTGAGGCCGCAGTACTGCGCCGGGCTGAGCTGGCGCCTCGCCGTGCGCAGGTTCTCGCACCAGAACAGCCCCGGCTGCACGTCAGCTTGTTGTCCAGAGTAGTAAGGAACATCAGCTTATTGCACCCAATTAATTTGGGATTTTTCGTCCCCAAACCCTGCAAAACAGCCGAATTCTCCATCCAGCTGAACGTTTTTCCGATGTCACCGGTCTTTGTCACCGCTCCGTTTTTGGTGCAAAAAGCGCTCAAAACGGCCAACTCCGAAAAGTTCGTTTTTTCGTGTCAGACGTCAAGTGTGGTGCCTGAGCCTCCAGATTCGCTCGTTTTCGGTCGAAAACAGGCTCCAGACCGTTTTCTGCCCGGAAAAGCAGGCAAATTCCATCCCGCCGAGCTTGTCACTGTTTGTCACCGCTTCGTCACCGCTCTCTTTTGGGCCGAGAAAGTGCGCAAAAGCGGCCCAGTTCCCGAGTTCCGGAGGACTTCGTTCTTCGCAGGGTTTTCCACGGCACGACAGCCTGCCGAGGACCTTGCTCGTAACGCGGCAGCCCGCCGAGGTTTTGGCTTGTGACACGACAGCCTGCCGAACTTGTCACCGCCTTTGTCACCGCTCCGTTTTTGGTGCAAAAAGTGCTCAAAACGGCCAACTCCGAAAAGTTCGTTTTTTCGTGTCAGACGGCAAGTGGGATGCCTGAGCCTCTAGTTTCGCTCGTTTTCGGTCGAAAGCCAGGCTCACTTTGCTCAGGATTCAAAACAGGCAAATTCCATCCCGCCGACCTTGCCACCGCTTGTCACCGCTTCGTCACCGCTCTCTTTTGGGCCGAAAAGTGCGCAAAAGCGGCCAAGTTCCCGAGTTCCAGAGGACTTAGTTCTTGGCAAGTTTGAGTCAATAATGGAACGGGTTGATTCATTAATGGGCAAGGTTGGTTCATTAATGCCCGTTCGCAGGTCATAACCACTGAGACAAGGGAGCTGCTAGCGCTTGAGCCCCCGAGGTGTACCACGGCCCGTGTCGCCCCGTGACACAAGCTTTCGTCTTTGTCCTATAAAACTATGCGCACAATGCACAGCTACATCGGTCAATTCATCATGTGCTACAGGCCGAGGTGTCCCAAGCTCATAACCACGCGCTACAGCGAGCTGTGTCAGAAGTGAAGGATATTTTCCCTCACTTCATGTACTGGTAGCCTAGCACGGGAAGTTGAATTGAGGGATATTAGCATCACACGACCATGCTACAACGAGATGACTCCATGCCCGAAAATCCTGGTCCAAAGCGACTCAAGGGCTGTTGTGAGTTGTTATAAATTTATAACACCCAGCGCTACGAAGACCCCGAATGGTCCATAGCGACTCAAGGGGGGCGTTGCGAAATTACAACACCCAGCGTTACGAATTCGTAACACACGACCTTTGGTCGTTACAAATACGTAACGACTACTCCTAAGAAAACATGTTTGAAGGACCTGTCACGGGCATCCCGGAGGTCCTGGACAACGGAGAGGTAACTGACGGCACGCACATCACCGTAGCTCTGACGCCCTACGCGCAAGTGGCTGACCTGGCGGTGAACACAACAACGCAGCAGCCATCCAGTCCCTGGACGACCGAGTCACCGCAGAGCTGGCCTCAAAGCTGGACAGCAACGCGCTGGCGCCGGCAATCGCCCCTCTGGCCACGGCAGCGGCCCTGGCCACCACGGACGGGCAGGTGGCCACGCGCGGAAGCAGCATCGCCGCGCTGCAGAGCTCGCTGACCACGGGTCTCTCCAACAAGGCCGACCAATCGGCCTTCGACGTGCTGGAGGGCGTGGTGGCGACGAAGAGCACCCCCGACGGCGTGGACCTGAAGCTGTCGAACTACAGCACCACGGCGGCCATGAACGGCTCCATCGCCTCGGCCAACAACGCCACGCTGGCCACGGTGGCAGCCAACTACGGCCTCAAGACGGTGGTGGACCAGCGCTCCCTAGACATAGCGGCGAGGATCACGCCGCTGGAGGTCGACGCCAAGGTGGCCAACGGGCGTCGTCACCGTCGCAGCGCTGGCCTCCAAGATCGCAAGTCGAGACGCCTCCATCTCGGGGCTGCAGGCCTCCAAGGCGGACGCCAGTGCCCTGACAGCGTACGCCCAGCTGTCTGCCGTCGACGCTTCCTCTGAGGTGGACTCTGAGATAGCGGCAGCCCTCGGCGGAAACGTCGTGTAGAGCTCCGGATGTCGCAAAGGATTGTGGGCTCAAATTTCGACACGATGTCCAGGGAGACGACCTCCCAGCCCGCCGCCTCGAAGGCCCTGCCCACCGACTTGGCGCCGCAGAAAAGCTCCAGGAGTCTCGGCATTTTTAAAGAGCAAGATCACCGCCAGTGCGACGATGAAGACTTGCACGTTCATCATAAAAAGCCGAACTTTGCAACCATGAAGCTTGCACTTGGGCTGGACGTTCAGACCAATGCCAAGGGGGGGAAATTCATGTCCATAGAGGACTCCCATCAGGGCGCGCTGGTGTGCAAGGTAGACGTGGAGGTGCTGTGGGAGCCCGGCAACTTCCAGGACGACGGGGCCAAGAGTCGGTCGGAGTGTGCTTTGCGAGCAACACCGACCTGGAGCTGTGGACGGAGGAGGTGGAGCAGGGCGTCATTGACAACCTGATCGTCTTCCAGAAGCCCTTTCCGGGGGCCGCCCGCACCGAGCTTAAGAGCCAGCTGCAGCGCGCCGTCAAGGTGAGCGCCAAGGGCAAGCACGTCAAGCGCAAGATTGACTTGGAGCGCTGCCTCTTCTGGGACCCGGCCGGCAACCGCGTGCCGCGCCGGAGTTCTTGCGTTGCAAGGGCCGCGCGCTTGTGGAGGCCCAGCACGTGTGGCTGATGGGCAGGCAGTGGGGCGTGCTCTTTGAGGTGCGTGGAACTTCGTCTACGCCCGGAGGCTCTGAGCAACGGCACCTACGCGGTCCTCGGCTTTGAGCACTGCATGGTGGCCAAGGTCCGGCACGCTGTGCACCTCCATGCTGCAGTTAGACCAGACCTTGCCCGTCTTTTTTCTATAAAAAAACCTAGGGTCCTCCCCACACTTTTAGCAACATTTTAAAACAGCACCTCAAAAAGCACATTTTCAAAAATCAACATTTCAAAGCAGGCAATTTCCTAGTAAGTTCATCCATATTTTAAAATATAAATCTTAAAAAATAAAAGTTAAAATATAAATTTTAAAAAATAAATTTTAAAAAATAAATTTTACAAAAAAATTAAAAATAAATTTTAAAAAATAAATTTTAGAAAATTTTACAAAATAAATTTTCAATAAATATAAGTTTTAAAATAATAATAATATAATTTTACAAAATATAATTTTACAAAATTTTCAAAAATATTATTCCAAAAATTATGATAAATTATTTTACAATAAATTTTATCACAAATTTGTAGACATATTATGGGCAAGGTCTGGTTCATTCGTTTTTAAGGTATTAAAGGTTTGATTTTATGTAGTTCAAATGGTTTGTTCTGTTCAGTTGTTTGTTCTGTTTGTTCTGGGTTCTGTTGTTGTTTTAGGTTGTTCTGATGCGTTAAGGATTGTTCGTGTTGTGTTTTCTTATAAAGTTTGACATCATAACCGCATAATGGACAATGATGTATTTTTTGGTTATATTCCTTGTGATATTCTTGTAATTTATCCTTATTCTGGTTGCGATACTCCTTCTTTTTTGCATTGAGGTTGTCTTTGTTGGTTTCATAATATTCTTTCCATTTGATTTTGTCAGTTTCCTTATTTGCTTCGTGTCGTGATTTTCTTTGTTGATTTAGTTGTTCTTGGTGTTTCTTATGATATGCTCTCATATATTCACGGCAATTATCACACGTTTTATATTTACCTGTGTCAATTGCATTTTTGCATTTCAAGCATTTTACAACGTTTTCCATATAGATTATTAACATAATATTACTTTAAGTATAGACCACGCTCAACAATGCTAAATTAAAATTGCCGTTAGGATTTCTAATGTCAACTCACTTGGTATTTTATATAATTCGTCCTGCTTGTGCGTGATGTAGTAGTCGCCCCAGTCCGCCTTCTTTCCGCTTGGTAGTCGCTGCGCCGTCTCCACATGCTTGCCGTTCCTACACTTCCAGTTCCACTAAATAAGTCTAATAAATTCATATTGTTTATTAGAATGATTTAGACAATGTTTTAGAAATACACATATTTATCATCTTCCTTACTAATCTTATAGTATTCTAATGTTTGTTCTTTTGGACTTTTGATTTGCCCCTTATTTAACATATCGCACTATTTTTTACTCTTCGTGTCATAATCACCGCTGGGTCTGCCTATCCCTTTCTTTTCAAAGATCTTATCAATCTTTTCCTTCTCTTCATTGTTATTTTTTGGTTCGTTTGCCTTTGCATCAAGTTTCTCGTCAATAGTTTTTATCATCTCGTACAACAGTTTAACATTTTTACTAACTGTCATTATCTTCTTTGATAGTTCAACAATAACATCATTTTCAACTTCAGACATTTCTATATATATTTATTTATATAATTATTTATTTAAATATTTATTTATTTATAAAATTGATTTAATGTAAAATCTACTCTTTAAGTACTAAATTTTCATCATTTGTTTAATAGTTTCCTGTGCTTCGTTATCACCATTATCGGATGGCGACGCATGCCTCCCCCGTTTAAAAGTTATATTATGAACATCCGTTTCCAGATTTATACTGTCTTTGGTTTTATCAATATTCATTTTCTTATCGTTTTTACTCAATTTGAAATTTGTCGGAATACACGAACATTTACAATTTCCTTTCTTTTGTATTTCTATTTCATTTTTCATTTCTAACATCTTTTTACACATAGGACACTCAAACTCGGTTAGTGCTGTTTCCTTAACAATTTCTTCTTCTTTGTCTTCATCTGTTGAAGAAACTGTAGTATCCGTTTTATTCTTTTTGTTTTTCTTTTTTCCCATTTATATTAATATTTACATTTTTATTTTTGATATATTGTATTCCTAATTTTATTAATTCTAATGTATAAAAGCATACTTTCTTACATCTGTTGTCAGTTATTATCACTTGTTCTATATTCTCTACTTCATCTATTATATCAATATAATCTGAATAACTTCTATCCATATTAAATAATAAGATAAATTATTCTAATTAATCTTATTATTTCATGCATAATAGAATATTGGTGGGGCACAGCACTTGGGTTTTCATTGCACACGCGAGCAAGACACAAAACTAATTATCTTCAATGCTTATTGATTGAAGCAATGGAAAACCTGTTCCATTATGTTATTCACCGCCACTCATAACATAATGATGTTCCATTTAATATTAATTACAAGTTAATTTTTAAATATAATTTTCTATATTTCTTTAATATCAACTATGACAGATGTCCCAATAATAAAACCAATAAACATAACTGAATATGAATTCAAACAATCTAAATATGAGCACGTGCCAAAATTACCATTTAGAAGTATTATAGTTGCGAGTTCGACGGGAGGCAAAACAGTTTTAGTTCAGAATCTTATTTTAAATGTTTATAGAAATTCATTTGCAAGAATATTTATATTTTCCCCCAGCGTTCATAATGACCCAACTTTTACAGAAGTTAAAAAATACATCAGGGATGAATTGCACGTGGATGATGAAAAAGAACAAATATATTTTGATAATTATAATCCAAGTGATTTAGAAAATGTAATTGAAAGACAGAAGAAAATAATTAATTATATGAAATCTAAAAAGATAAAGAAACTGCATTCAATATTAATCGTTATAGATGACCACGCAGACGATCCTAAATTTGTTAGATATAGTAAATTATTACATGGATTATTTACAAGAGGTAGGCACGATGCAGTAAGTGTAATTTGTTCAACACAAAAATATAATGTTTTAGCGCCTATCATTCGTTTAAATGCCAGTTCATTATATATTTTTAGGTTGAAAAATGCAAGTGAGTTAATGAGTTTTATTGAAGAAAATAGCGCCATTGTTGATAAACAGCAATTATTAGATATGTATCATCAAGCCGTTAATGACGCACCTTATAGTTTCTTCTACGTGAATATGAATGCTAAAGACATTAACAAAATGTTTCATATCAGATTTGAACAGGCGTTTCAAATTACGAATGATGAATAAAGATATTCTAATTTAATATAATATAATAATATGTCAATGAAACTATGTAGATGTGGTGGATTTTATCGTAGAGGTAATTATAATTTTCATACTAATTCTTGGATACATAAACTTTATAAAGTATTGAAAAGAAGGGCAACAGACGAGGAATTATTAAGATTTCAAAATAATTTTGTTGATGAAGAAGATTTAATAGATGATATATGTAGCAATGCATCAACGAAATTACCCGATAGTGAAATGACAGATTATGATAGTAATCAATAATATTAATTTGTTTTAATATTATTAATTTAAAATAATGAATAATTACATAATTGAACAGGTAATTTATATATTAATTTGTCAGATTTTTCTTTCTCTAGTTTCTCAATTCGTGCCACACATTCTTGAAGAGATTTAATAATTAAAGTGTCTGCTCGTGTTTTTTCATCTATACTTAAATTCTTAATGTCTTCCAAACTATTATTTTCATTATTTTTACTTTGACCAATACCCATTATATATAATATTATTTAGATTTTAATTTTTCAAAATTGAAATGTTGGTTTTCTTCTTCTTCTTCGTCTTCAGTTGGTGCTGGTATTTCTGTTGGACTTTCAGATGAAGAACTATGGACAGTAACAGGTGGAGAACTATGAACACTAATAATTTCATTAGAAGAACTACTGCTAGCTTGTGCATTTCCTGCTGTTATTTGATTGACTAAATCTGCGATATTTATAGTTGTTGCAATTGCGCTGTGCGATAAGTTTAATATGATATCTGCTACTGTAGCGCCGTTGTGTAGCATTATTTCTATCATTTTTGTCAGTTTGAACTTCTTTTCTTCTTCATCGCTGTCATCCTCATCTGGTGGTTTCTTTGGCGGTGGTTCTGGCGGTTTGTTGTTGTCGAGCATTTCAGTAAAGGCTGACACCATCGCGTCGCGTTGGTTTTTCAGTGTTTGTGTTGCGTGTGTTCTTGTTGGTTCATTTCTCTTGTGTGTGTTGTGCCAAAAGTGTTTAAGCATTATTTTAAACATATTGTCTTGGTTTTCCTTTACCTTAAACGCTTCAAATGTCATATTTAATGGTTGATTTGCATCATTGTATAACTTTTCTTGAGTCTCTCTGGTTTCTGTGGCGATTGTATCTGTGTTGGTTGCAATGTCAATAAACTCTCTCGGCGTGCCCTTTTTCATCAATTTCGGTGGTTGTATTGTTGTTGAAGTGTTTGGTTTTGTTAGGTTATGTATTGTAAAACTGTCGTGATCATATTTATCATTGAACTTTTGCTTCTTTCTTTTCAGTATGTTTTTAGTTAATATTATCATTATAATTATTTATATATTATTTCTTTCCTTTACCTTTAAAACTTGCCTTGAGTTCTTCTATTCTACCTTTGCCTAAATTTACTATCCACCCGCCATTATCAATAGTGTCTAAAATCATATCTGTTAAATATTCTTTGTATGTTCTCGCCTTGCCTCTGCCTTTGTGTTTCAATTCTTCTTGTATTTCGCTTTCTTCTGGCACTTGAATTCCTCTTAAATAAAATTGAAATTTAATATCATTTACTGTTAAATTAGGGTTGTCTTTCCAGTAAACAGGACTAATAGTATTATCTATTGTTGTTTTAAATAATGGCGTCATTGGCAATGGTGGTGGTTGTTGTGGCGTTGAACTTGACGCTCCTGTTGCTTGTTGAACTGGTGTCGCGTCAAAATTGTCATCTACTGCTCGAGGTGATAGTTCAACATCTTCTGCGCGCATCGTTTGCTGGTCGTCTGCTACTGCTCTACCTGCTGGCGCTTGTCGTGGTTCTGTTGGTGCTGATTGTCTGTTTGCCACCATTCTATGAAATAATGTTCCGCCCATCTCTCTTAAATTTGATGCCATCGCTCTGCCTACTTCTTCCGCTTTCCGCTTTGTTGCAGTTGCTATATCTTGTAATTGTGTATCTACCATTGCCTCGTGTTGTCTTGCCGTTTGTTGTGGTGTGGAAAAATCATATTCATCATTTATCGCATCAGCGTTTGCTTGGACAGGTGTTTCTGCATTCATTTTGTGAACTGCATAAGTATGCCCGTTTCTGCGTGCTTCTTGTTTCATCATTGCCTCTCTCATTTGTCTGTCTAATATTCTCATCTCTTGGTCTTTCAATAATTCTAAATGGTCGCTTCCATCAAAAAAACTACCCTGAGGACTTGCTTTGAAGAATGTAGCATCTCGGTTAGGTAGTTTTCCCGTTATTAAATCATTTTCGCCAATTAGACCTACAATTTCTTCATAAGTAGGTCGTCGTTTCAATCCAAATTTTGCATATGGGTTTATTAATTCTAAACTTGCTGTAGTTGCCATATTTATTATAATAATAGTTAGATTATTAATATTATTATAATAAATCTTAAGTAAATATTAACTTTTTTGTATCTTCATACCATTTATTTAAATGTTCTTTTGTTGCATGTGGCAAGTTAGGACGATATAATTCACCCATCATCCTATCCAGCTCATTTACATAGTTTGCTCTCTTATTTCCTTCGTCAATCTTTTTCCTTAATGCTACTGATGCTTCTTGTGAGTTTCTTAACTTCATTTGTTCGTGCAGGTGTTCTAAATATTTTGTATCTTTTGAATCAAACGGACTATATTTAATTTGGGAGGATTGTAAAAATATCTTACCTTTATTTTTCTTATTATTTCGTTTATGAAATTTATACATTATATATTTATCATAGATTTTAATTTTAATCGTAAAGCACGCTCCCACTTTCGCGTAATTCCAGAACAGACTCCGAAATCATATGCACAAATAATTCTCGCACATCTTCATTATCTGTCAGTGCTCTGTTACTTCCTTTTAGTTTAAAAACGAGTAAGCCTCCTTGTTTCGTATTCTGGCCTGTAAAATTAGTGTCCGCCATCTTTTCAAATGAAATCCCAATAACGAACTTGTCTTCTCTGTAGCGTTTATATGAAATGCTAAAGGCGTCTTGGTCAGGGTTCAAATAGTGTAATGTTCTTCGGAGGTAGTAGGCACTCTCGGCGAGGCTCTGGCATTCAAACTCTGGATATTTCTTATTGTTAATTTGTAATTGCCACGTTAAATTTAAATCTTTATCTTGAAAACCTTTACCTTGGAAACGCTCACGATCAGCGCCGTCTGGATCAGGACCGTCAAAGATTCTTGAATTAATCATAGGATTGTAAAAATAATTCCATCTCTTATAAATATAATTATCGTGTCTGTAGTAATTATTATTATCAGCATCTGCACCTGCTCTTGGTGGGCGATACAATGTAATGAAACAACCATTTAATTTAGAAGCGGATTTAACAATATTCATATTAATTTCAGTTCCTGCCGCGTTGAATGATTGTGTCATAGTGTGATACATTGGAAATACTAATTTCAAACTTTGACCCTCTAACAAATGTTTCACTATATTATTATTGACCGTGTTGTCCAATTGTGTTACCTCTGCTCGTAGGATTACATTATTTAATTCCCACTTGGTGCTGGTGTCTCCAGTTGTGAAATAATAACCATTTGCATCAATATGAACATTGTCATCGGTTTTAGCAAATGGTGTAATGACTGGTATATGTTCATCTGATACAATTGTAAATTCCAGTTCAAGCGGAGCATATCGTAAAGGTAAATAATAATTGCTTTCTAACAGTCCGCATACTGGTTTATGTCCTAATCTCATATAACCATTAGCGCCGGGAATTCCTGCTACTGAATGGCGAGTGTATCGCGCTGTTAAGTCTCCCCAATTGTTATGGTCTTTCGTTGCTCCAAACGTAACTGCCTCAGCGTCGGCAGTACCGGGATCAGTTCTTTTATTGACATCTAACATTTCTGCCAGTCCAGTAGCGTAAGTATGTCGCCAGTCATCATCCCAACGAGGATTAGCGCTACCTTCTAAATCGTCCATATCTTTAGCATCTTGACTTTTAAAGGAATTATACAATTCACAGTGCCTATTGTATTCAATAATATCCTGAACCTGTTGTCCGCCTACTGTGCGTCTATAACGACTGAAGAAGGATGACAAATTTCCTAACGGTCGTAAAAAATGGCTTCGTGTTCCGTCGGTGTTTTGAAGATTTGCAAATAAACGAATACTTGATAAATCAATATATGTGTTGTCTTCTCCTGATATATGAAATCTAATATTTTTGTTTCCTGCATTTGGATTATAAACAGTACTACCCGATGGAAAATAATTAACGTGTCTTCTGTCTGTGATGTATTGTGCTGTTTCTGGAAGTCCAAAATTTAACGAGTTAATCATTGTAGTTTCACTTTCTGCAATTATATTATCCATTACTTATATATGATAAACTTAGATTTTATTTTTTATTATTTATATTTTTCTTATGTGGAAGCATTGTAGTAGAATTGTTTGAAGTTGTATTTTTTATAGTATTTATTAGATAATTATTTTTTGTATCAACTATATCTTTTAAAGTATCATAATCTAAAATTTTATATTGTTTATCGTATTTTGTAGGTTCTTTTGTCAGTTTCTTCTCTAATGGAATTTTGTTTTGCTTGTCTTTATTTCTAAACATTATTATTAATATCATTGAGATAATGTTAGTTCGGTTATACGCTTTATACAATCTTCTAATTCGTCTCTATACTTATACAAATAACTTAAATCATCTTCATCTAATGGAATTTTCTTTTCTTCTTGTTCTTTTAAAAAGTCGGTATAATGAATTCTACTATAATCTGTATAATGTATCTTGTTATTTTCTGGATGTAATTTTAAATAATCATTTTCATAATTAATAATTTCACTATACGTGCCTATTATAAGTCCTTCAATATTACCTTTTCTGTAGTATAAATGTTTTAAATCATTGCTTTCGTGCTCTTCTTTATCCTTGTTCAATACTTCTTTGCCACAATTACATTCATATTTACTATTTGATATGTTGTATTCTTTCTTTTTCTCTCGCTCTATCATTTTCTTATAAGCATATTCAATATCGTTGTCCCATTTCTCAGCATCAATACTCATATATAACTTATATATATATATATTTTATTTATTGTTCTGGTGTTGAATTAGGATTAAACCCGTTTGAAACTGCCGTAGTAGGATTAATTTCAGTCATACCTTGTCCTGTCCAATTATTGAAACTGTGTTTGTCTAATAAATTATTGCTTTCTATTTCTCCAGTTATTGCCGCGTCATCGAACATTGCTATAGGGTCTCCACGATTTCTAAATCGTAAGTGTCGCGGGTTTTTCTGTTGATTACTTCCTGATACAAAAGGTGATGAATAAACAGTAGTAGCATATTTGTTTCCGTGTCTGTTGTTGATTTCTTGAACAACGGAACTGCCCAAACTGTGACCAACAATTCTATTCACATCTGGATTTTTCCTTAATTCTTCCATTGCGTCTTTATGAGTAGGAATAGAAAACAGATCTGCGATTACATCATTGACTTTGTGATTTAGTCCTGTTTTAGCGCCAGTGCCGCCAATATATAAAGTGTTGCCTATTCTTGTTATTCCATTTACATTTGAATACGCAGCGTGTAAACCCTTAACATCATCAATCTTATTTTTATTTTGAACATTGATTTCTTCGGCGTAACGTGTTTTATGTTTCATTATTTGCTTATCAAAATGTTTATTGAAACCTCCTACTTTGTCTTCCAATTTCTTTTTATGGTTAAAAAATACATCTTCTATTAAATCCTTACCTGCCGTATATGCCTTATCACTTGCTACACCTGCCATCATTTGTGTAGGCGTCCTGCCTTCAATAGCACCTAATAATAGTTGTCGTCCAATCATATATTATTAATAGATTTTTTTTAAATTATCTATTAATAACAATAATTTCAAAGTAATTATCAATAATAATTATATTATAATTTCTATTGTATATTATATTTATGAGCGATAGATTAACATATAAAAAAATCTATGTTGATAGTGCCTACAGATTATCAGAAAGCAATTCTACCAGCGACTTTATTATAGAACTTGACCAAAACTTTGAAATTCCGCCAAGAACAAAAATGTTCGTGACGGAGTGTTCATTCAGCACTCCGTTTTATACGACAGAGAAAGGTTTTTATGAAAGATTCTATATTATGTTGTATAATAGTTCCAATGTATTATTGAGAAGCACTGCCGTTGATGTATCCGGTGAAATTTATTATGCCAATCAATTATCATACAAAATACAAACGGAATTAAACACGGCATTTAATGATATTGTACCTGACTTATTCTTAACAGTATATGGACAAAGCGAGAGAAAGATGGAGCTTAAATTAAATGACCCTCTAAATTACAAAATCAAAATACCTACAGACGAAGAACTAGAAACCTATGTAAATGACAAATGGAACAGAGGACAGTTTGAATATGACAACCTGAGACCAAAGTCTATTAATTATTTATTAAGTAATTATATTGCCTATGATCCTGCGTCATCTTGGTTAAGCGGATACTTTAATTTAGTTCCTTTTCAGAATATACACATAAATTGTCCTCAATTAAGCGATTATAAATATTCAGCACCTAATAATTTCAGCAGTTCAGTAATTAAAAAAGTTCAAATCAATCAACAACTTGGCGGAGTTATAACAGATTTTACAGCGCCCATATATGCAGATTTTATTGATGTAGGCGGTAAAAATATTAAGAGACTACACTTTAGAATAACAACTCCAAGAAACGAATTAATTGATTTTCATGGCGTTCCCATTTCTTTTAGCATTTTGTTTCAATTAGATAATTGAATAAACCCCTAATTATTAATATTAATATTAAATTATTAATATTAAATTATTAATATTAATATTAAATTATTCATATTAATATTTCTCAATTTGTCCATATAGACAAAATATATAAATAATATAGACAAAATATATAATATATTATATATGTCAGAAGTCGAACCTGGAATTACTAATACAATTGAAGCAGACGTACCAGTAAGTGAATTACCACCAATTGAAGAAGAAGAAGCACGAAAGGCAGAACCAATAACAGAGCCAACACAAGAAATAAAACATGTAGAACCTCTTACAAACAATTCAAAAACTCAAGCACGCAATGAAAAGAAAATAACCTGTCCAAAATGTGCCAAAACTTTAACATTAAAATCATACAGATACAGTCACGAACGCAATTGCCAAGGACCATTAGAAACTAAACCTATAAAACCTAAACCAAAAGCAGTTCCGATAGCAAAACCCCAAAAGGTAGAATACAACGAAGTAGCGCACCGCGAAGAAGAGCAACATATTCCACAACAACCGCAACAAAATAATATAATAGCGAACACACCGCCCCCAAGAAGATCGCAACCACAACCGCCTCCAAACCCGCTACAAAATATAGCGCAACATTACCAATTATTGCAAAATGAATATTTAAGACAGAAGCAAGAAAAATATAATGCATTAAATAAGAATATATTTGGTTCAAGAGGAAAGAAAAGATAAAATATAATTATTATATAACCTACTATATAATAATTATGTTTTCAACATTATCACTAGACGGCTCAAGTAGAATTGTAGCAAGTGAATTAGTATTAATAAATTCAACAGAACCATCGACATTGAGCAGTGTTTATGCTACAAAACAAGAATTAGCAGACACAGCAGGATCATTAGGTGGAGGTTATACAATTGAAGAAGTTGATGCTCTTATTTTAGCACAAAAAAATAAGATAGATGCAGACATATCAGCAATATCAGGAATTAATGCAACATCAACAACAATGTTTGATGAACAAATAAATCAAAATATAACAATCACAAGCAACCTTAATAATATAACAGCGCACGGATTAACCATAACTTCAATACTACCGACTATATCAGCAAATACAATTAAACTTGACACAAATGCTAATAATATTAGTTCTAATACCTTTTTAATTAGTGGTTTTAACAATAGTATTAGTTCCAATTCGTTTTTAATCACAGGACATAATAATACATTAGCATCACATTTAGCAGTATTAACAACACACGATAGCAACATAGCAACAAACACAAACGGAATAGCAATATTAAATAACACTGTAGGCAGTAATATGACATTTGTTAATAGTCATCAAAATACAATAACCTCGCATATATCATTAATTGACACAAACATTAATAACATAACAGGACACGGAAACACAATAACAACGATTTTAACAGATATAGCAAATTTACAAGCAGGAGCAGGTGCTTCTTGGACTACAACTGAAAAAACAACTATTCAAGCAGATGTATCAACATTATATGCAAATGATACTAATTTATTCAATACAAATACCGCATACAGTAATACATTTGCCTCAATCATATCAGACAACACGACACAAGATGTATTAATAACTCAAAATTCAAATACGATTAATAGTTTAATATCAGCAGATTTACAAAAGTTAGATAAAACAATCACAACTGCCCAAACAATGAACTCGCCATTAATTATTAGTTTAACAGATAATACTAATCCAATTTTTAGAATTCAAGATGCTGTAAGTAACCAAAGACTCGAGTTTAAACGAGGATGTCAGTTAGACTCTTATCAAGGTTTAACAGGTGCTACACCTTATAGATTATGGTTAGGATGGAACACTGGCGATGTCATTATTGGAAGACCTAATAATGCTTCAAGAATTACGATTAATGGTAATGTTCATACTTCATACAATTTTGCTCAAGCACACGGAACTTCATATTTTGAAGGTGCTGTTTATATGAAAGGAAATTTATTTACAAATAATGATTTTTCAACAGATATTAAAACTAAAATTGATAATTTAGACAATGCATTAACTCCACATTTAGAAACACACACACCCGCGGCAACAGAAGGTTTTTATATTCATCATCCTAATTTTGTTGCTTGTAGTATTGGCGATATTACAAATTCTTCTAACCAATATTTTATGTGCGACGGTGCTGTATCAAAAACCATATTCAATAAACCAGTTGACGTATTAGGTGATGTATATACAAACGGCGATTTAACAATGGTTTCTGGTAAGAAAGTTGAAGTCAATCAGGTTCAGTCAGTATCAGGAAATACTTTATTATTACAAAATTCACCGAGTGGCAATGTTCAATTTGGCAACTCATCAAAACTAATAATTGATAATGCTGAAATGTATCTCGATACAAATGATTTAATAATTAGGAATAGCAACACCTCAAACTCTATTAATTTGGTTGTTGGATTATCTTCAACATATGCTGATAATAAAATTATTTTGAATAGTGGAAGTAATAGCGAATTACGAGGCGACTGGACTATTGACGGTGACATGACTTTTGGAATTGCTCATAAAATCAATTTGAGACATTTGAATAGTGATGCCGTATTAAGACTGGAAGCATCAACAACTATTGATAGTTATATCGATGGCACTAAATATTTACAATTGGATGATACTCAATTTTCATCATATAACGGATTTAATTTAAGTAGTGATAAGAGACTGAAAGATAATATAGAAGATGTAGATGACGATACTATAAATATGGTAAAAAACATTAAGATTAAAACATTTGTTAAAAATCAAAAAACTAAAAGGACTGAATTAGGATGGATTGCTCAAGATGTTCAACAATACACAAATCCTAAATATAATATTGTAAATGACACAGGAGAATACTTAACAATGTGTTATGACAGAATGGCCTGTATTAGTTGGGATGCTTTAACAAAACTTATTGCTCGTGTAGAATATTTGGAAAACGAAGTCTTTAAAAAGAAAAATAAAAATAAAAATATTTAGTTTAAAAATCTTGTAAAATGTATTTAAAGAAATATATAATATAATATAATATATAATATAATGAGTATTAAACCTGAAGATATGACACTGGAACAAATAAAGGAACAACTGGCGCTATATAACAGATTATATTATCAAAGAAGGAGACACGAAAAGGACTTTATGGACACCAAAAGGGCAAGTGCTATAAGATTTCACAGAAGAAAGAAATTAGACAAGATGGCAGAAAATGGAGAAATTAATTTAAAAGATATTGATTATGAAAATAAACCAGAAGATTTACAGAATACAAAACCCAGAAAATATAAGGCGCAAACATATAAAATTATAACAGTTGAATAAATAATATTTATTAAAATTTCAATATTTTAAGTAATATTTATTAAAATTTATATATTTTAATAAATATTTGGTGCATTTTTGGGGTTTTAGGTTTTGAAACCACCAGAGCGGGGGGTTCATTCACCCCAGAGCGGGGGGTTCATTCCGCAGGGGGTTTGCCTGAAAATCTTGAAATTCGGTGCTGTTTTGCTGTTCCCCCCAGAGCGGGGGGTTCATTCCCCCCTGTGTGGGGGGTTCATTCCCCCCTGTGTGGGGGGTTCATTCCCCCCTGCGTGGGGGGGGGGGGTTCATTCCCCTGTGTGGGGGATTTGAAACCATAAATTTAGGAAAAATATAAAAATATATAGAAATTTTACTATAAAAATATTTCTTGTAAAAAAGTATTTAAAGAAATATTATGTATTATAATTATATGGTGAAAATGTTCAGTGAGATTGAGCAGGAGGAAATCATTAGTGAATTCTTAAATAAAATCAACATGAATGACACTATAAGAATGATAAATAAAAAAAATTGGAATGTGTAAAGAATGTAAATTTAATTATAATAATATTCAATTATATAAAACTAAATTATCAGAAAATATTATTAAACACATATGCAAATATAATTATAAAGAATGTTATAAATGCAAAAGATTAAAACAGTTGAACACATTTGTAAATATTGACACTTGTAATAAGTCAAAAGAATTCATCAAACTAACTGAAATAATTGAAAATGAAAAGGAAGAAGACACAACTGTTACAACAAACAACATCAAAGATTATTATTTTACAAAATTATACAAATTTCCGACATTCAAATGTATCAAATCCAATTTATTAAAGGATGTCGAAGGAAGGCACAACTACACAAGGGACATACACGACAGAATAAAGGACTGTTATGAATTATACTACAAAGGAAATATTAAAACTGAAAGCGCTGGAGTAGATTTTAGCGATACACCAATTTATGAAACAGTTGAAATAAAATACATAGAAACATATAAAAATGGTCTAGTAGATATATTTTTTGATGAGTATAAGAATGATGATGACATACCAAAAAACCAAAAGAATAGACGGGATTGTTTTAGATATATTGAAAATAATATTTCGAACACGTTAACCATATTCAAAATAATATTATCACACATTTTCAACAAGCAAGATAATGCATTTTCTAATATCCTTTTTAATGATGTAGGACAAAATATTTATAAGCACTATACAAAAGAAATAGAAATAAGCGAGAGAATACAAAATATGATATTTAGTTCATACCCAAGTATCAAAGATATCAAACCGCAGACTAATAGGAGTAACCAACAACAACAACAACAACAGTACGAAGCATGTTTAAATAGTGCTGAAGATTTTGAATAAAATGTTAAAAAAATATCACCTTTATTAATATGGCAAATATTAATAAAAATGATATAATTAGTAAAATCTATCATGACAAGAGCGGGTATGGAAGCATTGCGACAACCTACAAGGATGCTAAACAAAAGGAACAAAGCATAACCTTAAATGATGTTAAAAAATGGTTTCAAAAGAACATAGAACAGAAGAAGCAATTAAGAGGCCAAAATTCATTTATTTCTCCACATCCATACTTTGAATTTCAATTAGATTTATTTTTTATTAATGACATACCCAATCAAAAATTTAAAGTAGGGATGGTTTTAATTGATATATTTACCAGATATTCTACAGTAATACCTATTAAATCAAAACAACCGCCTGACATATTAGCGGGAGTAATGGAAGGGATGCAGAAAATGAAAGGCGAACCAGAAATTATTTATAGCGACGAGGAAGGCAGTTTATATAATAAAACAGTTGAAGATTATTTCAAAGAAGAAGGAATAGAATTACACCGCACAAGAGGACATCCTAATTTTGCAGAACGTTTTATACGCACCTACAAAGATATGTTATATAAAAGGGTTGAAAAAGATGAAAAAGAAGGAAAGGAAAATATACAATGGATAGATTATAATTTTGAAATATTAATAACTTATAATAATAAAATGGAACATTCAAGCATAGGAATGACACCAGCGGAAGCATTGAAGGAAAAAAACAATTATAAAGTAAAAATGAAAATGGCAACCGAAGCAACTAGAACCCGTAAATATCCTGAAATTAACATAGGTGACGAAGTGAAGATTTACAGAAAGAAAGCAATAACTGAAAAGGAAAGGAGTAGTAATTGGTTGCCTAGAAAATATAAAGTTGAAAGGATTGAAAAAAAATTAGGACAATCTTATTTTTATTTGGAACATAACACACGACCATTCTTAAGATTTGAAATTTTGAAAGTTTAAAAAATATATAGAATTTTTATTATAAAAAATTTTCTTGTAAAAAAGTTATTTAAAGAAATATTTTATAATATAAATATATAGATTATATTATGAGTAAGTTTTTACAGCGTAATATAAACGAGTTAAACAAACTCAAAAGAAATTCAACACAGAGCGCAAATAATGCAACTAAAAAAAGGGTTGATGAGATTATTAAACTTTACACTGAAAGAAAGTTATCAAATGTAGCAACGGCAGAAAATTATATCAAGGGTTTAACATCTACAGACAAAAAGGTTTATGACAAAGCATTTCAAAAATACAAAGATAATATCAAAAAGATCAAGGACACAAAGCCATTAAATGAAAGAATGGCAGAAGCAAGAGCAAAAAACGAAGAAGAAGATGAAGCAGGGATTAAACAATATAGGAAAACAAAAGGTATAGAGTATAGGAAAACAAAAGGTAATGAGTTGAGCGCGAGATATAAAACAAAAACTTATTTTATTCAATTTATGTTGTATACAGCAAGAGAGGAAAACAAAAATACAAAGATAAAATCTAAACCTGCTTTTAAACACAGACTAATGAATTTTTACACAAAAACTTTTGATAATCTTAATGTTACAATTCAAGCACGAACAATTTCAACAGATATTATAAAAAAAAGATATTTAAATACTTAGGCAACTCGGATATACGATATGGAAGCAATAATGATACACCAAATGACGAATTTACTGACACAATAAATCTATTAACAACAGATGAAGATTTTAATGAAATATATAGAGAAATGACAGAATTTTATAATGATATTGAATGTGTCAAAATATTATCAGTGGAAGTGATGAATAAAAACGGCGAAAAGTTTAATATATTAACCGAAAACTTAAGGGATGCTACAAACGTATCAATTTATCATAAATATATACACACACCTATTAAAATGAGTGAGGGCACTATACAAAAGGCAATCAAGAAAGGTAATTATATAGAGAATGAATGTTGGATAAATTCATTAACTGATTTTTACAGTGATACAATCATGAATGAAAAAACCCGCAACAGACTAACCAGAGACAAAATTATTGAAATCATAGGTAGGGATGATTTTAAGGAGGTAGGAGCAACCATTCAAGAAATGGAAGCAGTATTCAAAAAGTTTAATATTCAAGTTAGAATTTTCAATTTTGTAAATGAAGTTATTTATAAATATGAACCAGAAAAAAGAAACCACCATATAAAAACCTTTTACGCAATGGTGAAGAATAACCATATTTACACATTAAACCATGATTTAAGTAAGATACAACAGAAGCAATTAATAACAAAACTACCCACTATAAAGGCACACACTGATTATTATATAAATGAAAGAGAAGAACCGCCGCAATACAAAATGATTAAATGTATAGATGATATACTTAAAATTAAACTGATGATAAAACAAAGGAAATATATTTAGTGCCTGAAAATAATAATTTGGCAGAATTATTATTCCAGTTGTTGAATATTGGATATGAACCCAGAATTAAATACACAGGTATTATTGATGAAATAAGATTAAGATTGAACAAGATAACATATATCATAAAAACTCAAAATTTAATTAAATCTTCCGGTGATGGATGGATTGCAGTTAGCAATGAAACTACATACAACAATATGAACAAAGCAATGTTTAATTTCAATAAATCCTTATTCATGTCATCGCATAAATCCTTTTATAACGACATTGATATTAAAATATTAAATGAAACAAGAAGTATAGCACCTTCGGGGTTATTATCGAGTAATATTAATTTAGTTTATAAAACAGAAATAGATGTAAATAAAGCATTTACTAAAGGTTTTTTAAATATTAGGGAAATACCAGTATTTAACCAGTTTGACCATTGGAAAAAATACAACGATGAAATTAAAATAGATGAACTCCATGAATTAACTTTATATTATGTTGAAACTATAGATACAAATGTAAGACCATTAAAAACAACAATGGACAGCATTAAGGAACTAATAGAGAAAAATCAACACACCAAGCAGATGATATATTCTATTGCATATAGTAAAGGTATTGACGTTGCTACTTATATAGAATTTCGTAAAACACATGATTTAAGTTTGTTTTTAAATCCTGATGAATTAAAACAAGCAATTAGAAACATTGTAATAAGTGGTAATCACAACTTATTTTTCAACAAAAAATATAATCTAGTATATGGCAAGTTTTTGAAGGAATTCATCAATGAGAATAAGACACACAAAATCAAATTTTATTTTATTCATAAGGTTGAATATACAAATATTATTAATGAACTTTTACAAACAAATATAGATGAACATGACGAAGCATTAGATAAACTAATTAAAAAGTTAATAGCAAATGTAAATTTTGGATTATTAGAAAAAGGAGGCGCTACAGCACATCAAAGTATTTTATTTAAAAGTATTGATGAAGCAGTCCATTATCAAACAGAATACGGAGGTAAAATTAATAAGTTATCGCATATTATAAGCGAATATCCCGAAATGATAACCGAATATGACGACGAAGGAGGCGCAACTACAACATATTATGGATTTGATGAGGATGAATGGGATGTAAAGGCATCATATTATATATTGAATTTGAAGGATAAGGCAGTATTAAGAAACGGATATAGATATATTAAAGAACTACTTTTACAACATCACAATTTTAAGATGAACCAAGACTTTAAGACACTAATAACTAATAATATTAATATATATAGTGTAAAAACAGATGCTTTTGTAATTGATACATGCAATGAAGAAAAAACAAAGCAATTATTAGAATTTCATGATGCTATAGGAGGTTGGAAAGTTTCAAAGCAGAGAGATGAAATTAATTTACCTACGGTAAAATTTAACGTTGTAAATAATGAATTAATAAGAATACCAGTTTATGAAAGTAAAACTATTGATATTAAAGATGAATACGACACTGATAACATTATAGAGATTGTTAAACAGAATAATCCTATTATGATCAGAGGTGAACTACCGGGCACAGGAAAATCATATATATGTCAAAAAATGGTTGATAAACATTATAAGGTAATTTTTATTTGTCCTACTAATAAACTATTACAGGCATTTGAAGGAGAAGCAATGACGATAAATAAATTCTTTGGTATTAATTATGGAGATGCTAAATTAGAACCATTTGATTTTACAGAATTTGATGTAATAGTATTTGATGAAATCTATTTTAGTAATTTAAATATATACTGGAGAATAAAACAATTTGCAAATAAGCAAATTAAATAGCAAATACTCAAGACTATGAATTATACACTGACAATATTATAGATAATATTTTTACACATAATATAATATTGAAAGAATGTAAGAGACTTAACACACAGGAAGATAAGGATAAACTCAAGAATATAAAATATGATATTTTTATTAATAAATTACCAATTAAAACTATTATTGAAAAATATTTTGAATACACCACAGACATAAGTAGTTCCAAAAACAACATAGCATTTTTGAATACAACCTGTAAAAATGTATCAAATGAAATTGGAAAGTTAGAAAATAGAAAGGCTGAATATGAAGTAGGAGAATTTTTAATTTGTAGAGAATATACTAAAACTAAAACGTCAGTTTTTAATGTAAATTTCAAATATAAAATAGTTCATATTGGAAGTGATGGAATATTTACATTAAAAAATGTAAAAACCGAAATTTTACAATCCGTAGAAGTTGCTAAAATAAGAAGCAATTTTATATTTTCTTCTTGCTCTACATGTCATTCTACTCAAGGTAGTAGCATTGATGACACCATAACAATTTTTGATTATAATCATTTTTTGGTAAAGAATTATCCAGAATGGATTTTTACAGCGGTAACACGTGCTCGTGATTTAAACAAAGTCAAATTTTATAAATATACAAAGGATGTTGATGATGTATTTAATCAAAAATGTATTATGAGTTATTTTGAAAGGAAAATTTTGAATTATAAGGAACAAGACAGGAAAGCAAAAAGAAGCATACCTAGAGAAGGTTATGTAAATACTCAATGGTTTTTAGATAATATAAATAATCAATGTAATTACTGCGGTTGCGGTTTTACTATTGATATGAAAAATGGTAATATCATTACAAATCTAACAGCACAACGAAAAGATAATGAATTAACTCATACAATAGAAAATATCATCCCATTTTGTAAATTATGTAATTGTAGTTGTAAATGATGATAATTATAATTTAATTATGATAATATAATTTTAATTTTAATTTATTAATTTAATTTTAATTTAAAATTAAATTTCTTGTAAAAAGTATTTAAAGAAATATTACCTATATATATTATATAGCGATATGATGAAAACCAAAATCAATAGTTATATCAATAAAAAATGCTATGATTGTTGCCACTTCAAAAAGGAAAATATAGAATTGTATAAACTGAATTTACATAACGGAATAGTGAATAATATTATTGATTATGCATTGGGCGAAGAAGATGTATGTAGAACTTGTAGAAGATGGCGACGATATCAAAATATAATAGAAAATATTTTGGAGATTAAAAAAATAGATAAAAGAAATGTTGAAGATGACATTTTAATATTTTTAACTGTGTACGGAAGACCACCTTATAGTTATGTTAGAATATTTCTAAAAATCAGTAAGAAAAAATATAAAATGATTGAAGGTATATTATGGATGTTGACCTATTATAGTAGGGAAGGTTTTGATGTAAAAGAAGACATTAAAACATATATTGAAAGTAAAAAGTTTAATGTTAAAAATACAGTGAGAGATATTAATATTATTTTAAAAATAATGCATGAAAGACATAAGTTATATATACAACTTAGTAGTCATCAATTAAATTATTATCCTGAACTTAAATTATGAAATTTTATCTACATAGCCTAATTTAATTTTAATTTATTAATGAAATTTAATTTTAAATTAAAATTCTTGTAAAAAGTATTTAAAGAAATATTTTATAATACTATTATATAGTTTGATGAGTGATGCAGTCCACGATGCTAAAAATATATTGAAAAAAAGGTTTATGAGTTATAAATGCAAAGACTGTGAAATGCTAAAATTACCAATTGAACGCGGTTTTACAAATGGCGTTTGTAATAATATTTGTCAATACATTATATGCAATAATTGCAATAGAATTATAAACAAAATTGATGATATGAATAACAAAGATATTGATATTATAAATAATGAAACTCTTGATGACGATTTAGAAATATTTGTGTTTATTGTAATGAATAATTTCTTAACTATAGAAGGGTTTGATAATTTACTAACTGAGTGTGATGACGAAGGATATAATAATGATTTTATTTTTAAGTATTATAGTATGGTAAAAAAATTATATAACGTTTCTTTTAATATTAAACGTTTAAAATATGTTATATTGTTTGATTTTTTAAATGAGTTTTTAAATGATGAGTATAAAACTCACGAACTTAGATATACAATAACACGTGCAATTGGAATAATGGGAATGTTTAGAAAACAAATAGGAAGTAATATTTATAATGAAACAACGTGTGATAAAATAATAAGAAAGAATTAAGGAAGAATGGTGCCCGTAAAAAACGAATGAACCAGACCTTGCCCATAATATGTCTACAAAATTTGTGATAAAATTTATTGTAAAATAATTTATCATAATTTTTGGAATAATATTTTTTTGAAAATTTATTTTTTTTATTTTGTAAAATTTATTTTTTATTTTTTTGTATTCTTTTGTAATTTTTTTAAATTTATTTTTTAAAATTTATTTTTTAAAATTTATTTTTTAATTTTTTGTAAAATTTATTTTTTATTTTTTTTGAAAATTTATTTTTTAAAATTTATATTTTAAAATATGGATGAACTTACTAGGAAATTACCTGCTTTAAAATGTTGATTTTTGAAAATGTGCTTTTTGAGGTGCTGTTTTAAAATGTTGCTAAAAGTGTGGGGAGGACCCTAGGTTTTTTTATAGAAAAAAGACGGGCAAGGTCTGGTCTAACTGCTGCGCACCCACAGGCCTATTATTGCGTTCACGCTAAGCTGGCCATATGCTCCTGGCCGTTCGGCCGCAGCGTTGCCGCGCCCACTAACGTTCGGGCCGCGTAGAAGAGACAAAGCCGTTGCTGGGCAGCAGCAGGGCGCCGCGCATGGAGGCGGAGCGCCCCAAGCAACGGAGGTGAAACGAGACGGACGACCCTGTCAACTACTGGCTGGCAGGCAACTCCCTGCTGCTCACGGGCCTGCCGGGCACCGGAAAGAGCACCTGGCCCGGACGATTGTTGCGAGGCTGCAAGAGCAGGGCAAGGCGGTGCACCTGGTGTCCAAGACGCACTGCTCCGCGCAGAACCTGGGCTGAAGGCGCAGACGGCCGACCACTGGGTGCAGGACGTGCGCGCGGCAGCGCGCAACAGCTGGACTTGCTGGTTGCGGAAGAGATCACGCAGCTGGATATGGCGCTGTGGGCGGACCTGGCCTGCGTGGGGCAAACGCCAACGTGAAGTTCTTGCTGCTGGGCAACTTCCGACAGCTGCCGGCCGTGCTGGACCTGGGCCGGACCTCCATCAGCACGCCGTTGAAGCACAGCCAGCTGATTTGCGACCTGGCCTGCGGGCACCGGCACAAGCTTACGGAGAACATGCGCTCTAACTCCGGCATCTTCAACTTTGTAAAGTGGCTGCGGGTCGGCGAGAAGGGGTGCCCCACACTGGAGCAGGCCAAGGCGAGGCTGAAGGAGCTCTACCCCTCCAAGCCCGGGCGGTCGGGCGCACGCTGGTCATAGCCACAGCAAGCGCATGGCCGTCAACGCAGCGGCAAACCGTGCCCTGGCGCCCCAAACCTCAAAGCTCCTAGAGCTAGAGACACAAGTCATCCACATAGATTTGAGTTGTTGCCAAACAACCAATGGGTGTAGCCAAACTGCAACACAAAACAGCCCGTAGAGCATGAGGGTTTGGCCGGGGCTGCGCCTTATTGGGGCCGGTGAAAAGATACCCAAGCAAGGGCGTCTTTGTGGCCGTGGCGGAAGTGGAGACGGAGTGAGGTTGGACAACGGGTTGCTCCTTCTCTCAGCTTTCTCTGCCGCCAGGCCGTCCGGCTCCCAGTGCTGTCTTTCATTCAGCCTGATGCTCTTGCCTTTGATCCGCTCTTCGCCTCAGCTTTCGGCTCACTACCAGGTACCCCCTTTCTGCTTCTGCAGTCGCCATGTCAGGCCCCTGGCTCAGTACGTTTTGAGTGAGGAGGAGAAATCTCCAGTTGCGGATCCGCCGGCCGATCAATCTTCTGGAGGACTCACTTGTTTGGCGTGCTATCAGTCCAGTGATGAAGAGGAGATCCATCCCCCTTCGTTGCCCGCCTTCAGTGTGGTGGGTGCTTCCAGGGTGGTTCAGCGCTCATTTCCCAGCAGCTCCAGGAGGACTCCGCCATGGAGCTGGCCCTCATGCAAAGGGAGGACCCTCGCCAGACACGTAAACTCATCGCACCCGGCTCCTTGCGTGCTGCTCTGAGGCTGGAGATGGGAAACCTCCACTGCAGGAACTGCCACTGCTCTTCCTCGCCTGCGAACTCCCGGTAGATCCAGGGCAGAAGATCTCCGCCGAGCAGCCGCAATCTTGGATCACGCGCCTCGAAAGCCACCGAAGCGGAGAGGAGCAGCGCGCGAACTGCGACCATAGGTTGGCAGTCAGCGGCATATCCGACCACAGATAACACATCTGCAACACATCCCGAAATGTCACTGCCTCTGTCTGCAGCAACGTCAATAGCTGCTGCTCCGCGTGCAGCCTGGCCATCTTCCTCTCAGCCGCGCCAGCATCCTCACACGGGCCTGGCCCGGCTCCTAAGTCGTCAGGCGATGGCGGCGCATGCGGTTCCCTTCAACTACGCGGCGCCGAAGGTGAAAGCCAGGCCTCCCTCAAGTCCCTGTGCCTGGTCACCGCGTCTTTCCCAAGCAGGCCCCGCAGGGCTACTCCTTTGTCAGCGGCAGGTCCTGGTCCGAAACCAACCGCAGTGGCAGGACCCGTTCCGCCCGAGGCCCAGTTTGTGACCCCCCTGTGGCTGCTCATCCTGCCGCCTCTGCCTCGACATCGCAGCCTCTCCTCGGCCAGGGCCGGCCCATCGCCGCGTTCTTTCCCTTCCAGGCCAAGGCCCTCCCCATCGCGCCGGCGCCTGCCACTACCAGCTCCTCAAGGCCAGCCGCGCCGCCAAGTCCGCCCCAAAGCAGGGCTCCTCGCGGCGTACACACGCCCCTCATAGGCGTTGATTGCGCTTTGTGCTCGCTCCGCTGGATGCCAAAGTGAGCCGCCCCCGCAAATTTCCTCTTCAGATTTTCTTTCTTGTCAATGCATGTTCTCTCCTGTTTGATTTGCATGCCGCTTGCATGAGTCACACGTTCCCATTTGCCTGCTTGTGCATTATTCCCCTGTCCGCTCGCTCAGGTGGAGGAGACCGCCGTGGTTCCAATTTTTCCAACCCAAATGGATGCCGCTGTTCCTGTAGCTCTTGCAGCGATTCCCTTGTCCGCTCGCTCATGTGGGAGGAGACCGCCGTGGTTCCAGCCTCAGCCGGCTGAGCCAATTTTTCCACCCCAAATGGATGCCGCTTCAGAAGTGCACCTTTGTTCTTGTAGCTCTGGCGTTCTAGTGTGCACGCTCAGGCCTCCATTTGTGCCAGCCTCAGTCAAAGTGGATGCTCCTTCAGAAGTGCACCTTCGATCCTGTAGCTTTGGCATCCTAGTGCAGCGCTCTTACACGCTCAGGTCTCCATTTGTGCCAGCCTCAGTCCGTGTGATCTAATTCGCCACATGGACCTTTCCTTGGGAGGCTCCGGCCTTTGCTCCAATTTTTGCTCAACATGCGATTGAGCTGCAAGCTGTGCCATCGATTCGGTCGCTCCAGCCACCTTCTCATGCTGGCACCTTGGGGCCCAGCGCCGCCGAGCTACTGGATGAGGCATTCCCGCGCACAACAGCCAAGCGCAAGCTTGACCTTCTGGAGGGGCTCCCTTCGCTCCAGCTCATTCGCAAACCTGCTGTTGCCTCCTTGCGTCAAAGCACCCTGCGGCACTCACTAGTGAGCCGGCTTTTCATTCTCTTGAAGGGTGCAGGCGACTCCTGTCCCATTTTGGCGCTAGCCGATGAGGACCCGTGGATGCTTGTTTCCGATGTGGTTTCCGGCCGCAGTGAGTCCACTGTGAAGGCACGCCTCGGCTACCTTGAGCGCTACTTTGCTTGGTGCAGTGACCACAGCCTGCCCTGGGTACCTCGCACTCAAAGAGGCTTCACCCTCGGCGCCCGCTTTTGAGGTGGTTTTCACATGTTTCAGTGCGCTGCTGATGCCGACTTCTTCTCCCGCCGCTTCGGCAGAAGCCGGCCATTTTGGTCAGCCAGGTCAAGCGGTTGGAGTGGCTCACAGACTCTGACGACGCAGCCTTAGTGAACATTGTTGGGGGCATTCTAGTTGCCCTCTACTCCAGATCTTGCTGGATGGATTTGCAGCAGGCCTCCGACCTTGAGCTCGATGCCCCGGAAGGGGTCACGTACGTTGGGAACACCTTTTACCAGCTCAACACCAGTGAATATAAGACCTCCAAGAGCGGAAGAGCCGCCTTGTCCTACCACTCACCTTGCCTATTTTCATGGTTCCAGAACTGGGTATCTGCCAGAGAACGCCTTGGCCTTCCAGTCCAAGGAGCTCTCACCCCGCCACTGATTCGTTCAGTGGGTGCCCAAGGTGACACACCGCGGCCTTTCACCACTTCAGAGCTGAACGCCCTCCTTGCTAAGGTTGCCAAGCAAGGAGAGCCCGTGCCCACCAGTCGGTCCCTCAAGGCCACCTGCCTCAGTTGGGTAGCCAAAGCGGGAGTTTCTCCTCCCTGCGAAAGCTGTTGGGCTACCATGTGGATGCCACGGAATTGTCAGTGAACATCTGTTCCCGCGACCTTCTGGCACCGCCTTTGAGGGAGTTGGTCCGGGTCTTGTCTTTGATAGCTTCAGGGGCCTTCTCCCCAGACACTACACGCTCCGGGTACTTTGCATTCAATGAGCCAGGCGCACAGGAAGGCGATGGTGCCCCTTCCACAGTTGTGCCTCGGCCAAACGCTGAAGGTGTGTCTGCAGGCGCTACCACAGTTGACAGCAGAGCCAGCGCCTGGACCGACAGACCCCCAGTCGCCTCAGACCAGCGACTCCGACTCTTCGCACTCGGACAGCGCTGCGCCTGAAGGCAAGAGGACTTCGGTGACCCCGATGAGAGCCCAGCTGCGGCTCTTGCCGTTTTGAAGAAGCCGTTCTTTTCTGTACAGCCTCCGTTTCTGTTGGTTCAGCACCAGAAGTTGCGGACCATACACATAGCCGGGGGCGACTCTGAGGAGCGCCTTGTCTGCGGTAGGGCTAATACTGACCGCTTTGTGAGTGTTGGCCAGTTGGTTCACCAACCCTTTCCTCGGTGTAAGCAGTGCTTCCATGCCTCTGACAAACACGACGAATGCTGAGCGCCCAAAACAAACCTTAGAGCTGCCTCATTGCGGTTAGTTTGTGCACATCCTTCGTGCAGGTCCTACTCGTTTAGCTGTCGGCTCGAGTCTCTGGTTCTCATTCACTACGTAGCCATGAGCTTGCTTGACAGCAAGTCACAGCCGTGCCCAACAGGTTGGACTTGTGGAGGATGTTTTGCAGGCCCTTGGTGACAAGGGCATCGCCTCGTTGGCCCAGCTAGGTTTTGCGGCGGGCACCCCAGGTACCACAGATGAGACCTCGCTGCGGGCATGGGCCGGTGAAACTCTCACAGGTCTTGCACTGCGGCGCCTGCTTTTCACTGCACATACTCTGATTATTGCCTCTCTCAAGGAGGAAGTGGCCCGAGCGAGCTCAGCGTCAGAGGTGGTGAGGAAACTTCCGCCAGTCGAACGCATGCCAATGTCTCGGATGGCTTGCAAGTTCAGCAGGCCATGACCAGGCGTGCAGCAGCAGCTGAAATCGCCGGTGTTGCCACTTTCGACATTCTGCAGAAGTGGCACACGTACCTCCTCAATACTCTTACGCAACAGCCCCCACAAGGTTTCACACCTGTTGCTTTGGAACAGCTCACAGCAGCAGACAAGGAGCTGTGGATGGCCGTATCCACAAGGTGGGTGCCTCCTTGCCGGGTGATGAGGATTTCCCTGTGGGCCGGGCCATCGAGGAGCTCATGCTCACGCCGCCCGTTGCGATGCAGCTGCTCCCTCAACCTTCGCGCGCCCTCCCTGAGCGCTCCAATCGGCAGGGACCTCCCAAGGGTCAACCCAAAGGGCGTGGCAAGTCCCCCGCCAAGTCCAAGGGCCGTGGCAAGCCCCAGCCCAGTTTTCCAGCTCCCCTTCAGGGAAAAGGGCTGAAGGGCCGCAACGAGCAGGGCGAGTTGCTCTGCTGGAATTACAACATGGAACGGCCCTGCCAGAAGAAGCCGTGCTAGTTGAAGCATCAGTGCATGAAGTGCTTTGGGCCTCACCCCTTCACCTTGTGCACAATCCTGTGACCGAGCACGAGCCGGCCAATTCCGCTAATGCTTTGGCTTGCAGTGGGTCATTCAGTTTCGGCTGTTCCGCTGCAAAGCCCCTTTTGCCGTTACCATCCCTTTCTTTTCCAAGTCAGCCAGCCGTCTCCTCCTTCCCTTTCAGGAGGTAGGCGTGCGTCCTACCACCTCACCCAGTGAGGTTTCCCAGGCCCCTGTGCCTGCTGGTTCGCCCCTGTGCTGCCCAGCGCTTCTCCCGAGAAGCTCTTCCCAAGGCCCTGTGCCTTCTGGGTCTGCCCCTGTGCGACCCAGCGCTCCCCTTGCGGGTGCTTTTCCCTTCGGGTGTGCCCTCCTAGGTCGCTGTTTCCTTTCTCGCCCACACCCCAGGCACACCCCGCTCAGGTGCCTCTTGCCATGCCTTCCAGAGGGCCTCAAGGATCTTGTTTCCTCTGCCAGTCCTTCTGTTTCTGCACCTGCCCGCAGCCCTGGAGGCCGCGCACCATGTGTGGTAGAAATCTTTGCAGGATCGTGCAACTTTTCTTCCACAGCCCTCTCAATGGGTTTCAGTCCGTGGCAGTGGACCATGTCCCAGCAAAGCGGTGGCATGTTTTGCAGTTGGACTTGCGCGAGCCCGGCGCCCAGCGGTTGCTCCTAAGCACACTCACGTGCTTGATGCCGGCCCTGGTGGTAATTGCACCCCCGTGAGGCACTGCTTCCCGAGCAAGGGATATTCCAGCTTTCAGCAACGGGCGGCGCATTGCGAACCCACTCCGTTCGGGCCAGCATGCAGACGGGGCCTCGCCAGGGTGACCAGCCAACAACCTTTACGCGTTCGCGGCCGCTGTCGCTGGCATGTGCAGCCAGCATGGCATACCTTGGCTTATTGAGAACCCTGCTCGCAGTTATATGTGGGACACTTCCATGATGAGCCGACTCCCTCTGCATTCACAGACAGAGGTCCACTTTTGCGCTTATGGAGGTGCCCGCCGCAAGCGCACTCTGTTGAAAGGTACTCCCACCTGGTTACAGGCACTTTGTAATCATTTCCATGCCCCATGGAAAGATTCCTTGGGAATTCACACAGCGGAGGAGGCCACTTACCCACTGCCTTTTTGCCAAGCAGGCCGGTGTTTGTGGGCAAGGCACTGCCGCAGTGGCGGGATGATGCACTTTTTCTTCGAGCTGCAGTGAAGTTTCAACCTCGCTCGTGGGTCTTTCCAAATTTGCCTTCTCCCTTTGACTTGAACTTGCTTCCACCCAGCGGGCCCTTGGCCAAAAGGCTCGGTGCTACCATTGCACCCGCCCGAAGCTGCTCAAGGTCAGTTTTGGGCTGCCTGCCCCAAGGACCCTGTATACTATATGCAGGCTATGAATGGCGTACAGCGCCCGGCCAATCTTTTGCCCCCTCTTGGCCAATCATTGGAGGCAGTCGATTTCGTTGCAACATGTACCACAGCCGATGCCCTGTCACTGTGGGCAGTGCGGCTCAAATCTTTGATTCAGCTTGCCGAAGAGTTTGCTCCGCGTCAAAGGCGGCTTCTCGCCTCTTGTGATGCGCATGTCGCTTGCATCAACGCCAAGAAGCGCACTGTGTTGCTCAAGCACGCCTTGCAATCAGTCGGTTATCAGGACACGGCCATCGCGGACGAACTTGCTGCCAGGTTTCCGTTGTTTGGCTGGCTGCCTGAGTCATTGGAGCTGCCCAGGCACCCACAACCACCTGCGGTGGACATTGCCTCCTTAGAGCGCATGGCCCCGGCTTTGAAGGCCCGCGCCTTGGCACGATGTCAGCCTACGGATGATCAGGTGGCAGACCAGACCCTTTTTGACACTACTCTCACGGAGTTGCAGCAAGGTTGGCTCGAGGGGCCCTTCGGTGCCTAAGACTTCCGTCATCAGCCCTCGTTTCTATGTTTTGCAGTCTGACAAGTGCCGGCCTATTGATGACTTTACGTTCAATCTTTTGAACTCTGCCGTCGGTTCGGCCAACAAGGTCGTCTTGCGTGACACAGATTTCATCGCTGCTTTGCTCAAGAGGTGTTGCGGCTACACTGATGTGCCTTGGCGTGGACGCGCCTTCGACCTTCAGGACGCCTATCGTCAGCTGGCCTTTGCACCGGCGCACCGGGCACACTCATTCATTTGTGTGTATGAGCCGCAGCATGGCCCGCGGTGCTACCGTATGCTGACCATGCCCTTCGGCAGCTCGGCCTCTGTTTACGCCTTCTTGCGCACTAGCCTAGCCATTCATGCACTTGGCACTCGCCTTTTTCGCCTGCCCTGGACTTGTTTCTACGACGATTTCCCAGCAGTGGTGCCCGAGCCGCTCACCTACGCTGCCACGCACCTGATTCAATCCCTTTTTACCTTGCTGGGTTTTCAAGTCAGTGGCAAGCCTTCCAAGAACCCGCCTTTTGCAGTTCAGGCGCTTGGGGTTGCTTTCAACCTCACGCGATCCTCTTCAGGAGTCTTCGAGGTGGCAAATACTGAGGCCAGAGTCCAATTCTTGGCTTCGAGCTTGCAAGAGCTTTTGACAAGCCATTCCCTCTCGCCCAAGGAAGCTTGCAAGTTGCGAGGCCGCGTGCAGTTTGCCCATGGTCAATTGTCGGGACGATACCACTCGAGATGTCTCTCATCTTTGCATGAGCTTTCTGCTCTGGCACCGGGCTCTCGAGCCCCTTCATCGCTTGTGAAGATTTTGGAGCGCTGTTTGCATTCTCTTGTCCATTCCATGCTTAGAGCAATCAGCAGCAAAGACCGCCTTGTTTGGCATATTTTCACAGATGGTGCCTTGGAGGCTTCCAAGCCCTCCATAGGAGGAGTCCTTGTGGACTTCTTTGGGCAGCCCCGCTTTCATTTTTCTTTTGAGCCCCCGACTCTTTCAGTTCTTGCGACCTTTGGATCTCACTGCATTTTGCACCTCGAGATCCTTCCTATTTTGATGGCACTTCACCTCTGGCCAGACCTGCTCTCAGGCACGGCCATTTTCTTTCATGTGGACAACGAAGCTGCCCTCCATTCCCTCGTTCGCATGTCCTGCGACAACCATGCGGCCGACAAGCTCGTCCAGCGTTTCTTATGCCTTGAGCAACGGATGACCTTCGATCCGTGGACCCACCGGGTCCCTACCGAGGTGAATGTTGCCGACGCCCCCAGTCGAGGCGATGAGTCTCAATTACTTTTCTTGCGATCCCAAAAGTCCCACGTTACACCAAACATTTGGAGCAGTCTTTGGAGCGAGCTGCAGTTGTAAAATTTGCTCGCTGATGTGCCATTTCTTTTCTCACGCATGTCTTGCACATAGTTTGCCAATCATGCTTTTCTTCGCGCATGTATTCGTTTGCCGTTTCCGTCCGCTTGTGCCGCCTCAGGTCACTACACACGGTCGAGCACTCAGTTTACAGGGGTTCTTGACATGGGGCGCTTGCCTGCCCTCACCCCCTGTGGCCTTCTTGGGGGACCCCCCTCTTTTCGGGTGTGAACCCTTTTCTCCTTTTAGGGGGTCCCCCCTTTCTGAGAAGGACCTTTCCTTACCTTTGATGCTCTACCCGAAAAGGAGTGCTTGCGCTCAAGGTTCCTTTGTCAAGTATTTTTGAGAGACTCAAGCTGCTTGAGGGCACCAGGTATAAGGATTGCTAGTGCTTGCACTCGCGGCGTTATACTGGTGCCCTTAACTGTTGAGTTGCAGCTTGAGGCTCAAACCTTTCCTTTCCTTCCAATTTCAGGGCCTTAGATTTTCTCCCACCCGTTTACCCAGGTTGGATGAGTGGCTACGCCTGCCACGCCCAGTGGCTTACCTTTCAGTCTAGGTTCGGGCTGGGCGCTTGCCTGCCCTCACCCCCTGTGGCCTTTTTGGGGACCCCCCTCTTTTCGGGTGTGAACCCTTTTCTCCTCCCCCTTTCTGAGAAGGACCTTTCCTTGCCTTTGATGCTCTACCCCGTGTGCTGAAAAGGAGTGCTTGCGCTCAAGGTTCCTTTGTCAAGTATTTTTGAGAGACTCAAGCTGCTTAAGGGCACCAGGTATAACGACTTTTTGTGTTTCGTTCTGTTTGGGTTCCGGGTGACTCGTTGTCACCGTGACTTTTCGGCCAAAGGCCTTCGTCTCTGTCATATAGGCGACATGGATTGGGCATGCGTCACAAGAGGGTGCAGGTCTGCAATGGAGAAAAAAATGAGTGGGCGGACGATTTGAGCAGAAATCGCCTTGAGCGCTTCGCCCACCGCCCTGCCAATCGCGCGCGCATCAGCCCTGCCGGCCTTGCACAAGCTGGAAGGGGCATCACACTCTGCCCCGCAGAGGCGCCATAGCGCCCAGAACATCTGGCTGCAGCTGCTAGCCGTCCGGCTTCAGAAAGCCAGTGTGGCCTTTGACCACCGCGCGCGCTCGCCTTTTGCATTTCGCACTGAGGCGCTTTTCCGCAACCAGAAGACCTGGCTGCGATGGCCGAGTTTGCGCCCAAACTCCAAGCATCAGGAAAATGCACTGATGAAAGTCGCTGCATTAAGGGGTCAGCAATGCCCTCGCATTGCCTGTCCCTGTGCTTCGTTCCCGCAGGCGCAACCCTGCACTGAAGAGGGGGACTTTGCGCCTGGGCCTCAATCGCCTGTTACCGGGGTTGCCTTGGGAAGCACTGAAGGAGGGGAACATCTCGCCCCTTGTCCCAGGTGAACCGCAGTGCCCTAGGAGTTAAAAAGCTGTGCGCCTTGCTGTCGGCTTTTGGGTTCTGGGTTCTTTGTGGTTTGAGGCTAGGAGCAGTGCGCGGGACCTTTAACGCTAAGGGTTTTCTTTTCCTTTGTGTTTTATAGGTCTGGGGTGAATCTCCTACGCCGCCGCCATTTGGTGCTCCTAGCCCTCGAACTCACGTTTAGGACTCGCAGTCCTGGTTTCGTTTGAAACCCACCCACCCGACCCTTCTAAGCCCTAAGCTTGCTTAAGCCTACCGGACAGCCCTCCCAGCTGGGAGTCCTCCGGGCATGAACTGGGAGCGCGCTCTCAGCTTCATGTCAGGGTCCAGACCCGCGGTCTGGCCCTACTGGCGTCTCTGGACCCGCAGGTCCTTTGATGCGGGCGTGGGCACGCGCAAGGACACGCTTGTCTTTTTTCCCACAAGGGGGGGGAACATCTCGCCCCTTGTCCTAGGTGCACCGCAGTGCCCTAGGAAAGTGCCACCTTCCCAAGCAACCCGGTAAAAAGGTGTGCGCCTTGCTGTCGGCTTTTGGGTTCTGGGTTCTTTGTGGTTTGAGGCTAGGAGCAGTGCGCGGGACCTTTAACGCTAAGGGTTTTCTTTTCCCTTGTGTTTTATAGGTCTGGGGTGAATCTCCTACGCCGCCGCCATTTGGTGCTCCTAGCCCTCGAACTCACGTTTAGGACTCGCAGTCCTGGTTTCGTTTGAAACCCACCCACCCGACCCTTCTAAGCCCTAAGCTTGCTTAAGCCTACCGGACAGCCCTCCCAGCTGGGAGTCCTCCGGGCATGAACTGGGAGCGCGCTCTCAGCTTCATGTCAGGGTCCAGACCCGCGGTCTGGCCCTACTGGCGTCTCTGGACCCGCAGGTCCTTTGATGCGGGCGTGGGCACGCGCAAGGACACGCTTGTCTTTTTTCCCACAAGGGGGGGGAACATCTCGCCCCTTGTCCTAGGTGCACCGCAGTGCCCTAGGAAAGTGCCACCTTCCCAAGCAACCCGGTAAAAAGGTGTGCGCCTTGCTGTCGGCTTTTGGGTTCTGGGTTCTTTGTGGTTTGAGGCCAGGAACAGTGCGCGGGACCTTTAACTTGTTTGCCCTCTTCAGAGCATCAACTTCCATCGCAACTAAATCATGTTTGCACGGCCCACCATCCTTTCAGAGATCCCTGTCTAATCACACTCTGCTTGGGCTTTCCGAGAATGGTTTGCCATTCTGTCTTCGTCAACGCACATGGACTCAACACATTGAATGTCAAATCTGCCACTACGACCCGGGACATTGTGCGCCATCTGCCGTTAAACTGCACTTTCAGGTTAACTACTGCACCGGTCTTGATCTGGTGTTCTGACGCAGATGTAAAGGTGGGCTCTCCCTCATGGGGCCGAACACAGTAAACAAACGAAGGAACTTGGTGGCCGCAACATGGCACCCGAATCTACAATTTTGCGGCGGCTGCAGATGATTCCATGGAAAAATCCGACCATCATGTTTTCAGGAAACTCATGCGCAGAAATGGCCATCACCAGTTCAGGACCTGGTTGATCACGATTTTGACTCCAGAATCATGAACATTTGGGTCACCATCTTCCAATGCGCTGCTTCCCACCTTTGCCTTTGGCCCCGGAGAGGGTTTCTTGCTCCAGCAATCTTTGGAAAATGTTCCCTCTTTTACAATTGCATTTGATCCTTCTTCGGCGTTTGGCTTCTCACGCTGCTTGCCTTTTCCTTTGTATTCCCTTTGGGTTGTCCGCGCCGTTGTCCAGAGCCTTGCTGCTGTGTCCCTCGTGTCTTGGTCTCATAAACCTGGCCGCTTCCTTCAAAACCTGAAAAGACTCCATTTGCCGTATGTAACTCACATAGGCACGAACTTCTTCAGGAAAGTTTTCTTTGCTACAACAGCTGCAAATCTGGTTCTTTCAATTCCAGGTCGGTTACATTGGCCACCGTTCTCATGCCAGAATGGTGGTCCTCCACTTCCGGTCTCCGTTGTCCGCAGCTTTGCAGGCGACAACCTGCTGTCGATAATGCAAAGCTGAAAGCCCTGGATTGCAAGGAAAACTCGTCTGTCCTTAGTTCGACGAAGTTACCACATGTCAAATCTCATCTGCACACTTCTCATGCAACAAAGACACCCACGAAGCGAACGCTTTCGCCAGCACCTCCTGGGTCTTCCGGCCGATCTTCCTACTCCTGACATGGTCCGTAGGCGTCCACTAAGATATGGGAGTCCAGTCCGCTCGGCCCAAGAATGTCCTCCGCTCCTTTTTTATTGGGCGTTGCTCAGAAGTCAGGCTCGGGGATGCAGGAGGGATGACAAAGTCCCTTCACCTGCGGAGCCTGCACAAATCCCCCCGCCCAGGTCAGGGTGTGTGGTATTGAAAAGCGTCTCGAGACACCAAAGTTTGATCAAGGTGCAATGCGTGCGTTCTGACAGCCTGGTTGCAGAGTTCTGAAACATTTGATCAAGACGCAATGCATGCGTCCTGGTGTGTCTTGAGACATCAGATCTGGTCAAGACGCAATCTGTGCGTACTGCGTGTGGTGCAAAGGAGAACGTCCTGCACACAGAATCCATGATTGGGGCCAGATTCAATCCAGCGGGTCTGCTGGTGCATCATGCAAGTTGTCGATGAAGGTAGTCAGAGTCGGAGCGGACACCTGCTTCGTGGGGCTCGAATTGGCTCAATCATGCATGCATGGTGACAGCTGTATTCATCGATAAGGTTGCTACAGTCCAGGATGTGCGCTGTGTTTGCAACGGCTTTGGCAGGTACATGTCTATGTCTGCAACTTTTTTGCTCAGGTTCTTTACGTTTGATTGGACTTGTGGCAACCTTAATGGATGGAGCAGCTGGATGGGTGTGAATCTTTGATGCAGGACGTGCTGACGGACTTGTTCTGCTTGTCTTGTTTCTTGGCACAACTTGCTTTTGTGTGAATGCCTGTTAGAATCTTTTTGACTGCTTGGAAATTGGCTTGTCAAGAGAAGCCTGGTTTGCTGGCCCTTGTTGGGGGGCGCCACCTTGCCTTGGATGGCCATTTCCATACTGGGAGCTGGCCGCGGCTTTTGTACAGTTTTGTGTTTTGCCATTACATGGATGGCATGGTTTGGGCTTGCAGAAAATGATACAGCTGGACTGTTGATTCTGTGTATATGTGTGTGCCACAAAAGTCTGTATTAGCGAACTTTCACCCTCTACGTCGTTTTCTTTGTGAGTGTAATTCCCACACATGCATCAGACAAATATAAGGGTTCATAACAAGGCCCGTGTAAAATTCTGTAGATCCCCGCCAAACAAGAAGTTCACCACCCGCAACTTCCCCAAAGTTGGCTTAAGATACAAACATAAGGAGCTTCGCGAGTCTCTGTGTCTGTGTCTCTGTGTCTTTGTGTCTCTGTGTCTCTGTGTCTCTGTGTCTCTGTGTCTCTGTGTCTCTGTGTCTCTGTCTCTGTGTCTCTGTGTCTCTGAATCTCTGTGTCTCTGTGTCTCTGTGTCTCTGTGTCTCTGTGTCTCTGTGTCTCTGTGTTCTTCCCAGCTCCAACCAAAATCATGATGTGTGTGCAGGCACCATGGCAGAAGACTGTCGAGCTGATCACCAAGATCGGAGCTGAAGCCTGAACATCCCTTCGGCTGAAAGGTTATGCTTTCAATCAATCCTGGAACTGAGGGCCCGGTTTCCCGTGCTGTTTGCACTCGGAGGCGGACGGCGAGGTGGGGTAGTCCGCCGTGTCGGAGAATTGCTGCTGCAGCTCCAGGTTGTTCAGAATCAGCCGGTTGCCGTCGTAGGCGACGCTCAGGCTGTTCGTGGTCTTGCTGTAGGTGGCGGTGGCAAAGTTGGAGCTGATTTGGGAAAGCGCGACCTTAAGTCGTGACCTGTACCTGGCCTACGTCTGCTGTTCGGGTCTTCCGGATGGCCTTAACTCAGGAATTCGTTTGCTGCCCGCGGCTTCCTCGAAGCATTTTGGCTACTTTTGGCTTCCCTTGTTGTCGACCGGTGATTATGCTGCAGGCGACGCGGGGAAACAAACTCTAGGGCAAGGCAATCCATTGCTCATCAGACCTGCTTTCAGTAGCGGTAGCCGCAACCGTGGCACACCCCTCCGCGAGCATACGTGCTCATGTGCAGAGCAGTTACAGACCCTTGTGCTGAGGGCAGCAAGGTTGGCGTCGGGGGATGGTTCATTTCCAAGAAGCTTGCAGAGATTTGGGGCTTCTCCACAGTCCACGCGCAGTGGCCGTTTCCCACCAAGGAGGTTGAAAGGAAGACAGCGTACCTAGCGCAATTCGCGCTCATGCGCGTCGCTTGGATGGCTGCATTCCCACAGGCGCCGCCAACGCAGCGTCCGAAGCAGGTGTCCATAAACTTTTCACAACTTCGTGGCCTTTGCAGGTTTTCCTGCAGCTTATGGCATCGCACGTACCAAGCGAGTTTAACATCTGGGCAGACCAACTCAGCAAAGGGAACCTTAACATCGCAGAGCATCGCAGCCGCACTGAAGAGGGGGTCCTGGTTCCTTTTACCGGTTGCTCAGAGCTCTAATGCGGGGGTGGATCCTGCTGCGCGTGGGATTCAGTATGCATAAATCGAACACGCGTGTTGATTTATCTGCATCCCAAAGCCTGCGCCGCTGAGCAACACCAGAGAAAGGAAACTGAGCGTTCCTTTGCGTTGGCTCTTTTTTATTATTAGTAAGACAAATGCACCCATGTCTTAGGCTTGAGCCTAAACACCATGCTGTAGGTGGGACCCGGCTGGTCCAAGCTCATTTTTTGATGCACATTTGCACACTTGCTTTGACTCGTTTCACGCCCCGTGTGAGTATCAATCTCACGCCGGCTGAACACGCACGTTGGTCGAGGGTAGATCCTCAGGCTCCGCATGGGGTTCATTCTGCGTAAGTCGAACACGCATGTTGGCTCATCTGCACCCCAGAGCCTGCGCCGCTGAACAACAACAAGAAAAAGAAACTGAGTTGTCCTTTGCATCGGTTTCCTTTTTTTAATTGCACGCATGTCTTTTGCTTGAAGCAGTGAACATCTTTTTGTCCTCTGTCTCGGGCAACTTTGCAGATTCCCGGGTTTCTTCGACTTGGCTTGTTTGCGCGCCTTGCGGATTGAGGAATGCAGGGAGCCTGTGCAAGCGGGGACAGCCAGGCTGCTCTTGGGCAATGTGGTAGGGATAAACCATGTGCAGGGCATCAAGCAAGGCGGTTTGGGTAGCGATCGTTGAGAGGCAATGAGTGGTATTTCAAAGTTGCAAAATGAACCCAGTTCTGTACAACTGTTGAGCACGCAACGCTCCACCAAAAGGTTGGGGAAACCTTGCAGTTGAGATGTCAAGTGTGATTCAGTGTGTGTGGCAATGGCAATGCCGGCATTTGGAATTGATCATGCTGACTTTTTCCAGTTGGTATCCATGTGGGAACATCCCAGAGTGCACGAACTTGAGCCCTAGCATCGAAACTGGAGGCAATTTGGAAAATGCAGGGCGTATGCCTTCTGCCAGTACGTTGTTTGGGCAACACATTGCTGCCTTCTTTCACCATTGGCCACGCTGATGCATCATCAGCAGCTCGAGCGTCACATCACATCAACACAACATGAGGGCATGAATTATATTGTGTTGTCGATCGTGGTTTTCCCGCCAAACCACACTCCAGCAGGAAGGGGCAGCACCTGATACAGCGTTTGCCAGGTTCAACCCGCGGATTGCGCCATGCTATTGCCAAATGGACCTGGTGTGCGACACGCCAACGCTCAGCTTGTAGCACACCCTCCGTCTGCAAGAAGCGAGAAGCGGCCGGGCGGAGCGGGCGGAGCGGGCGGAGCGGGCGCAACGGGGTGTAGGGTGGCGTGTGCAGCGGGCCTGTGGATGGCATCGAGGCGCACTTCGCAAAGGGCAACAGCCGTGGATCCACCAGTGGATCGGGTTGAGGTTGAGGAGGTGACACCCAAAGAGGCCGAAGAGAAGCAGAACTACAGCTGGGATCAGCAGTGGTACCCAGTTCTGCCACTTTCCATGTTGGAGGGCTCTGGGCCCGAGCCCATCAAGCTCCTGAACCGGGACCTGGTTTTGTGGAAGGATGACTCTGGGGAGTGGGTGTGCACTGGGGGCATTTGCCCCCACCGCCTGGCGCCGCTGGCGCGGGGCCGGGTGCAGAACGGGCAGCTGATGTGCCGCTTCCACGGGTGGTGCTTCAAGGGCGATGGCCTCTGTGCCAAGGTGCCCATGGCGGAGGGTGACGACAAGGCGGAAAAACGCCTCATTGGCACTGCTTGCAGCAAGCTGGACTCGTATCCCACCAAGGCGGAGGGATACCAACTGGTCTTTTCTTGTTGCCGGTTTAGCCCTGTGTCACCCCGACACTTGTCTTCAAGACTGGAAACAAATGAGAGGACCGCCACGGGCCCAAAGCGTCAGGTGCGGAAGGGCCTGCTCTTCGTGTGGCCCCACGCCGACAGCGCGGCTGCCGCCCAAAGCGAGCCCTTCGTGGCGGAGGAGCTGTCGGAGAGCCCCAACTGGAGCGTCTTCGACGCGCCGGCCAGCTGGCGGGTCTGGCTGGAGCAGAGCTGGGATCCCAGTCACGCCCCGCTGCTCTCCTGAGAATGTTTTTTGAGGGTACCCTCTTGTTGTTGGTTTTGAAGGGAAACCCAAAGGAAAATCTCCAACCTCAAAACAGACACACACAACTGTTTTTTGTCTTGGCAACCATGGGTTCGCATCAAATTTCTTTGCTTGCATCAAACCGAGGTTCCTGCACCAATACGCGCTGCCCAACTTTTCCCCGGAGTTGGCCTATCCCATGGAGCCATTCCAAGTGGAGGATTTGGGGGACGAGGGGCTTTCAGCAGTCCATGGTGGGCACTCTGGCCGAATTTGGCTCACCTGAAAATCCTTTCCATCCAAGAAACTGCAACAGACGATAAGATAGGCTCCTGAACCTTGGACCATGGGCCTCTACGAATCTGGCATGTAGCACATATTTGGGGCTTGTCAGGGGTACCAGCAAGAGGTACATGCAATCCAACAAGGGCATGACGGCGCAGCGGCGCTTTGCGCCGCCCTGCGCGAACTCCACCTCCTACCTCTACCCCGACGGCCGGATTGTGGGCTTCAACTTCTACTTCGTGCCGCTGGAGGAGGGCAAGGCGGGGTCCCATTGGCGAAGGACTCTCTTTTGGACGTTCCCAACACACAGGAACAAGCCAGGAAGGGAACAAGCCAGCTAGGGATTCCGACATCCAACTTGCAAGGGAGCATTTTCCTGGGCACCAATTGCTTGCTTCCCATCGTCCCAGGTGCGGCAGATCACGACCTCCTACTTCGTTCCCAGCCCGCAGCAAGCGTCCCAGAAGAGCAACCTCTCCGGGAACATGATGCAGATGTCCAAGGTGGTCTTGAAAGGTCGCACTGTGGGTTCCACAGATCAGCCCAAGGACCTCCGAGCACCAGAGACTTTGCAAGCATCACCTGTAATTGGTGGCATTCGACCAGCCTGAAGCTCCACACTTGCACGTGTTTGATGTTGAGAACCACTGAACTTGTGTGGACGCTCGCTGTGTGTGTGTGTGTGTGGGTGTGTGTGTGTGAGTGTGAGTGTGAGTGTGAGTGAGTGTGAGTGTGTGTGTGTGTGTTTCTGCGCGAGTCTCTGCATGTCTGCGCGAGCGAACATATAGGCAGAAGTTTAGGCCAACAGTAAAAGGTGCGTTTGTTTTATTGTCATTTCTGAAACGGCACTGGATTCTTCGGGGGGAAATGTTTGAGCTCAACTCAGCTCCTATCGCTTTCTCGTAGGAGAGCCTGGTGGTGTCGTTGAAGCGCCGGGCCTGCGAAAAGTGGCCCGAGCTGGGCCGGATCCGCCGGGGCTTGAAGATCCAGCAGCTGTTGCAGGCGGGTTAGATATGGGGATTCGGGACGGGTTGCAGCGCCGAACAACCGCTAGTCACCACCAGCATTCCTATGCTTGGCATGCCGGGCTTGTTTAGCCGTTTTGGACTGTTTGGTCTATTTGCTTGATGTCCTGTTTGTTTCTCGTTTGGGGCAAGGGGAAGAACCGTTAGGCCCCAGCTTTTCGCTTCTTCCCGTCTGCCCGAATCGGCAGGGCCTCATCGGGGACCAAGACAACACCGTGCTGTCCTTCCAGGACGGGCTGAAAACGGGGCTGTGAAAAATTCAGGAACCCCTGATCAAAACGGATTGGCCATCAACATGATGTCCACAGGGTAGCCAATTGAAATCAACACCTCATTATCCCGCTTTCATGCGGTTTGATTCGTTTTCATGGCTTGCGTAGGTTGTTGTCGGTGGTTTTCGATTCAATGGTTTTCGGTGGATTCAGCGTTCTGCGAAGTAGCCAGCTTTGGGCTTCCCCCATGAGGTTTGGGTTGACCATCAGTGACATCCAAATTGCGGACAAGGACCCAACAGCAATTTTGCGAAGCCCTTAGGTTCGTAAAGGAAAGCAAGATCTCCCCAGACCAAAGTTTCATTGGGCAATCATCTCCACTCGATTATTGGTTGAAACAGCCGCCTTAGGCGTGGCCCCGGTCCCAAAGGAATTTCAGTTGGAGGCTCTTCTTGCCGCCAGGTTCCACAAAAGCGCATGGGGCTGAAGCAACATATAGCAGGGTCTCCTAACTTTTGGATAGGTTCTTGGCTTGAGGAGGGTTGCCCTCATATATATATATATATATATATTGAAGCATCGCAGGTGCAAGCGGCTAGTTTCCCGCTTGCAGACCAACCCCTTTGCACCCTGAACACCAAGCAGTTTCTCAGGACTCCGTGGGCTTGCCGGCGGTGCGGAGCGGCCGGCTGCGGCAGCCGCAGGTGTCCCAGACGCCCGGCGTTTTTTGGTTTTGGGACGATGGGCAGGGAAGGAGCCGCTTCATTTGGCTTTTTGTTTTGTTTCGGTTTGGAGTGGCATTGAACATGAAAAGCTACTCCCCTCCAACACTCCAAATCAAGGCGCTGATGTCGGAATCAACGAATGTGGGAGGTTTTGGTAGATGCTTCTTCTCGCTACAAGCGGGCACCTCCTCAGCTTTTGTCGTCAGCCTTTTGGCTAAACAAATCAATTGGCGAAGTATTTTTCAGAAGTTAAACCTTTTGCAAGAAAATGGCCGCCTTGCAGGGCCCCAATCTGTTGGTGAGGTCGCTGTGGGTGAAATTTTGCTGGCCACTTCTTTTTTCAAGCCCGTCTGTTCTGTGGATGTTTGTGGGGTTCCATGTAAGGAGATGCCCTCCAACCAAGTTTTCTCCCAAGTCTTCGTGGAGTCTTGCCAGGTTGGGGGGTGACCGCTGATTTATCGCGTTTGATCTGGCGCTCTCCAAACCACCAATCCAAACCACCTGAAGGGAAGCTGAACTTGGGGTGTGGACCCCATGTTGACTGCACAGGCTTGCTTTGAGGATAGCCTAAATGTGACACATGTGCGCGAGTTTGTTTGCAAGAGTGAAGAAACAAAAGGGAGCCGCATCTCCGCTTGGGTATGGGTCAAAATTAAAGTTCTCGGGGACCGCAGGATTGAGTCTTTGTTTCCATTCACCAGGGCAACCCATTTTGGGGTTGCCTTATTTTTTGGCCCACTTGGCCCCTCCCTTTCGCCCCTCGCCGTTTTGACGAAATCCGAGGCGCTATGGGGGTCCGGCCACCGAGTACTTGCTGGAGACCCCAGCGGACGAGCTGGTGGCGCGCTTCGGGTCTTGGGTGCAGCAGCGCGGCGGCGGGCCCTTCGGCCGAAAGGAAGGCGCGGGTCCGTTTGCGTCGCGGGGGTAAGGTGTGAAAGGCTGAGTTCGCGGTGATTTCTTTGAAGGTGGTTGTTGAAGAGGCGTCAAAAGTGGCATCAGAAGTTTCAAAAGTGGTCCTAGGGCTCACGGAGAAATGGAAGAGGAATGGAATTTTAGTTGTTGAGGAGCTTGTGGAGTCACGACATGGGCATAGAACAGGTCTTTTGACCAAAGTTTGCATAAGGATGTGGGCGACGCATGAATTCATGGCTTGTTGAGCCACAAACGCAGGATGTCATATTCACGAGTATATGCTGATGGCCGCAAGGGATATATTAGAAGAGACAGTTCAGACACTTGCCGGAAATACAAAGCATGGCCTGACGGATTTTAGATGAGACGGCTGGAAGGGACCCCAGCAGATGGGTGTCTTTTCTGATGTAAACATCGACATATGGGCTCTCTGAATCGGGGAACACCTCCCAAAGAAAAGGTGGCTTCCTCCAAAACAGAGGATTATGAAGCAACGAGATGGTCCCTTTGGTTCCCACAGCACAACCCCGACCAGGGTGCCCTAGAAAAAGCATCCGTGGATGCGATGGCTCGAGGCGGCGAGGGTGTGACGCCGGCGGCGGGGGTCTTCGACCGGTGGCAGGCGCACACCTGCTTCGGCCGGGATGCGCAGGCCGGGGGTGAGATCGGCTGTGAGACTGACGAAAGGAAGGCCGACCGACTCACTACTCTGATATGACGTGCAAGTTGGTGAGGCGATCTTTTCATGCAAGGGGCCTTGAGTTCGTCTGTTGAATCAGATGGAGAGGGCATTTGTGAGCTGTAACAGCAGCCGGAACATGTGGTGCTTGGCCAGTTCGAACGCGGCCAAATGGGGCCGACCTGACATGTGCGCTGCTGTTTCTGAGGAACGGGAACACTCGGATGTTTTCCCGATCGATGCCGCCAGTGAGCTTTCATGAAAGTTAAAAAGGGTTGAACCCGATGTTGACTGCACAGGTTTGCTTTGCGGATATTCCAAAAATGTGACGCATGCGCGCAGTGATTCTGTTTGAAAGAGTGAACAGACAAAAGGAAGCCGCCTCCCCCCAAAGTTCCGAACCGATTCCCCAGGCAGAACGAGGCAAGGTCAGCTTATGGCAGCCATCTCAGATTTGTGTAAGGCATCAGTAAAAATACCCACAATGTCCAGTTAAGCTAAATCTCTTCTTTTTTGTTCTCCAACTCTTCTCGAACGGAGGCCGCGCTCGGCTTCTTGACGCGGCTTGGGGACCTCTGCGAGCGCGCGGCGCCGCTCTGCGCGGCGCTGGGCACGGCGCCCCTGGCGCTGGGCGCGCCGCGCTGGGCGGCGCCGCCGCTGGCGCTGGCGGCGCTGGCGGCGTACGGCGCCCGGCGGGCGCGGCACGCCGCGCAAGGCGATGACTTGGGGGCGGTGCCGGGGGAAGGGAGGGAGTCGTTCTTTTTCAAGGGCTTGAACAAGAAGAAACCACTCTGGGCGAGGAGTGGCGGGTCAGTGGCGGGCACGAAGAGTTCAGATTGTTTTGGGAAGATCTTGGAAGGTGTGGAGCTACAGGACTTGTGACATTGACAGCTCCGCAGGTTTTCGATTGACTCAGCAATGGACACGTGGGTAGCAGATATGGGAGATGAAGGGGTCAGGCTTTCAGAAAATGAGCGAGCTGTCAAGGCTTTGATAGTTGCTGCTAAGCTCCTGACTGGACCAGGGGTATTGCGAGATTCCTGTCAAGCCATGGTATGGGAGAGTGTGCGAGGCCGGGGAAATCGTTGTGGGGAAGGAGCAGAGAGTTGTTACGGGGGTTGCAGTGACAGGCTTTCTGAGCGGCTTGCCCATCCCGCCAGCCTTGCCAAAGCGGCAGCTTTGGGAGTGAAGCGACATGCTTCCGGAACAGAATGCCTTGCATGGCTCCCTCCCACGGCCCGTTTGTGTCTCAAAGTGACCAGCCATTTTCAGATCTCAGGCAGATTTGGGGGCCTCTGCAGAGGGTGCTGATGCATGTTTGTTTCTTTTAGACTGGCAAAGAACAGCAGGTGGTCAGTCTCAGCCCAGTAGGCGCCGACTTTTCGCTTGTCTTCCAGCGGATTTTCCCAATGCATTGCATTGCTAGCCTTGATCAGTTTGAAACAGCTGTCTTCTGCCTTCAACTTGCCAGAAGCAGTGCAGATGTTTGCTTCCACATGGAATGCATGCAATGAGTCATTTCTGCTCACCAGGTTTTGCTCACAGCATCAGACAGGATGAGGCGTGGGTGTTGCCTCTTTTTGACGTCACGGGAATGCCAAAGGGCCAATTCTGTTTCGCTCGCGCACCGTTGACGAATTGAAGAGTTCGATTTGTTTGAGTCAATATTTTCCGTTCCGGTGCCATGGCGGTGCCGGAGAGCGTGGACGCCTTGAAGACGCCGGGTGCCGAGTGGAGACTTCGGAAGCTAGGGAGCGACCATTGGGCCACTTCTGAGCGGAAGGCAAGTACTGCAATGAAGCTCAGGGGATTCCAGCCGGACGAGCTTCTAGCATGTCTCTCCAGGAAAACTCATGCAGTATGGATTGAGGTAATATTTAAACAGACACTTGTATTCGGCCAAAAGGCATTTGCGCTTTTTTGGAGGCGTTCTGGGGTTCTGGAAGCGCCTTCGAGGTTATCCCGATTTGGAGAAACTTTGCAAGGACTCCATTTTCCTAGAAGCTTGCAAGCCTTAGATTGACTGCATGTCTTCGAAAACCCGACATGCTAGATGTGGTGAGCAAGGACGGATGAGGCCCCAGAGGGGCTGTTCTTGATCCGAGCGGATCACCCTCTCTAATTTTTTGCTTCCCCATATCCAGAAGGAGGTGGCCACTGGTCCCTGTCATTCCCCACACCATCCAGTGGACACGACCAAAGTGGCCATTGGCTTGCCACATCCCTGGTTCGACTGGACGTCGAAGGCTCTGGGAGGGGGAGCGGGCGGAGCTGGAGCGAAGCCGCCGGGTGAGCCAGCAGCTCAAGGCGGCGCTGGTGCCGCTGCAGCAAAGGCGACCTACCACTTGGGGCTGGGGTTTGGGAGTGGTGGGTTTTGGGTTTGGGGCCGGGGGGCCCCGGTTTGGGCGGGGGGTGGGTGGGTGTTCATGCTCGTTTCCGAATAAGTTCTACTCCCTGGTGTCATTGGGAATTCAAACGCGTGCCTGTTTGACCATTCATCCCGGAACTCAAAGTCAATTCCTTTTGGGTGTCGTGCAAATGAAAGGATTGGTTGCTTTGTGGCATGCAAGAGCAACTCACTTACCTGTTGGAAAGGAGTTCGGCGAGAATTCTGATGCAAACAGCGACACTGCCGATGCATGCGGATCATGATTATTTGAGCCGATTTAGATTTCGCAAGGCTGTTTAGGACGGCAACCGTTTCGTGCTTGTCATGATTTCTTGCAGTCTCGCATGTTGCCGACGGTTTTTGCAAAGAGGATGACCCCACACTTTCCAAGTACTGCATCCAGCCGGTGGCTGCTCTTTGGCATTGGCACGGTTTTGTTTGAAGAGGCATTCACTTGTCGCGACTAGTGCTGTTGATTCTTTGATTCAGGACCTGACACTTGGAAAGTTGCAGCAGACGACTTGTTCTCCGGTGAAAGTGCATCTTGCCATGCGCGCGTGGGTGTGTGTGTGTGTGTGTGTGTGTGTGTGTGTGTGTGTGTGTGTGTGTGTGTGTGTGTGTGTGTGTGTGTTAGCGTGAGGGATGTGGTTTGAGGGCACGTTTGATAGATGAATATCAGGCGCCTTAGGTCTTGTTGAGCAGTTGAGCCCAATGAGAAAGAACACATTTTGCGCTCTGAGTGCTGAGTCGGTTGCAGAACCGCCACTCAGCCGCTCGGCTCGTCGCTTGTAGGCTCATCAGCAATTTCCAGGCATTGGGTTTGGACAGAGCCTTTTCAATCTGGAGGTCAAATGACGTTTGATTCAATTGCATGGTAAGGAATGCTAGAGCGTATCATTGCTAGTCTCGCTGGTTCCTATCTCATAAGGTAGCGGATGGTTGCAACGGGACATCCAAACATGGCGAGCCATGTTCGAGCCAGGAGGTGCGGGGCCGCGAGTTTGGGTTCAAGTCCTGGACTTCTTGGGGCCCCTTTGAAAGATGAGCTTGCCACCTTGTCATGGAGTTGGGGTTTAAAGGAAGGGATCAAAAGAAACGACAAGCTCCCGCAATCAAACTGGACCTTTGGAAGCTCTACCACGGGACCTTGATTCACAGCAAAGACCGAACAGGCCGTCTGCCATACTCGTTTGACAAATGGAAGCTGTCTTTCGAACAATCCGTTTGGTTGTTACCTTTAGAAAACTGAAATTTTACCGACTAAAGATCTGGACAAGCTGAGTTTTCGACCTTCAGCATGTTTTCAATTTTATAGAAACAGGCATGATGCTTTGCAAAAATGGCCACCTCACCTTGGTGGGAGGCGGGGGGGCTGAAGGTGGACATGGGGTGTTCCTGAAAGGAACATGATCCCGAAAGCGTCCTGTCAGCTTCCATGGGGAGAGGCCACTGGGTTTCCACGGCCTCTGCGCCGGAGCTGCGGTCCCGGCCAAGCACCTCTCTGGCAGTGGTCTCAGCCTCTGTGGTTTTCGGTGGCGCATGTTTTTGGGGCACACTCAGGCAGCTGGACCACTTGCTTCTGGGATAAGGCGTCACTAACTTCTAGCGTGTGACAGTGATTGTGGTAGCTCGCACCCACCCTGGTGGTCCACCAAAGTACAAAGATCAGAAATCTTCCACGGTGTGAAGGACCAGAAGAAAAAACAGCACCAGTGAGTGACAAGATCCGGCAACAACCTTCCTATCGAGTGAGGCGGACATCAAGAGCAACTTGCAGAGGCGGCTGCAGGACCTTAAGGCGGGAAGCTGTTTGCCAGGTTCGTGTGTCCTTCGCCTGTCTTGAGGTTTTGGTACCTGCTTCGAGAAACACAGAGCTCATGGGGTCTGGGCAGGAATTTAGCAGCCCTGTCAAGAGGTGCATGGAGAACACTTTGTCAAGGGCGCAAACCTTTGCACTTTGGTGGCTGGACCCATTTTATTCAAACAATCCAACAAAACAAATGCTTTTACAGCCTCCTACAGCACAGTCCTTCCTCCATGCTGTCAGTATTCATAGCACCCATCGGCCAACGGCGGCCAAGTGTTGGGGCACATCCCTTCTTGACACGACGCGGTCTGAACGGCCTCTTGTGGAACTTTATGGTTTGAGGAAATCCTCTCCCCCCCAGAAACAGGCCGCCCCCCAGCCGCTTCTGGAGCATTTTTTTTTCGCCACAGGGCAGCGGGCGCCTGCGGAAGGTGAAGGCCACAGATCTGGAGAGGCGCGGCCGCCGGTCCGCTCCCACGGACCAACCTGCGTTGGTTTCGAACATTGGGAGCCGTCAATCACATGGAAGCGGAATTCGGGGCTTGGTATCGAAGCTTGCTGGGCTTGAGCAGGACAAACCACATAATATATATATATATATATATATATTTATGTACATTCTGTAGAGCATCATGCATGTGATTTCCTGTCATCTATGGTTGATTTGAGAAAGACATGGGAGGGGATGCACAATCTTTTTCGCACAACTCGCAAACTGTCCACCCCCTGTTACGGGTATTTCTGGCATATGTGGACCAGAGGCTCTCATCCCAGGAGCTTTCTCTACATGGTTTTGGGATTCCTTCGGGAAAACAAAAACACCTCAGGGCTCAGATGGCCCGGAGGGGCGTTCAGGCAAGGAGATGCCCACTTTGGTTCTCCAAGCTGAGTTTCTTGTGAGTTTGGAACCTCCCGAAAGGCAGCCGTCTGCTTGATATGCCTGGAGCAAAGATGCACCTCTCAATTGTCCGGACACTTTGGTGATTAGAGCAAAGTTCAAACCGAGACCCGTTCGGCTGTGCTTTGAAGCTGTTGCTTTGTTGTTGACCAGTTCCGAGGCTTTACGTCGAATAGGAGCTTGCCCGGCAGTCTTGGTGAGTCAAAATGATGGACCATTCCTTTGCTGCACTCAATCGCTGCAGTGTTCCTAATTTGAAATTGCGTAGGAGTGCTCAAATCCAATGAGAGCTTTTGGCGCAAGCCAGTAGTTGACTTCAGCTTGTCTAGTTGGGTTCCCCTGGATCACAGGTTCGTGGTGGTAGTGTAAGCCGGAGCTGCCACTGGTTTTCTCGGGCCAATGAATCCTGAGGCCGAATGTCGGCAAGGGGCATCTTGAGCGAAGTAGGTTCCATGGTAGTTAGACGTGAGCATGATTCTTTGGCACAAACGAATCGAGTCTCAGGGTTACAGTGGATTGGATTCTAGGGCTTAAACCCCCCTCCCCAAGTTCTGTTTGGGTGTTTCCGCAAATTAGGGGCCACACGCGGTCGTAGGTATTCCTCGGGCTTCCTTTGGAACACCATCCAAAAAGGGGGGGGCATTCTCTTATGAAACGCCAAGTTGGGACAGCGCCAATTCACCCTTGGCGCAAGGGCCGGGGAACTGAACTGGTATGCTTGCAACTGACAGAGATGGCTATGATAATTCTAATTTGGGCTGGTTGGCATCATCCATGCAAAAAAATATATCAAACATATCTCAGTCAACAATATTTGAAGGTTCCGTGTTGTATTCGAAGCCAGACATTGCCCACAAGGTCCGATTCATGCAGAATATCTGAGGACTGGCTTGTTGGGTTCCCGGACAAACACAGAAGCTAGGTCTCTTACACCGTTCTGGGCATTTGAGGGCTGGGTTTGGCCGTCAGGTTGTCTCCACTGCCAAAGCCTCCGAGTGCGCATCCTCAGGATGTTGTTGGGATCCTTGCAGGGGGTGATGCATGTGATGCTGACGATGCGGAAAAGGGCAGGAGCAGGGGATGCAGACAATGCAGATAATGCAGATGCAGGAGAAGTGATGCAAGGAACACGTATGCAGGAGATACATTTGATGCAGCGGACGCAGATTCTGTTGATGCAGGGGATGCAGGGGATGCAGAGCACCGTTTGCTTTCTCCGGTTGATCGGGTTTTCAAAGTGGAGGAGCGCAGGTGGGCAGAAGACTCGTGCTGGTCATGTTGAAAGCGCCTGATTTACTTGGACGATGCCGCTTTGAGCATTGTCTAGTTGAACGGGTAAAACCGGAAAACCTTGCTTGATTGACATCACTGGGTGGGACTTGGGTCCTTGATGGAAGCTGCTTTTGATCAAGGCCGAACCGCCACACCATCAGTGACCTCGTCAAGGCACAGATGGATGTTGGACCTACGGCAATCCATAACCACTCTGTTCGGGTCTTGGCGGTCTTAGGTAACGTGTTTGGGACAATCTTCATGATCTCATGGTTTGTGGAGCCCTGGATGGGTTGGTCTGGTTTACTTTGTCTTGCTCGCCCTGGGCACTTAACCACGCGTGAACCAGCATTCGGCCAACCTGACTTCACCAAGTGCAAGGCATCCAGCCACTTGACCTTTGTATGTTTTATTCAACGAATTCGGGGAGTGCAGTGTTGTTCGTTTTATTTTTGCGCCTTCACAACCCAAAGAAGATGGCACAGACCGGCGGTGTTGGTGTAATGAAGTCCAGTGGCCGAGGCCTAGGCTGAGGACACTTGGGCGACTTGGGGGCAACAGCAGTCACACATTTTATTTTTAGGGGGTCATGACCATTCCTTTGGCGTGAAGGTGCATCCCATGTTTATCCTGAAGTGAAGGACGTCTCCAAGTATTGCGGGACCGGGCGTTGCAGCGATAGAACCAGCATGCTAGCAAGGAAAGGACATCATCTACGTTGCGTGACCTGCGACCATGCACTGCGAGTTATGTACAAGTGGGGTTTGCAGGGTGCTTACTAAACCAAATGTCCTCATGACAAAACTGGGGATTGCGGGGTGCTACACCAAATGGCCATGGGTCAAAATGCCGTACCCCAGGTGAACATCCCAATCTAAAATAGACTAAAATGGGTGGTGCACCTATCCCAAAATGGTATCCCATCGGTTTGAACCATGGCCAAATGTCTTCGTGCGAAAAGGATACTTGTTTTTGGGCCCCGATCACTTCCACCAGGCTGAGCCATTGAGTGAGCCGGTGAGCTGTCAGGCCTCGGACGCGCGCCCCGCCGCTACCCTGCCTGGGCCGCAGTGACCGGGGAAACATGGGGTGGTGGGTGGTCCTTTTTGCACCAAAAAAAGCAGGGAAAGAGCCTTGGGAGCGCAGCAAAACTGATTCCCATAAGCAGCTTCTTCTCACGAAGGCGCTGCTTTTGAAGAGAGACCCTTTTGGTGTTCTTCTGTCCAAAGTAGGACACGCCGATTAGGCGGAGCAGATGACAAGGCCTGTCGCACTCGCCTTCCCCTCTGGGTTGTTCGAAGCCTCCGTGCTTGAAATTTGCTGTGTACTGGGCTGCATGATGCGTTCTGCAGCAGCTTTCTTGCACTCGACTTTCTGCTCGCAGCCATGTGGCTCATGTGATCCCCATCTTTCCAAAGGAAAGCATCGGGCCTCTCCACAGTTGAACAGGTTGTGCACGCTGAGATCGAGTGCTATGGTGTCGGCCTCAGTGGAGACTTTCGTCCCACTGCTTCTTGCTGCTCAGTAACGCCTTTTCAAATTAGTAGCCAAGAAGCCCCACTGCAACCAACTCCGGAGTTCATCTTGCATTTTTGACATGGATTGCGTTGCCTGCATGCTCAGACACCATGTTCTAAGACCAGACTGCGAGAGTATGGGAGGCTGCCCCCAAAACTGGGGAAGACTTTCAAAAGCACCCCAAATTCAAAGGGAAACCGAGTTCCACTTCCATCCACGGAGCCACAGTGAACATAATCAACTCACTCTGAACGTATGGAACCATACATGGCATGACACCCTAGTTAATAGGTTAGCTTCCCATGGCGTTTTGGGAACCCAGCCACCAGAAGTTCATGTCACTCTCCCCCGGCCCCCGTCCGCCGAAGCTTCAGACGATGACGGCGGCCTCGCTGTCGGCCACGTTGGAACCCTCGCTGCGGTCCTCCATGACCCACGCCTTCCTCACCTCCAAATTCCAGGCGCAAGTCGCGTTGCGATCGCAAACCCGAGCAAGATAGGTGTCCTTGTTACATTAGTTTGGTCAGAAGTGGATGGCACTGGTTCAGATTGGTGAATTTCCATTTATCAGGGCCATCTTGGTGAAGATATGTTGGTGAGGGGTTCCGAAATTTCTTGGTCATAGGAGTCAACCGGAAAAGCCGAGAGAGAGATTTGAGAAACGAAAACGTGAGGCATCGCCATCCCTCTCCATGCACACTCTCTCTTTCCAACAATTTTTCAAGTGGACCAGAGAGGTTTTGAAAAACAGGTCCACTTCAACGACTTCCATTCTTGGATTGGGTGATTTCTTAGATTCCCGCATTGCCTCGCTCTGTGACCAACCGCCGAGTTCTGGGCTTGCATCTCGATTAGCCGCGGGGAAGGCCGGCCTTCGCACGGGCAGGTGGGCTCCGCGAAGAGCGACAAGATCAACTACACCTTGGCGCAGAAGGTCTTCCACAGCGGGGATGTTCCGCAGGAGGCTTCCCCGGGCGCGAAAACCCTTAAACCCGAAAACCCGAAGCGGGAACAGGGAGGTTTCCGGTCGAAGTGTCCAGAGGCACGTGGGGAACTCTCGTGGGTGGGTGGGTGGTTGGGGAACTTGTTTGCATGCGCCGACTGGCCGAGCTTTTGGGTGGGGCAGCAATTTGCAATCAACTTGCGTTTGCTCTCTGGATACTGCAAGTGGATGAGAAGTTGTGGTATGCACCTCGCCAACATGGAACCCACAAGAAGGCCCTCAGCAAGAGGTCTTTAGTCCAAGGACCTTTTGTCAGGTTCCATGCTAATTGGTTAGAGGGTAGCATGGTTGCCATCCATCGGATGGCGGAGGAGCCAAGTACACGTGCTTCACTGGCATGTTGGCACTCACCTGTGCGACCCGTGCTCGAGCCGACAAGGGGCGCCAAACGGACCACATTACTCCAAGCCAAGGGACTTTTCCAGGTTTTTCGGCCCGTGTTTTTTCCCCCGTTTCGCGTGAAACCTACAAAAAAGGGAAGCCTCGAATCACAAAATGACAGACCCCCTCTTTTCCTACGCGGGGGTTTTCGCTCGATTGCCAGGTCCTGGAGTCCAAGCGCGCGGTGCAGAAGAAGAAGCAGCCGAACATCTTGGGCACGGAGAAGAGGGACTGGTGCCTTGGGCGCAAAGTGGGAAGTGGCCGCGTGGGGAGGGGGGCCGGGCTACGGAGCCGCTGCGTAGCAGGTTGGTGTGTGTGAAGGGTCATTCGCGGTTTACGGACGCCCTGGCAAGATAAAGGGAGATGTTTTTCCGAAGCTTATGTGCGGCGCGAGCCGTTTTAGAAGGCAGCCCGTCTCTGTAGGGCAGTCATTCTGACTCACACCTCCTTCAGAGAATTGACAGTTAGTTTGTCTGGACCAATTTAGTGGTGGTCCTGGAACGTGCAATCGCCATAGTCCACTTGCAGGTGGTCGACTGGGATATCAACAAATTCTTGAGAGTCTTCCTGGGGCTCAGCAGCGCCGAGTTTAGAGGGTCCACCCAAGATGCAGCCAGCCAATTGTTGTAGGACAGCTTTTGGGCGGTGTGAATCGGCTTTGTTGCTTTGCTGAGATGCGAAGTTGTCAAGATGGAGAAGCCCATCGTGAATAGCTTGAAATGGAAGTCAACGCGAGGCAAGCCATTGCAGAGGGCTCCCAAAAGGGAAAACTCCCAGAGGCTGCTTGCTTATCTTGCCGCAAGGCTGTTTCCAGGCGGCCATGCGGGCACGGTGGCACTTTTATCCTCGAAAGCCTCGACGTGCTGGTTAGCTTCCCGTCCCTGCAGCGATGAACGCCTGACAAAATTATTTGCAGAAACCCACAAACACCATTGGCACAGATTTGCGAAAGCCGCGTGCTGGTAACCATACTAAAGTTTCAAGGCAATTGCTGAGGAATACCTCCACCATTGCGGATCAGAAGATCCAGAAGGACCAGCACAAGGACCTCGCAACCCGATCCTTCGCCTGGGATGGGGTTCCTGGAAGGATGCTTTCGAGAACATAGTGAAAAGCATTGGCCACTTTTTTGTGCCCAATCCCCAAGGCACTCGAGGGAAAGTCCCAAGTTGATTCCCAGAATAATACCCATGGCAATCCCTAAAGTCTCCCGCCATGTAGTTGTGATATCTAATGGTCTCGCTCACTTTTACGGCCGTTGAGTAATCTGTTCGAATCGGCTCACACGGCTGGCTCCGAGATGGGGCCACACACGTTTAATAATGTGTAAGAAAGAGTTTTCAAAATAGCAAACTGTTTTCACACACCGTATCATGTACGGGTTCCAACAAATTCAGTGAAACACCGGACCCAAGTTGACAGGTAGTTGATCGGGATGTGCTCCAGAGAACATACATGGGAAGTTGTGTTGGCAACTCTTGGCATGCTTGCTTCGCCAACAGAGCATGCATTTGAAGGGTGGGGTGTTCCAACCCAAACCACATGGGGCGGCTTTTCCCATCTTCCCTGGTGGCTCTCTTTGACAGATCGCACATGGTGGTGATGCAGACATCGGGCCCCCAACCTTCACAAAACCAACGCCCGGCCTACCATGTAAGGAAATGCCAAGGCGGTCGCTGCTAATCAATCCCCGAGTTTAGCTTTGGACAAAGCACATATCAAATACTTCAAAAGTTCCTTTTACCCACGTCCGAGGCTGGGAAGAAGAAGCACCCGCCACATTCTTGCCACTTCCAATATTGGGAAACGGCTTAAGGAAGGACTGTGACCACTTTCTCAAACCCAGTGCCAGATTCCAAGAGGGCTGCAGCTTTGGGAGCCCCCTAGGACACTTCTTTGGGTGGGTGGGTGGGTGGGTGGGTGGTGGCAGTTGGACAACGAGTTGAATGTGAATTGTCATCGAGGGTGTCGGCCCAAATCCACTTGAGGCTTGGGTGCTGAATCGATTTGGCCATGCGTTTAATGGAGCCGCTGTTGCAACAAAAGCATGATTTGCACCCTACAGCCACCCAAATCCGCGGTTTCGACAAGGTCCTGCAATTTCAGCAGCAACCAGAGGAGTTTGCATGTGCTCATGCGACCGCTGCCGTATCACAGGTGCTGCTCGGGGTGCCATTCCGGTTGGGAGAATGCGACACGCTTTCCCAGCCCGACGCTTTTTTTCGGGGAAGGGGTCACAACTCCTTGCGGGCTCATCCCATTTTTCAGTCACCCCCTGTCCAATCACCCCCTCCCTGTCACCCCCTCCCTGTTCATCCCAATTCTTCTCCAATCACCCCCTCCCTGTCCAGTTCTCATTCCCGGATCTTAAAGCTCACGCCATGGGCGCCGCGGCTTCGCCGCAGCCGGAGGCCACCGCCAAAGCCGCGGTGCAGGTGGGCGACCAAGAGAAAAAATCACGGAAATCCAAGTGGGTGTGGCTGGAAAGTTAAAGTTTTAGCCTTGGGTTCCATTTGCCCAGGTGTCATGTTGGTACTTTTTGTTGGAGCCGCAGCCAAGTGAGAAGCGGGTTTCTGAACGTTACGTGTCGGGATTTTTTGAGCACTCACCGGCAAGATGTATGGCTTCCGAATCAGAAAAGCCCGGCCAACTGAAAGGGATCTTTTGCCATTTGCGATAGCGTATCTTATTCAAACATAGTTCTTGTTGTGCAGTTTCTTCCAAAATCATTCCATGTTTCCTCTTTTCCGCGTCTTTCTTTCGCAACTCAGAACACAACCAACAAGACCACACAAACCACCAACAAGACACCACACGACCGGACATCATTATGGCTGACATCGTGTGGCTGCTGGCTTGTTTCGTGTCTTGCGCCAGGTGGGTATGGGAGAAAAAAAACACCCGGGGACTGCAGGTTTTAGTCCTTATATATATATATACATATATATATATATATATATTATTTAGTGGTGTTTGTTCTGGTTTTAGTCCCTGTTTGCATGTACCAGGGTTCCATTTTGGGTACCTATTTTGACCCGCAGCCAGGTCTCGTTGGAGGACTTGGAGCTGCCGCCTCGGCGCGAGCGCGTGGCCCTGGCGCCCAGCGCCGCGCAGCTCCTCGCCGGCGGCTCGGGCGCCTCGGCCCCTTCCGGCGCGGGCGCGTCGGCGTTCGGGCCCAAGGCGCGGAGGGGCTGAGTGAGACACGAGACGGAACCTTAAACATCCATGTTTTTTTTTCTTTCTTTTCTTTCCTTTTTTGCTTGATGTGGAGTTTTGTCCTTGGTTTTCAGAATGGCGCCCCCACTCCAAGGCGCCTTAGGCCCTTTGCCGAGTTCAACTTTTCACAAAAGGGGTTCCTTCTTTTGCCTTGAAGGAGAAACATCAAGTGGAACCCCTTGGTGGTTTTAAGGTGAAAGATTGGGTCAGAGGGCAGAATCCAAAAGTAGGGAGGCGAATCGAGAGAGACTCTGCAAGTTTGTAGGGTGGGACATTGGGGGCCCACCCCTTCTCACCAAAGACCAAGGAGCCCATCCAGTATCCTCATGCCTCCAAATTATGAACCACTCTTGGAGCGTTTCAAGGGAATGCAAAGGAACGCCACCCATTTTCTGTCCATTATTTTGTGGATCAACGGCAAGTCATTTCACGTGCTTCTGTAGGGATCCCTCCCAACTGAACTCCCTTAAACCTTGCTAGGATCTTAGATCATACTGTTGGTACATATCATGGGGGGCGTTGGTAGGATTTTGTTGAGATTTTAATGTTGGACCAACTCGGTGTCTCATGTGAATGAGGCAATCCTTATATTTTTGGTTTCTTTTGAAACCAAATAGCGGGCTATCCCCCAAACCACCAATCCAGTGGGTCCGAACTGCGGATGCCCATTTGGCAATGGGTTTCGGGGAATCCAAGAGCCAGGCACGATTGAGCTCTGCACCAAAGGCCAACAAGAATGGACCCTGACAAGTGGCCAGGGGGGAGCCTCAGCGATCGCTCGGTGCAGGTGGCGGAGGAGTTGCTGCCCGGGGCGGAGGCTAGGGGCCAGCGCGCCTTCGGGGAGGATGGGCTCGTGGGCACCGAGAGGCAGCAGCTGCAGCTGTTGGCCTACTACGCCGAGCTCTGCGAGGCGCTTCCGATGGAAGACATATGGCCGTGGGTCAAAGCCAATGGGACCCCATTTTGGGGTAGGCGCACCACCCATTTTAGTCCATTTTAGTGGGGATTGGGATGTTCGCTGGGGGTACGGGATTTTGACCCATGGCTATATTCTTCAATTCTTCACTTTGCGCGGCACGATGTTGGGATCGAATGAGGGCTTTTGACCCGCCTCGAAGGTTTTGGACCCATCCGGGTCACCTGAACATGAGAGTTACTGCTTCCACGCTTGCAGTCACCCAGCCTTTCATCCTTCACATAACCGGCACATCCCGAGCCCCCTTGCCTCACATAGGATTGTGAAGGCAATTAAAGAGAGTGTAGCCAAAGGTTGACATCTTTGCAGTGGGTCAAATGGCCATGGTTCAAAACCAATGGTACCATTTTGGGATAGGTGCACCACCCATTTTAGTCTCTTTTAGTGTTCACTGGGGGTACAGGGTTTTGACCCATGGCCAAATACCAACCCAGTTTGGTGATCCATTTGAATTTGGTCAAAAGCTGCGAGGACTTCCGGCAGTACCAACGCCAGACCCGCGAGGAGCGAGCCGGCGGCGATTGGGTGCCAGTAGACTTGGAGTTTGGTTCCCTGAACTTGTCCCCCACCAGAGTCCCAACTGCCAAAAACCAAGCTGCACCGGATGCGTGGTTCTGTTTTAAAAGACAAGCTTGCCTTGTCCACTAGTTTTGCTTCAATATGCGATTGATTGCAAGCGTTCGCTGATTGATTCACTTGTAGTATTTGTCTTGAGTCATTAAAGAGCGTGCTGCATTGCGTCGTCTAATCCTTGTGGAGGGAAAACCTTTGTTCATTGCATTCGACGTGCAGAGGTACTTTGTTGCCGTTTCGAGTTTGAACGTTTTGCCTCTCGCAATCTCCTTCTAATAAGAAGCGCCCCAAATAAGAGCGTACATGCAAGAATTCTATGCAGTGTAGTTTTGGCTGCGCTTCAACTCTCTCCAAGTCTTGCCCTTGCCAAACACCACTCTTGGCAATTCTGCACAACTTCTCAATAAACAGCTTTGCGGAGTGGGGAAAACGATATGAATGCATTTATACACGCACATCTCCATCCATATCTTTGTATGTATATCCAATATTGCTTTTTGCATATCACAGACATATTATTGTGTATACACACATATATATATATATATATATATTTGCATTTCTTGAATCCTTGCATGATGCGCCTGAGGCACACAAGATGCCGATCTGACCACAACAAAGGCAGACTTCTGGGGGGCGGGGTACAATATATGTACATATATATATAATTTATAATGTTGCGTATGTATGTTGTATGTATATATATGCACACGCCCTTTGTGTTTCGTATGTGTTTTTTTTTGGGTCTTTTTACTTCACATAGGCTGCGGTGTGGGAGGAGGGCTCTGGGGCCTTGGACGTGGACGGCGCCCAGCTGGTGCTGCTCAGCGGCCCGCCGGGAACCGGGAAGACCAAGCACGCCGCGGCTCAGCGGGCAAAAACAAGGCCATTCTTGGGGAGCTTCTTGCAAAGAGGTCCCCTTTTGGTACATATTTGGGGGTCATTTGAGGCGTCTTGTTTTTTTTCTTCTTTTTTCGGGGACCCCAGTTTTCCCTTTGGTTTCCCGGGGTAGTCGGAAGCTGGGGTTGTTGCCTTTCAACGGGAAGATAATGGCAGCAAGGTCTACAAGAAAAGGTCCTTCATTTGTGTGCTAGGGAGTGACAAATGGAACCCAGGCAAATGCAAAAGTAGCCAAAACCCTGCAGTCCCCTGGCACCGCAGGTGTGGTGGCGATTCCAGTGGGCCCAAGTTTTTTTTGGTTCTGCCAGAAGGGCAGTGTTTTTCCTTTTGTCTTGCTATGGCCGGGTAAAGGTTAGGCAGGTCAGAATTTCCACCACCTGTGTGAGGTTGCCAAGCGTGGGGAACCAACCTATCTACAAATTCAAAGCTATTCAAGTGGCACCCAAGACCTTCCCCTGTTGCCCCGAGGTCAGCTTCGCCCGGGCCCTGGGCCTGCCGCTCCTGGCTGTGAATCCTGCGAGCGCGGGCGGGGCTCGGGTGCCCAGCAGCTGGGCCCCCGCACTGCGCCAGGAGATCCGGGGCCGGGACTGCATCCTGTTCCTGGATGAGATCGATCAGTACGCCGCTGGGATGCGCCACGAGGGGGGGGGGGGCAGTTCTCGAGGGCTTTGCCTTTATGTTTTTTTGGTTCCTTCTCATTTGCATCCGTTTTTTTTGGGGGGCCGCTTCGGGGATCTGTCGGAAGGCCGGGGACGAGGGTTTCGCCTCGGGCCTGCGGCAATTCCTGGACGGCGTGTGTCAGCCCGCCGGCAGCCGGGTGTTGGTCCTGGGCACCACCAACCAACTCGGGCGGCTCCCGCCGGACGTGCGGCACCGGGCGGAGGTGGTGAAGTTCGACCGCCCGGAGATGACGCACTTGGAGGAGCGCCGGAAAGTACTTGGCCCTCTGGTTTTCGTGGCCGGGTTTGTGTAGGTGTGCCACCATTTTTGTTTGGTGGTTGGTTTTGCGTAGCGAAACTAAGAAAAAACGGCCTGGTTTGAAGTTTGGGACCGTTGGAGGCCATGTGGCGGGTGTATGCCAAGCACCTGAAGCCGGAAGACCTGAGCAAGCTGTCCCGAATCAGCACTGAGGAGAAGGCCGGCGACTCACATTTTGTTTCCGTTCAAGGCGTGTGTTGACGCGGCCAGCGAGATTGGTTGCCGGGTGTAATTTCGCACGTAAATGATACTCAACAAGGGTCCCCAGTCAAAGTTCATTCCCACATTCGCGAACCTTCTCTAGGATAGTCCAAACACGGCACCAAAATGGACAGCACACCCTTTGGACAGGCTCCAAGTTTTGGCCTACGTCCATGCAGACACACACACACACACAGCCTATAGAAAACACCTGGGCGTGTTGCGTTTTATTCCAGGCCACTGGTCGGGATGTGAAGCACTGTGCCTCGCTCTGTGAGCGAGAGAGGGCCATCAGCTACTTGATGCTTGCAGTGAATTTGGCAGTGGGCAGGTCCAGCTGGCTTGTGATTTCAAAATGGAACACGTGTAAGCCAAGCGCTTGATATACGGCAACTGAAACAATTGACTAGACCCTTTTGAGCACCGCAAGCGCAACTTGGGTCATCGTTTGTTCAGTCAAGCCGGCACGTGCCGTCAGTTGTTTGGGCTATCATTTATTTTGGAGGCCTGGAAAATGAGCCCTTGCCGGTTGCTCGAGTGCGTTCGACCGAGGAACGAGCAGAAGGCCTTGGGCTACTGCCACGGAGCTGCGCTTTCAAACTGCCCTGGACCCAACCTAGAGCAGTACATCCGCTGCATCCAAGCGCGGAACATCGAGTGAGACGAGCCAAGATCGTGCACGTCCCCTGGGCAACGCTGCAGTCGCCGCATGGACGGTCGAGGGAAATCCATAGATGCGGGGCCCACTAAAGGGCTCCGAGGCTGGGCGACAGCCAGAAACGTTCGGGAATGCGCAGGCGCGCAGTTGCAGCGAACTCTTCCGTTTTCTGGTCGGTCGGAGCAAGCCCATGGAGACGCGAGCGCAAGCCCAAGGCGCAGTGCCGTTTAGACAAAAGGAGCGCTCGTGACGTTGTGAAGACGCTCTCCGCCTTTTCTTTTCCATGGCTTCAGCCTGGCTTCCGGCAACTTCCGCATTTCTTTGATGCTTATTGTGCCTATGAGAAGTGTTTTTTTCTTGCTTCACTACCATCACCCTCAGAGTAGGGGCCGTTCTGTGCAAATGTAGCAATGGGTATTGAGAGCAGCCTTTGATCACATCCCTTAATGTGAGGGTCTCTAGACGATCCCCTTCTTTCTGAAGTCTCCCTTGATAAGTTCTGAGTCTGTGGCTTTTTTTCGAGGGGTGGACTCTTTGCTTGAGGCTTTCCATGGCTTTTCCATGGCGTCACTGCATCCATGGTCTCGATGCTCGCTTCTCCCGTGGTCTTTGACCGAATTCTTTCAAACCAGCCCGGCGATTTTCTCGACTCGTCCCCGCATGGCTCCACCCCGTTTCCCCCCCGTCCTCCCGCATTTTCCTTTCTTCACCGAACGGGCCGAAACCCGGCCGACCCGAAACCCCGACCCCCGAGCCCGGCCGAAGCCCGGCCGAACCCCGAGCCCGGCCGAACTCGGCCCGAGCGCGAGGACCTGAAGCGGCACCTGCTGGAGGTCCGCGCGGGGCTCCACGACGAGAAGGTGCTGAAGCCCTGCAAGGCCCACAGCGACGAGGCCATCGTCGAGCGCCACAAGCGCCCGCCTCAGAAAAGACGAGTCGAGTCGAGTCCGCGCAAGTGGAGTCCGGGGACTCGGAGACTCGGGGCACTTCGAAGGGTGAGAGGCATTTGAGGGTGGAAAGGAAGGGCAAAAAGCCAGAGGGGCTCTTTTTGAGGATGCCAAAAGGCCCCAAACTTTGTGTTTTTTTGTACTTGTTTGACTTGTGGGTGATGTTTTCCGGATTCGGAAAGTTTCAGGTTTTTGTTCTACAAGCCGCGCCGTTCATCTTTGGATACCATTTGGGTTGGGCCGATTTGTGTCCAGTGATAGTGATTGATGGTACGAAATTGGCCCAGGCGCTGTTTGTTTGATGACGTTGCATGGACAAGCATGGTGCCGGAGACGCGTTGAAACTGTGTGGGGAGTTCCTGGTAATGTATAGGAGAACCTTCAGACACCCTTTAAACGCACCTGTGGTATTAGTGATATGAGCAACGGTAAACTGTTGGTCAATACATTGATTCATTTTGTGCACCAGAAAACCGAAACTCATCAACATCCAATGTCATGGGATAAAAAGCTGACCAACGCTACAAACGTGGCTGCATCCGTCATGGGATAAAAAAAAAACAAAAAAGAAAACACTGAGCATGGCTACGAACGAGGCACCCGGTGCCGCGTGGATTTTTCCGTTTCAGGTTCGTCGTGGCGATGACGGGGCAAGGGCCCGTGGGCAAGTTGACAGGCGCGGAGCACCTCCGAAACCGTCTCGCGAGAAAGTTTTGACGACGTGGAAACCATGGGGGATGGAAGAAACAGGTTCGTCCCCCAAGCAAAAACTCATATTCGAGTCTGTCGTTTTTTGTTTTGTTGCTTTTTTTTAATGTCATAGTTGCACTATGCCTTTCTGGTCCTCCTGAAGACGGACAAGGCTTGGTGGCGGCACTGAACAACTGCAGTGCTAACAAGGGAAATGTCAAGCTGGGAATTGATGCCGTTGGTTGCACGCTTACAGCTGAGCAGCTGAATTTTGAGTCGTGGGCACGCATGTCTGCAGGACAATCATGTGTGCCATGGTCTCACGACCCGCTTACTAGGGGTTGCCAGGGGTTGCCACAGGGGTTGTGAGGGGTTGCCAGGGATTGTCATATGGATCCTTGAATTGCGGGCTAGACAGCCTGTACAAGCTATCCGGATGTCTATAGATGGCACTATGCTATGACTTACAGTGACCGAAGACTATGACTTACACATGGCACATTTGAGCAAATCCGGAGTGTAAGTCGCTATGCGGAACCCATGATGAATTGTCAAGGTGCATATGTCCTATTTAAAGAGTGGCCATACACAGTAGTTCCGTAATGGGAACACACCAGGGGGCACCTACAGAGTTTGGCCGCTGCATGCGTCAGGCACTTGATGGTGAGGTCTTCTCGTTGCTAAAGATCCCTCGAGGCATCTCGTTGTTTCAGGTTTTGGAATGCCAGCCTTCCAGCAAACGTGGAAGTTTATATGGTTGTGGGCGAAAACTTGGGTAACCCCAAAATGGGTTGATCTGAGAGAAGGAAACATGGACTAAAACCTGCGGTTCCCTGGTGGTTTAATTTTGACCCACAGCCATATCATTTACCGACCCTTTCCATGATTGGGGGAAAGCCTTTGGAAGCTGACAGGAGCCTTTGGAAGCTGACCCACCCTTTTCCCCACTGGAAAAGAACCGCCACAGAAGGAAGCCGTGGGAAATTGCCATCTACCATTCCCTTTAGAACGGATCTTCTGTCAGATTCCACGTCTGCTTTTGGTAAGTTTGTACGTACGCATCATGCAATGGGCGAGGCAGATGGTTCAATGCCCTGGATGAGCGGGGTCTGGCGGCCCATTGTGTTGCTGACCACTGGAACGACTGGAACGCCTCCTACAGCACGCACACCAAGGCTCTGTGCTTGACCTTGGCCAAAGATATTGAGTCATCAAAACCCGGGTACTTGGAGAATAGTCAGGGGCACTCCCAGCCATGGTTCTGGGTAGACCATTTTAATGCCTGTTGTGCCAGTTGGTGGAACATCTTTCACCGTGCCACGTTGCCATTTTGCGCCTCGTGGAGACGTGCATTTTTGTCAATCGCGGCCGCAGCCATTTGGGCTGAAGCATTTTGAGAGATCCCCCCCTCTGCCGAATCCGTGAAGACATGTCCGTGAAGCCGATCCGCGAGCATGCCGGGAAGAGCTTGCTGGAGAAGTGGCTCCCGGAGGTCCGGCCTGTGCTGATGTTTTCGGGTCAGTGGGCTCTTTGATGGAGCGAACAAAATCAAGTCAAGCACAACGTGCAGAGTGAAACTGTAAGCCAACCGATCCGAGGCTACCAGATCAAACCGGACCGAGCCAGGCCAAACCAAACGAACCAAACACAACTGCATGAAACCGCATGAAGCCAAACCTACACAAACAAGCCCAGACCAGTCCGGCCACAATCGAGCATATAGACCGACCCAATCACAAAGCATTCTCAGTTTTTGACACGAACCCATCTTGATAGGTTCCACATGGTCGTCTTTCAACAGGGCTCCTCCAATGTTCCATTTCCCTTCTCCCTTTGGTTTTGACACTAATATTTCATTCGGTCCACCCCAGTCCAGTTTTTTTTTTTTTTTTTTGTGGGGACTCACAAAGTTTCTCATGCCCATTCGTGGGAACTGCACATGTTGACCATGGCTCATACTTGCCATGATCAAACACTCCTTTACTTTCTGTTGGCAATGATTGTCATCGCCTGAACAGGCATTCTAGACAAAGATAGTAAGTGCCCCATCGGTCTCCCTTCAAACCAACAAAAAGCAGCCACCCATATTTGTCCCCGAACAGGGGCTGCACACCAAAAATCCTCCCTCCACCTGAACCACATCCAACCTTCTCCAAACTCCCGACCCACCCCTTTTCCCTCACCTCAAAGCACATGGCTCGTTGCGCAGGTGTCGGGGGGCAAGCACAAGATGGGGTGCGCGGGGGTGCTTGTGACCCCGGCAGTGCTCGACTCCACCAGCAGTCAGACCTGGGACAAGATCCTGCAGGAGTTGACAGACTTGTTTGGGCAGGGTTAGGTTTAGATTTTGGTTTAGTGTGGGTTTAAAGATATATTTTTTGATTTGTTCTTGGGTTCATGGACAGTTGAGGGAGGGTTCAGGTTCGGGCTTGAGCTTCTGAGGTTGTTTGTCACATTTACGGGACACGGACCTGTAAAGTGGGCCGGCGAATCTACCCTGATGTTTGAATCATGCTCATATTGAAGGCTGGACCAAAGAAGCTTTTAGAATGCGGTGCCCCTTCTGCGGCTTGGTCCACATTTGTATCGAAAGGGGTGGAACTGCAAATTGTGGCAACTGTCGACCTTGTGAACGTGTCAAGGGAGGCCTCCTATTGCCTTCGAGTGCAGCCTTTTGGGGTTGTTTTCACAGGAAGCCAAGAGGACATTACCCACTTTGGGAGATTTCTCAATTTGGAGACAAACTCAAGTGGGTTGGTCCAGAAACTGATTGGACTGACTCCCAAAATGTGTTGGGGCCTTCAATTCAGCAAAACACAGCCCCCCCCTTCTGTTCCTTGGCCTGTCAAAAGGGTTAAGGGGTTTCGAGACACCTTGAGGGAGCTTGCCAAAATCTGAAGAGGTTACTGGAGGTCTGCAGCAGTCACACAGCAAGGGCATTTGCATCTCTTTGAGTTATTTTTCTCTCCGTGGCAACACTTTGAGAGTGGAAACCAGGCAAGCGTCGACGCAAGGGAGTCTTCTGGGTGATTGCAAAAGCAGCTGGCCACTTCTAACTGCCAATTTCCGCCGCGAGGGAGCAATTCAGGGGTGCTCCAGCCCTACAAAAGATGACCGAGCAAGGGTAGGATTTTTGGCAAATGCAATGGGTGAGCTTGTCGTGCTTGTGCATCTTAAGATGGGTATCCATGTTCTTATGGCGTCCGATCCATTCAGGAGAACCCTTGGCTAAAGACCACCAACCTGGTGGCCAAGCCGGACCAGCTGATCAAGCGCCGGGGCAAGGCGGGCCTCCTCGCGGTGAACAAAACCTTCGACGAGGCCAAGGCTTGGATCATGGACCGCATGTGCAAGGCGGGCTCTGGGCCCAAAAGGGCGGCCCGGGGGGGGGGGTGGGGAGGTTCCGGAGCCGGAGGTTCGCTGGAACGCTTTTGCAACCGGTGGCCTATGCGAAACCCCTGAGGCAGGGTGTATATGTGTTTCTGCCAAACAGGGTGGTGACCCAACTCTTCACAGGCCACCAGCACCCCTACTGTGGATGGCGTCCTGCACCACTTTGAAGCCGTTGTTGAAACTATTGTTTGTCGGTATAAATACCAGGGGAATCGAATCATAAACTGTTGGGTTTCTGAACGGTGGTGCGAAATGAGAATTCCGGAACCATCTACTCCCCCCTGAGGCAGGTTATATTCTTTTCCAGCAAACAGGGTGGTTGTGACCCAACTTTTCACAGGATACCAGGACCCCCCTTATCACTGACTTCATGGGAAGTGCAAAGCTGCAAGGAACAGAAGGTGGAGCACGTCACTGGGCAGCTGACCCACTTCCTGATCGAGCCTTTCGTGCCGCATAAGCAGGAGACGCGGCTTTTTGGTTTGGCCTGTTTCAGAAACAAAGAATCAAAGGCACAGAGAAACAAAGAAACAAAGAAACAAGAAACAACACAACACAGAAACAAGGAAACACATAAACAAGAAACACATACACAAGGAAACAAAGAAACAAGTCAACAAAGAAGCAAGCACACAGAACCCGAACAAGCAAAGAAACACAGAAACAGACAGACAAACAAATAAACAAACAAAAACAAGCAAGCAAGCCAACAAGCAAGCAAGCAAGCAAGCCAGCCAGCAAGCAAGCAAGCAAGCAAGCAAGCACACAACCAAGCAACCAAACAACCAAACAACCAAACAACCAAGCAAACAAACAAACAAACAAGCAATCAGACTGCCAGACAAACAAGCAATCAAACAAACGCACAAGCGAACAGACAAACAGACAAACAGCAAAAAACTTAGCAAACAAACAAGCAAGGAAACAAGGAGCCACACATAAAATTGGTTACTGTAACAAGTAAGTTTTGTACATCAATACAGACATACATACATACATACATACATACATACATACATACATACATACATACATACATACATACATACATACATACATACATACATACATACATACATACATACATACATACATACATACATACATACATACATACATACATACATACATACATACATACATACATACATACATACATACATACATACATACATACATACATACATACATACATACATACATACATACATACATACATACATACATACATACATACATACATACATACATACATACATACATACATACATACATACATACATACATACATACATACATACATACATACATACATACATACATACATACATACATACATACATACATACATACATTACATACATACATACATACATACATACATACATACATACATACATACATACATACATACATACATACATACATACATACATACATACATACATACATACATACATACATACATACATACATACATACATACATACATACATACATACATACATACATACATACATACATACATACATACATACATACATACATACATACATACATACATACATACATACATACATACATACATACATACATACATACATACATACATACAGACACACATACATACATACATACATACATACATACATACATACATACATACATACATACATACATACATAAATGCATGCATGCATGCATGCATGCATGCATACATACACACATACATACATGAATGCATACATAAATACAAGAACCAATCAACACAAACTTAATCAGTAAATGAATTAATAAACAACTAGAAACACATATGATAATTTACACATACATAACGCCTCTGGCAATACGTTGTTGTGGGTACCAAAATGGTTGGTTTTGCCAGGATGGCCTTCACCAACATGGGTGTGTGTTCTTGAGGCTACCCTGTTGCTTATTGTGACACCAACATGAACATCGCCACTCCCTTTTGGGACCTATTTGACACGAGCCCTCAAATCAAAGGGACACCCAAGGGAACACCCTAAAACATGGGACTCTTTGAGTTGGTGGGTCAAAAGCTCGGCTCTAATACATTGATGTTTGTGGCTCCAAAGTAGGAATCGTACTTCCTAAAATGTCCTGGATGAAAAAGTTGTTGCCCTCCCTCTCACGAACATAGCATTTGTGGGAAATTTCTTGGAAGAACAGCTTCCCCTTAAAAGGACCAGGGTTTCGTGTCAGGTGCCATGTTAGTGGGAGGAAGGGTAAAACCTCAAGTGTAGTGTGTCGGGTCGCCGAGTTTTCAAGTTGTGCCTTGCGCTCACAACACCCACCTTCCTTGCGGGTAAAAGGCAGGCGAACAGAAAGGTCAGGCTCAATTCTTCATGTTTCTCCCACTCAGTTGCCGGACCCAGAAATAAAAGGTCAACCTTTTGGTTCCACTACACATGGACCAAATCAGGGATACCAGATGGTTAGAATGTCGGCTTTAAACTAGTAAGCCCAAGAACACACGGGAAGTTCAGCGCCTCTTGGCTTTGGGAAAAAAATGGAGCCTCGTCAAACTTCATATGAGAGTGTCTTGTTTTGAGGCTACTTTTTGTTTGGGGGGGGGCCTTTGAGTTCCTTTGAAATAGCCACTAAACAGATGCCCTGAAAAAACAGCCTCATGTGGGTTGAAGTGCTAATTGGGGGCCCACACTGGCGGACACCACTTGGGGGATTTCTTCTAGGAGATTCGTTTGCCCCGAGGAGCAGGAGCACTACATCTGCATGCTGTCGCATCGGTACCACGACGAGATCTTGTTTTATCACGAGGGCGGGGTGGACGTGGGGGACGTGGACGCCAAGGCGGAGCGTTTGGAGCTGCCCACCGGGGAGGGCCTCACAGAGGCGAAGGTCACCAAGGACGCTTTTTTTGTTGCGCGATCCATGCATGATTCGGTTTTCATGTGACCCGTTTTTCATGCCTTGTAGCCAATGACTTACTCCCTTCAAAAACTCACATGGAGCCCCAAAAAGGGGGTCCCCCAAAGGGATATATAGATATATAGAAATATAATCATCTTTTACGATAATTCCCACACCTGAAATAAGGAATCCCACAGTAAAGGAACTTTTCCATGGTGAGCTCGTTTTTTTTGCCCCCAGGCGAGCTCGCCATAGATTATGCAGATACATAAATGGGTAGAATGTTTCGGGTTCCATGTCTTGACGCGTAGGTTCCATGCCCTTGAAATCCCCCGCCTTGAGATCCCAGGAGCTCCTCAGCAAGCTGTCCGACGCCAAGAAGGCGAACATGGCCTCCTTCATCGTCAGCCTCTACAAGTTCTACACGGATCTGCACTTTGCGCATCTCGGCCGGACATGCTTGTTTTCTCAGGGGCCCTTGCGGGCGCTTGGTGGTTTTCTGATTTTGTTTGTTTGCTGATTTGTTTTTTATTTTTATTTTTATTTTTTGCTTGTTTGTTTGTTTGTTTGTTTGTTTGTTTCGTGGGCTCCCCTTTGATGTGTCCGGAAAGCAGCTGAATCAGCCTGAGTCGTTTTCTGTTCGACAGGTACCTGGAGATCAATCCCTTGGTCATGCTGGACGACAACACGGTGATCCCCCTGGACATGGCCGCCAAGATCGACGAGACCGCCAACTTCCTGGTGGCGCAGAAGTAGCTCGGACATGAGAAACATGGGGACAACCCCGAAATTTGTCTTTGAATGGGAAGAGCTGTTTATGCCCCCTGGCCCATGACTCCCTTCACCTTAGTGCCTATGGCTCAGGCTGCCAACATTGCGAACGATCATCTTGTGTTTTGTTTTTACATGTGTTTTTTGAGGTTTGCCGGATACGCGCGGCTCGTTCTTGCGTATTAGGATTTTTGCGGGACAACCCCCTGGCTGCGGACCAGGGGTCGAACCCGGGAAACGCTCCGAGCTTCGCGGAATGCTAGTTCGAACTTGGCCTGCCACATGTGGCATTCGCATGTTGGGACCAGTAGTGCTGTTGTATGTCGTTGATGTTTCCATGCCGCAAAAAGAAGCCGGCAGAGCACCTGGACCGCCTGAGCCTCTGACATGGGTCTTGTTTCTTAGCGCTCGACCTCAGGTGGGGGGAGCTGGACTGGCCTCCGCCCTTCGGGCGCGCCGCCTACCCCGAGGAGGCGCTGATCCACGAGATGGACGGCAGGAGAGTCGAAGTGCCGTGGGTGAACGCCTCGAGCCAATGGGCTGAACGCTTAAAGCCTTGGGAGGGAAACACACCGAAGTTGCGGGGGTAGCTGCGTGAGTCGTGACTCAAAATCTCTCCAGGAATTTCCTCGCCTGGTTTTAGAAACAAAGAAACAAAGACACAAAGACACAAAGAAAACAAGAAGCAACTCAACAAAGAGATGAAGAAGCAAATAACCAAATAAGCAACAAAAACACAGACATAAATAGTAAAAGCAAGGAAGACACAGAGACACAAAGACACCAACAAGCAAGCTAACAAAAATCAACAAGCAAACAAACCAACCAACCAACCAACCAACAAACAAACAAACAAACAAACAAACAAACAAACAAACAAACAGGGACCCCTGTTTACTTGATCCACGTCTAACCGTTCAACCAAGCACCTAGGATCAAATGTTGAGACTCGAGGGGAAATACCTGAAGTCCCAACGGTACTGCCTGCACCGTCCCCCAAAGATGAATGCAATACCCCGTTGGGAAGCCGCAGTCACTCAGCGAGCTCGATTGTTTTGTTGTCCGATCACAGTCCTGGGCAGCTTCGCTGCCCTTTCACGGTAGCAAGGAACTTTGAATCCTAGCTACGGGGACTATGATACTTGAGCCAAAATGATGTTGCATGTAATTCCTACAAAATATGTTTGCCATGGGGAAACTATTCACACCCCTAGCACGTTGAGGCTCGTTCCGAGCCACCCGTGCATAGGCAGAAATCACATGTCCTTTGGCTCGCTCTCTCTCTCTCTCTCTCTCATTATTTTTCATGCATATGCATGTCATAAAGCTATGTTATCCTAATTGCTGCTCCAGTCGCCTCAGTGACCCTCTTCAGCATCAAAATTGCAGCTTCTCAGAGGCTCCAGGGTGCGCATTGAATACCGGCACTGCTTAGTCGGCTTTTACTGGTGATTGGCTTCAGCTGAAGATCAGATTCCATCCACTGAGAGGGCTGATAGGGAAAGCCCTTCACTGGTGGTTTGGATTTGTGGTTTGGGGATTTGTGAATGGTTCTTGTAGAGATCAGATGGGACTCCACCTCGGAAGACCGTATTGGAAGCCTCGCAAATCTCGTGGAAGTCCCTTTGACAAGCCGTTTCCGCAATGAATATGGTTTGGTGTATCAGGCTTGTGGTTGGCAACTTGAATTCAGAATTCGTTTCCTGCGCCATGAAGGTGGATGTTCACTTGCCCAGTGGAGAAGATGGTTGCTCCGTAGCAGTCTCTCCGGACACCGCTGAGTCGGGTCGGGCTGCGAGATGGGGATGTGGTGGATGCGGTTGTGCAGCTGGGCAAGCTGGCTGCCTGCGGTGCGGCGTTTGCTTGGCATGGCCACGTGGACGAGGTTGTGACTTGGGGTAATAAAGAATCGGAGGGACACAGCAGCCTGCAAGAGCAGTTGAGGAATGTCCAGCACATCGAACCAACTGCTGAGGGTGCGTTTGCTGCCATTCTTGAGTCTGGGGCTGTTGTGACCTGGGGTGTTCCAGAATACGGCGGAGACAGCAGCCAGGTGCAAGAAGAGCTGAGGCACGTCCAGTGCATCCAAGCAACTGATCGCGCTTTTGCTGCCATTCTTGAATCTGGGGCTGTTGTGACCTGGGGCGATCCAGATTTTGGCGCAGACAGCAGCCAGGTGCAAGAGCAGCTGAGGAACGTCCAGCACGTCCAAGCAAATGCCTGCGCTTTTGCTGCCATTCTTGAATCTGGGGCTGTTGTGACCTGGGGCGATCTAGAATTCGGCGGAGACAGCAGCCAGGTGCAAAAACAGCTGAAGAATATCCAGCACATCCAAGCGACTGCATTCGCTGCCATTCTTGAATCCGGGGCTGCTGTGACCTGGAGTCCTCGAGAATTCGGCGGAGACAGTAGCCAGGTGCAAGAGCAGCTGCGGAACGTCCATCACATGCAAGCAACTGGCCGCGCTTTTGCTGCCATTCTTGAATCTGGGGCTGTTGTGACCTGGGGTGATAAATAACGCGGCGGAGACAGCAGCCTGGTCCAAGAGCAGCTGAGATATGTCCAGCATGTTCAAGCAACTGCCGAGAGTGCTTTTGCTGCCATTCTTGAATCTGGGGCTGTTGTGAGATCCACGCTATGGCGGAGACAGCAGCCAGGAGCAAGAGCAACTGAAGAATGTCCAGCGCATTCAAGCAGCTGGCACTGCTTTTGCTGCCATTCTTGAATCTGGGGCTGTTGTGACCTGGGGCGATCCAGAACACGGCGGAGGCAGCAGCCAGGTGCGAGAGCAGCTGAGGAATGTCCAGTCCATTTAAGCCACTTATGGTGCTTTTGCTGCCATTCTTGAATCCGGGGCTGTTGGGGTCATCCCGGCTACGGCGGAGACATCAGCCAGATGCAAGAGCAGCTTGTAGTTTGCTGATGTTGCATGTACTTCGCCGCAAATCCGTTGAACAAACTTTGTGAAGGAACACCAGGCGATCTCCATAGTTGGATTTAAAGTGCTTAGGACTTGGGTTATGAACTGCACTGTTGCAACCACTGCCCGCCTAAACCAGAGGAACCCGCCCTGGTTTGCCTTTTGCCCTCGATTTCAAGGTTCCGAGACCCCGACTCCTTTTCAGCGGGCCCTGCTTCCTGAACTTTCGCTCAACTATGAAGAAAACCATACCGCCGATCCCAGTTTGATGGAAGTCCACCAGTTTGAGAAGCTCTGATATGGATGTCTTCAAGCCTAAGATGCGCAGCATGCCGAAGCAGCGCATTGCGAGAAATTGCCATTTGCCGAAAGCCGCCGCGCCAAAGCGAGTTGCTTCATTCCACAAGCATCCCCACCCCCTTATAGATGGAATTGGGGGAGGGGGGTGACCCCTGAAATTCCTTTTTCGGCTCCATGTTTCCCTTTGACAAGGTAGTTGGAAAGGGGGGACCCCCCCATCCCGAAAGCTTAATGGGGGGTTCACAAGCATTGCAACCGACGAGATCATTGGTTTCGGTAGCGGGCAGAACCATGCCATGACATGGATTTGGAAAGTGATGCGGGCAGGTGGTGCACCAACAGAACTTGAAGTGGAAGTCACCTTAGTGGTTGGTGGGGACTGTCATGGGCCCCTGGAATGTGCACTATTGCAAGGATTCCTGGGCATTCATAAAGATGCCTCCCAAGATAGCAGTTAGTCCCCTTAAGGAATTGTCAGATGACCATAAGGAATGGGATAAGGGAACCATGGCGACACGGCCCTCCCAAATCTGGGTGTCCCCATAGCACATACTCCGCCGTGTCTATCATGGAAGGCCTGGGAGGTTTTTTTTTGGGTTCTAGGTTAATTGGCAGCGGTGCATTTACGTAGTCTTCTATGGTGGTTGTATATCCCCATTGTGTCCTTAGTGGTTTGGGGTGGGTTTGGTTTCCGTTGGTTGACAAATATGTTCAAAGGGGACGATCCAGGATACCCCAGAAGCAAAGGTCATCAGATTCTTGTTGCTGACAGTAGATGTTAGTTGACCAATTCCACCCCGAACATGTGCCCGCGCCATTTGGCAGGACGGGCGCCTCTCTGAAGCTGACCATCTTGAGCCTGCTCCAGATTTGGCAGAGCTTTCCGAGGGGCAAATCTGGACATCTTCTGGGTGTATTGTCTATTTTGCGTAGCACGTCATAGCTTTTTCCCCCTGCCTCCTTCTAGTTTTCCCTGGTTGTTTTTTCCTCCGGACATTGTCTGAGACATTCTGCAGGCCCGCCTGGCCAACACAACGCCGAAACCAAACTAACGAATACAATCAGACGCAGCCAGCAAACAAACTATATCAAACAAATGATGCCAAAACCAAAAGGCTAGAACAAAGCAATACAAAAGGAGACTGAAAGCATGCAGCCAATACGTGCCCAGAGCCCTCACAACAGACTAGAGTAATATATTTCACAAACACCTGGCCACCTCAAGCATTGCGCTAAGCCAGAAACTACAATACAGGTCGCAGGCACAAGAGTCTGTGGATCGACCACAATTTCAGCTGATTTCCAGCTAGTCCACATATTGACCACGTCGATGGCGTCCAACACACCTTCTTCATGGTGCTCCACCTCACTGCAGAAACCACGATTGACGTTGGCCTCCCTGTCATCACCAAGGATTCATTCCGAAAAGCTTCCTCATGTTTGCCAAGCTGCGGGAGCACATTCAAGCATCCGGAGTTAGCTCCCCAAAACCAAGCTGCGAAGCCCTTTGCACGCCCTCCTGTAGCACCAGGCAAAGCAGCTTGACCAACTGAAAATCATACTGGGGTGTCCGTAACCACCTCGTAGCAAGCGTAGGCACCTTGCTTCGACATTGCCTTTGGCATCCATGCTCATGAACGATACCGCCAATTGCCTCTGCAGAATGTCACACCACCCTATAGATCCCGGCCCACTAAACAAAGATGAACATGGCGTCCAATCGGTCGAAACAGCTGCAATGCCCACTGGAAGGCTTGGGACGGGGACCAAAAGCAAAAGCCACGCAAGACACATACATCCCCCAAACCACTGGTTCCCCAAGCCATTGCTGATCCTCAGCAGGGAATGAGGGGACGACCCCCATAAACCATCCATCGTATGGTTTCCTTTATTTGGGAATCCAACCAAAACCCTCATTTCCAGCTGAGCAAACCCCCCAGCTATCGCACCAGCCAAGGAACGAGAAGGGCCGCGTCTGGACCATGGTGGCCGGGGGTGGCGCCTCGGTGGTTTATGCCGACACGGTGGCGGACTATGGCATGGGACACGAGCTGGCAAACTACGGGGAGTACTCGGGGGCCCCCAGCACACAGGAGCTCGAGTTTTTGCAGCCGCAAAGAGTTTGTTCGTGGTTGGAAGCTCTTCTTCTTTGGAGCTGCAACCGCTTTGGATAGACCTTGGGGTAAGGAGGTCAATCAGCAGGTCTGGGAAACCAGCACATTTGGTTCAAACCCGAATGTTGCGGTTTGATTGACGGCGGTGCCAGGGGGTGGTTTCGAAGTAAAAACGGGGCTGGGCTTATGTTGTCGGTCGGGGTCATTTTACAGGTAATCAAGGGGAAACCCAGCAAGGGCTTGTCAAAATTTGAGGCTTGGTACCCTTTTTGGGCTTGTTTTTTTTTCGTCGGACAACAGACAAGCCACCGTTTTTGGTGTACCCCTATGAGATAAACCCATTTTGACTGGTCCTTTTCTCTGACACCCTAAAACCACCTGGATGTTAGTCCGTGAGAAACCCGTGGACCTGCTTTGGGCGCTTCCCTCGAGAAAGGACACTGACTCGAAGTTGGCCCTTTTCAGGTGATGCGTTTCTCAAGCTTGCCCCGCGTGTGGTTTGAATATTTGTCGGGTTTCCATTTGGGGTCCATGGAACCTGGTCGTTTCTCTTCAGGAGACCTTCGTGTATGCCAAGACTTTGCTGTCCCTGATGATGACGCCTGGAAGAATATGGGGGGGGGGGGTGAAGCCAATGATTGGGGTCACGCCAAACAGCAACGGTCAATATTTGCTTGTCATCTGCTGTAAAGGGGATGACATGGGGTACACTCGACCAAGATACCACTAGGACATGGGATTGCTCACCTAATTCCCATGTCAGCTGGCCTGTTGGCCTGCAGTGGGGAAACCAGCATGAAAGCCGCCATTTTGGGGCATCCCAAAAATGCACCCAAATGGTCTTTCCCTCCATGTGCAGTCCTATACATTTGGCCTTGCACCCTTCCCTTCACCATTTGTGGCCCCCCTTTGTTGAGAAGAGGGGGGGGGGATTTTCCATTTGTGCCCCCCCTTTTTTTTCTTTTCCCTAGTGCCACCCAAAAATGGGGCGGGGGGGGGGGGGGGGGGATTTTTTTCGCTAGGAAGTACAAGCACCCGGACGGGAAGTTCCTGATCATCGGCGGCGGCATCGCCAACTTCACGGACGTGGCGGCCACCTTCACCGGGCTCATCAAGGCGCTGCAGGAGTACGCTGACGACATCAAGGACAGGCGTCGAGTCGGAAGGCAGGCCCAGAAATCCGCTCGGTTTGAAGGAAACCCCCAGGGAGAGTGAAAGATGTCCGCAAAAATTGTACTCTAGTGATGGCTTGGAGGGAAATCAACTGGCCCCAAAAAGTGAGTTTGACAATCCCTTACAGAAGCCCCCCCAAAAGGGGAAGGGTGCCCTACATGGGAGGTTCCTTCAAAAGCGAGGAGCTTTCATGGTCAGTTTTCAATGCCGACGGAGTTCGAGGGACTTGATTGAATTTCCCTTGTTCTGGGAGATATCCTGCCTTAGAAATTCGCCCATCTAGACAGGGTTCCACTTTTTGACTACTCCAAGAGACTCCAAGGTAGACTTGAGCCCCCCAAAAGGAGAACCGATTCCTTTTGTTTTTGGTGGTCAAAAGGTGGGGGTCCCTAAATCGAGACCTTCGAAAGACGCGAGGAGAACAACATCAAGATCTTGATCCGGCGCGCCGGGCCGAACTACCTGGAGGGCCTGCGCAAGGCCCGGAAGGGGAGGGGGGAGGGAGCGGTCCACCAGTTTCTTCAGGGGCCCCGGGCTCTTGGGTGTCTTTTTGAACCCCCTTTTGGGTTGGTTGTAAAGGGAATCTACAGGGACATCCCGCCATTTTACGGGGTGCTGCTATTTGAAGACAAACCAAAGGGAAACCAAAGGGAGACCGCCGCCGTTTCGGGCCGGGGTTCCCCTTCGAGGCTTGCACATTTGTCGATGCTAGTTGTGTTTTTGGGGCAGGAACCTTAGGGACATGATTTGTGAAAGGGGTGCGCTTGACATGGGCGTGTCTTTTTTATTTTTATTTTGGGACCCCCAAAATGGCTTCGGTTTTCCTTTTGGTTTCCCTTTAAAATCATAACAAGGGATACGTACTCTCAAGAAAAGACGAGCCACCCACATGCTCGGTTTCGCGCTGCAAGTTTTGACACCGCGCATGGCAACTGGGCACAGGATGCAAGCAAATGCTGTCACTGCAAGGCCACGGTCACACGTTTGCGGGGACAGTAACATTTGGCAATCTAAAAAAGACTTTTCCTCTTCCTAAGCAGCAATGATCAACCGATAAACAAACATGGGAAGGCCAACAAACACAAAACAACAACCTTGAGAAAGCCCCCAAAAAACAGCGTCTGGTTGGTCGGTCGGTCGGTCGGTCGGTCGGTCGGTCGGTATTTTGTTTGTTTGTTTGTTTGTTTGTTTGTTTGTTTGTGTGTTTGTTTGTTTGTTTGTTGTCCATGTTTTTTGCTGGTTTACTTTGAAGTGAGTATTTTTTTTTTATTAAATGGACTTGCACGCATTAGGAAGAGTCAAAGCTATTTTATAGCATTGAAACAACACCGTAGAATATTATTGGTTTTTGTATTTTGAAAGCGTAGAACACCGGAATAGGCGGTAAACGTGAACGCATTTTAGCAGCCCAACTGGTCAGGTTTTGCACATACACTTTCATGATTCTGCATCCTAAACATCAGTCTGCGCATGCGATACCAGGCAGTCAGGCATTAAACATGTGCACTGTCAATACATATGCATTTTGGATGACCTCAAACAAAAATCAAAGCGACGTAGGTGAAGGCCGCCAGCGAGAAGCTGGGCTTAGGCATCAAGGTCTACGGGCCCGAGACCCACATCACCGCCATCATCCCCATGGCCCTGGGCCTCATCGCGGACTTGCCGGAGCCCGACCTGTCGGCGCCCTGCGGGCCGCCGGTGCGCAAGATGATCGACCTGAAGGCAGAGGGGTGCTGGGAGTTTAGTGGGGTGAGGTCGTGGGGTTGGGGACAAAAGGGTTGGCAAGGTGTTGACGCTGGCCATTTGGCCAGCGCAGAGACTGGGATGTGAAGGAACACTTTAGATGAGCCCACGGCCATGTTCCGCGCTTGAGTTTTGACCACGGCCAAGAGGTTCGGTCAAATTATCCACTATGGTCCGGTCCATTGGTGAGGGCCATGAGGAGGGCCATGCACGAAATGGCGCGCAGAAACCTGGGTGACTTACTATGAGAACTTACATATCCCTATTCGGGATTAATGTGTACATTTGACACCCAGCTATATTAGGGACGCCTCCAAGTGGTGGGTTTACCTCCTGTATTCTTTTTAATCATCCGAAAGGTGGTCTTCATTTTGAGACCACTGGGGACCATTGCCGCTTGGAGGGTCCTGAGTTCGTTTAGGCATTTAGCTATAGTGGTTTTCCATGCTGATATGGAATGCTTGGGCAAATTGCTTACTATCTTATCAATAGGTATGATTCAGTTGTCAATCGTGTTTGCTTGTCCACAACCTTTTGACATTTTCTTTTGTGAACTCATGAGCTTTGTCCAATGTCGTTTCTTAAACATGGCTGGTTCATAGTCAACAGCAACTTTTCCATGTTTGCACCATAAGCACCCCCGATTTTGGCAACGGACGTTTCAACCGGCTCAAGCAAGGAAGCGTTTTTGGTAGGGCTGAGGGCGTTCCATGGATCACAGTAAATGGAACCATATACCCTGAGGAACCCACAAGGCCCTTTGAGGAAAATGGGACACTTAGGGATTTCCAGCCAGATTGCAATTGACGAGGGGCTAAAGACTTGCTGCAATTTGCTCCTATGGCTCGGTTTTGTTTTCAGTATCCCGCGCCTTGGCTGGCTTCCAGTCAGTTTCCACGATGGAGGTCGGTGGGAGGGTGACCAGATTCATGTCACTATCGTGTAAAAAACACGTCCTGGTTTCTGTAGGGCGACCGATGTCTGGTTGGTTACACGCTCCTCGAACCAAGCCTGGTAGGAAATCGACGCCCGGTTTTCGCGTTTGGGGGCCCGGCTCAGGGCAAGAAGCCGACGCCCAAGGGCCACCCGGCTCCGCCGGCGGGCACCAAGCACACGCTGGTCACCGCCACACCCGACACCACGCGCCGCGGCTGGCTGGCGGGGTTGGTTCAGCCAAAGGGGAGTCATCCATTTTTTGAGTTTCACGTTTTCAGGGGTCAGATACACCAAAACACACCAAAAAAGGAACCTTCACCACATGGTTGAAAGCTGATTTCACGGTTTGAATTCAGAGGACTCAATTGGAAGTGCGGGTCCATTTTGAACAACGGGGACACAGAAGGACGCAGACCTGGAAGCACACTGACTTTGGGACAAGGTTGTCCAGAAAGGTTGTCTGTTTGAACAGATTTGTTTCCCAGCCATGTCTAGCCTTTCTTTTAGCCAGATAGCATTTGTCTGTCGTGCCCAGTTCAAGTTTTAGGTATGTATATATATATACAATCATAGATAGATATATATATATAATACAGTTGCTGTCTGGAATTTTAGTAGGGAATCCCCTCAAAAATTGGTTGGTGGACATTTATCCCTACATAATTTATGTCCACCAAGGTGTCCTGCCCATATGTAGATACTTTCCCTACATACATCATACGTCTGTACATAAACACTCCATTGGAGGTTCTAGGTCCCCCCCGGGCCGTGGACGCTTAGCGTCCATTTGGCGGCCAGCTTTGCACTTGGGTAAACCTTTGAAACAGTCTGTGTTTTTTTTTTTTTGTGTGTGTGTGTGTGTTTCCACTTCGCTCGCGCGACCCTCTACGCAGTTTGGGCGGGTGGACCTTCAAAAAACTCGGAGCTTTGAAGTTCGCTCCAAGAACTCTGTGCGCACTTTTTGCGGGTCGCCGTGCAACAACTTGTTTTGTTTTCTGTGTTTAACGTGTTGCGCTTCGCTGGCGCAGCCCTCGGAGTTTCGGTGAGTCGACGGTTTTGAAGCTTATTTATCATGCTTTCACAGAAAGATTGGACATATGGATAGTCAAGGTTTGGGGCCAGGGAGTGCCGGCGGGTGCGGGGGCACACAAACATGTGCAGATGATCTTTTGACAAAGTTATTCCGAATCTTCACTGAGTCTTGCCTTGCCTTTAGGTGCATCGTATACGGCATGCAGAACCGCGCGGTGCAGGGCATGCTGGACTTCGACTACATGTGCAAGAGGAAGCAGCCCAGCGTGGAGGCCATGATCTTCCCCTTCTCGGGGAACCACTACGTGAAGTTCTACTGGGGCACAGAGGATGGGGTGGCAAGCAGAATAGGCGACAAAAAACTGCCATGGACGCAACAACCACGGTGCCCTCAAAAAGGCAAACACGAACGGAACAGATTCAGAATAGGAAGAATAACAGCCGATTTCCACGAAACCCTGCTAAAGGGAGACAAACAACATGAGTGCTTTACTACCATGTTTGCACAGCAGGTAGCTGCAAGGCTAAAAGAGAGATATTCTTCAGATCCAAAACATGGACTTCGGTGGTCCTCCTTGACACGTGTTCTTCGCTTGAAGGGACATTGGTTCAAAACCCCGGATAATATACTTGCTGCTTGGAACATGGTTGGTTTCCCAACATCAGGTTGCATCTCACGGACATTGCTTAGATTTTGGCCTCCAGGCAGTACCTCTTTCATTCACAGTAGGAAGACAATCCAAGTGCTCGACAATTCATCATAGTTCCCTGTAAAAGCGTCCCCAGCAGGATCCGAGGCCATTTTGTCCGGGAACGGAGCGAGACAGAGAGAGAGAGAGAGAGGGAGAGATAGGAAGAGAGGGAGCAGCTAACGAAAGATGCAATCAATAAAGGGGAACAACAAGTCATGAAGGAAAGATGGAGAGAGAAAAAATAAAGAAAGAAAGAAAGAAAGAAAGAAAGAAAGAAAGAAAGAAAGAAAGAAAGAAAGAAAGAAAGACAGAAAGAAAGAAAGAAAGAAAGAAAGAAAGAAAGAAAGAAAGAAAGAAAGAAAGACAGAAACAGACAAGAAAGAAATAAGTCCAAAAATGACAGAAGGGCAGAAAGAAAGCAGGAAATAAAGAAAGAAAGAAACAACCAAATACATAAATAAATAAAGAAAGACAGTCAGGAATAAATAAATAAATAAAGACATACGTAAATAAAGAAACGAATCAATAAAGAACACCAAAGACAGAAAAGCAGAAAGAAAGCAACAACAACATATATAAGTAAATAGAGAAAGAAAGAAATAAAGAAAGACAGACACAAGGAAACACGGAAGGGCGGACGGACGGAAGGGAAGGAAGGGAAGGGAAGGAAAGGAAAGGGAAGGGAAGGGAAGGAAAGGGAAGGGAAGGGAAGGGAAGGGAAGGAAGGAAGGAAGGAAGGAAAGAAGGAAAGAAAGACAAAAAGAAAGACCAAGGACAGGACAGGACAGGACAGGACAGGACAGGACAGGAAGGAAAGGAAAGGAAAGGAAAGGAAAGGAAAGGAAAGGAAAGGAAAGGAGCGAAGGGCAGAAAAGAACGAAAGAAAAGAAAGAACATCAAGAACAAAGGAAGGACACCAATAAGGAAATAAGCAACGTAAAGAAAGAACGCAAAGAAAGAACGTAAAGAAGGGAAGCGGAAGAACCTAAAGAAAAATGAACAAAAGGGAAAGGAAAGGAAAGACATATATACATTGAAAGGAAAGGAAAAAAAAGAAAAGGAAAGAAAAGGAAAGAAAAGGAAAGAAAAGGAAAGAAAAGGAAAGAAAAGGAAAGAAAAGGAAAGAGAAGGAAAATACAGGAACAAATAGGAAAGAAAGGGAGAGGAAAGGAAAGAAAAGGACGGAAGAGCAAAGAAAAGAAGACACAAGACCGGACAAACTGAAGAACACAAGAACATATCAAAACAACAAGTCGTGACAAAACAACAGAAAGACAGAGAAAGCAGATGCCGGGTTTTTATGTATTGCCCCGTCTTTTGGCTGCCCCACGCGGCGGGAGTTGTCTTTTTTCTTTTTTTCTTTTTTGTTTTTCTCCTCTTTTTCTTCTTCCTTTTTTTAATCAGAGGAAGGGGTGTTTGAACCCGAGTTGCGGGAACGACCCCGAAAAAAAAACCCATGCATCCTATGGTTTCCTTTATTCAGACCAAAATTGGTTCGTTCTCACCTCCCGGATACTCGGTCAATCCCTACCTATCGCACCAGCACGTGTTGGAACCCGAGTAGTCAAAGGGCACCTCTCCTGCGAGGAGATCCTGATGCCGGTGTACACCACCACCAAGGAGGCGGTGCAGAAACACCCCAAGACCTCCGTCTTCGTGAACTTTGCTTCCTTCCGGTCTGTGCATGAGACCACCATGGAGGCAATGAACCACAGCAACTTGAAGAGCCTCGGAAGAATAGGTTGGGCTGATTGGTTGGATGGACGGACAGACGGATGGATGGATGGATGCTTGCTTGCTTGCTTGCTTGACTGCCTGCCTGCCTGCCTGCCCTGCCTGCCCTGCCTGCTTGCTTGGTTGGTTGGTTGCTGGGTTGCTGGGTTGCTTGGTTGCTTGTTGTTGTTGCCTCAGGATGTGAACGCCTGTTTGTTTCAGGCGTTCATAGCCCAACCTGTTGGATTGGTTAGTTGTCTTTTTTTAGCCGGGAACTTTAAACCTTTTTGGCATTTGCAGATTTGGCTCGTGTTGCATGGTTTGGCCCGACTGCTCCGCTGGCATGTTTTGAATACGTTTAAAGTTGCGGATGCACGTTCCTGATTCAATTGCATCCCATGTGGCTCGATGGTTTTGCTGGCCTCTGAATTTACTTGCTGCTTGTTCTGACGTAGGTCCCATGCTTGTCAGTGTGATGTTTTACGCCCGGCGATGAACTCAAGATGTGTATTTTGGATGTTGTGTTTATCCGCTCAGCGCTGATCTTTTGAGAAGCGTTTTCCACTTTGCTGACCACCCCACTTAGTAAGTGGTGAGTGACCGTGACTAGTTAGCCCCTCAAGTGCTTGGTTGTTCGCCGCTTAGCTGGTTTCAAGCATTCAAGTCCTTGTCTGTCTTTTGGTTTGTCGCTTTTACTTCCCCACTCAGAAATTGTTCTACTTGATCCTAATGGCTCAGTTGGGCCATGCTTCTCACAATTGGGGACCCACGTTGCATGGGTTCCTGGGGTTGTCCTTTGCCCTACCCATTTCCAGTGTTCCTTTTGCATTGTCTTTGGGTGTTCCGTTTTGCGTTCGTTTTGGTTTCGTGTTGCACGCCGCTTTCTACGACCCATAGGACAATGGCCATCATCGCGGAGGGTGTGCCGGAGCAGCAGACCCGGGACATCATCAAGGCCCGATGAAAACCCATCGGGTAGACAGGTAGCAGTCCGTTTGCCAGAAACCGGCGTGGCAAGATACGGGTTTGTCTTTTTGTAGGCTTCAAAACCAGAACGAACACCAACATTTTGGGGGTCCACGCAACATTTTGGGGAGTCCCCTACAAAGAGAGACAACACTTATACGAGCATTGATTTTTTTTGCTAAGTATTCGCTTGGTATTCGGGGGGAACTCCTTTTTTGTTGCGTAGGCACTGAGTAGGCAATTCTGGTGGGGGAAACGATTCGCGTAGGCAGTCTGCGTAGACCGTTCAAGAACATTCTGGTAGGCAGGTTCGCGTAGTCGTGATCTACCCTACACAACCTTCTTGATACGGCTGGAGAGTGGCTCTCGATAGAAGCTTGCGTAGGCACTCCGCGTAGGCGCTTGTTGCCGAATAGGCTCGCGTAGGCACCCTTCCGCGGTTTTGCGTACCCACCGGGGGAGGCTCCGCGTAGGCATGGCCGGCAGTGTATTGGGCCGAGACACCCCAACAGAAACCTTATGACAGTTGTAAAAATCAAAGCTATTGGACCACAGAAAAAAAAAAAAAAACAGCAGATTTTGAAACAACCCATGGTGAACATCAAAGATACTAGACTCTTTCCATGGCACGAACTACCGGGAATGTGTCTGTTTTGACTATGAGACCCATCGCCTATCCACAGGTGGCGGAGGGGAAGGGCGTGGGCATCATCGGCCCGGCCACCGTGGGGGGCATCAAGCCTGGGTGCCTGCGCATCGGCAACACCGGGGGCATGCGCCTTGGAATCTCGCGGGTTTGGGGAGCAGAAGATATGCGTTTTTTGGGGACGCCACCAGGAAAACCACATGTTTTGTTTGGTTCACCTCTTTTGACAGACATCCATATGTTTCTTGATCAGCGCGGGGGGTCCTTTGAACTGGACCCCACAAATGCTCGGTTGATCTTGGCCTTGAAAAGGGTGAGGAACCCCAGTCTTGGCGCTCTCATTGTTTCTTCATCAGCTGTTCGTTGTTTTCGAAGGTCGGGCTAGCAGCCAGATCCCATCCTCTAGGCGGTAACCGGAGATGTCCCATTTTGCCTTGCATGTATGTGCGGGATACATGCATCATTGAGATCTGACAGTATATGAACCTATGTCTATCTATATCTATCTACAGTTATTTATATCTATCTATATCTACATCTATCCATATATGCATCTATCTATATCTATATCTAGCTTTCTCTCTCTCTCTCTCTCTATCTCTATCAGTCTATCTACCTAGCTATCTATCTATCTATCTGTCTGTCTGTGTGTCTGTGTGTCTGTGTGTCTGTGTGTCTGTGTCTGTCTGTCTATCTATCTCCCTATCCCTGTATCTATCAATCTAATCTAAATCTCAGCTAATCTAATCTATTTTAATCACATCCAATCTATCTATCGAATCCAACTCTAATCTAAATCTAAGCGTATCTACTCTATTCGAATCAAACCTAATCTATCTATCTAATCTAAATCGAATCCAAATCTAAGCGTATCTACTCTATTCAAATTAAGTCTAAGCCATCTATCGAATCTAAATCTAATCTAAATCTAAGCGTATCTACTCTATTCAAATTGAATCTAATCTATCTATCGAATCAAATCAAATCTAAATCTAAGCGTATCTACTTTATTCGAATAAAATCTAATCTATCTACATATATATATATATATATACACGCACATATTTGAACTTTTGTCTGTATAGCCCTGCTCAAGGCCACCTTTGTTTAATTCTCCTTAGCTTGGCTCTGTCCGATGTCCGTCCTCTTCGCAAGCGGTTCCCGTCCCGGCTACTTCGTTCACACCTGCGGAACCCTGGTTTGACATCTACTTTTAGGGAGCGAGAAAGCGCTTCCTTCACTAAAACACTGGTGCGACATTTTCTTTTTGTAGGCGGAGAAGCTTTGAGGCTGGGGGGTTGACCACTTTAGTCTACGGACCAGAGTTTTAGCAAGCGGAACCACGTTCTCTTTCCTAAAAATACTTGTGATGCTGGGGGTGTCGACCACTTTAGTGAACAAAGACCGTCGAAAGCGGACCGAGTATGCTGGGCGCGAAGAGTGCATTTTCGTGATAGGTTTTGTACAGAACTTTGATGCCGAATGACTTTATTTACACCCATGAACAGGGGCTTCGGGGACATTGTGTGCAGCGAAACATCAGGATATTTTTTGGCGTTGGTCTGCCAGTTCGCCAGCTCCAGGTTGGACAACATCGTGATGTCCCGGCTCTACCGGCCCGGCTCCGTGGCCTACGTGTCCAAGTCCGGGGGCATGTCCAACGAGCTGAACAACATTGTGGCCCGTAACTCCAATGGAGTGCCTCGGAGCTTGCTGTAGTCCGTATTCCCGGGTGATTTGGCGTGTGAGCCACCTCATCATATTTGTGTTTTCTTTTGGGGGGGGGTTGACGATTTGATTCGTGTCTTCAAGGCTCCTCATGTTTGGCCGATGATCATGAAGATTCATGCAGAGTTTGGGACGTTCCTGGTTTTGCCCTCGTTGTCCATAATGAATCCATTTGGGTGACCTCACACTTGGATGGATCGAATGCTTTGACTGACCCACGATGAAGGTGCCCTGGCCTTGTTGCAGCTTTGCATGGTGCGGCTGTGCTTTTGGTTCCCTTCAACTTTATTCACTATCGGTGATTTTGGAAGGAATGCTGTGATGTTTGAACATGGGGGCACACATGCAGCCGGACACAGCCGGACGAGATAGAGGCCCAGCTTATCTGCAAACAGCAGTGGTGCGGTTGAAACCCTAAACGGGACAGGATCTCTCCTTCATCCCGTCCTGCTACGCATCCCTTGATCAGCAATTGATAGTCTCGAGATCAGGCTGATTTGGTCCATGTAATCATTGGGTCTATTCGAATGCATGGCCAGGCATATTTTCTCAGTCTGTTGTGCTTGGTCCACCTTTGTCCCGCGGGGCTTCAGGCGGGTGTTGTCTCTACAGCGTTTTGAGCCGCAGCCACTGTGCTCGTATTCCATGCATTCTTTGCTCCCACCCCAAAAACAACCAAAGACACCAACACATGGGAAGAAAATCAGTCAGCTTCCCTCTCGTTGGTGATGTGGATTGGTGGTTTGGCGGTTGGGCGGGTGGTTTCCCATTTCCCCTCTAGAAGAGCAAGGGCTTCAAATCCATAAAAAAAAATCCAAGCCAGCAATCCAAACCAACCTTTTTGGGGTGACCGGATTCAGTGCACCGCGAATCTCCTGGAGGTGTACGAGGGTGTGGCCATCGGTGGGGACCGATATCCTGGGAGCCGGTTCCTGGACCACTTCCTGCGGTACCAGGACGACCCCAAGGCCAAGATGCTGCTGCTCCTGGGCGAGGCGACGCAGATTTTGATGGGTGTGTGTGTAGATGTGTGTGTGTGTGTGTAGATGTGTGTGTAGATGTGTGTGTAGATGTGTGTAGATGTGTGTAGATGTGTGTTTTGATGTGCGTGTAGATGTGTGTGTAGATGTGTGTGTGTGTGTGTGTGGGGTGGTGTGTAGATGTGTGTAGATGTGTGTAGATGTGTGTGTAGATGTGTGTAGATGTGTGTGTAGATGTGTGTGTAGATGTGTGTGTGTGGGGTGGTGTGTAGATGTGTGTAGATGTGTGTAGATGTGTGTAGATGTGTGTAGATGTGTGTGTAGATGTGTGTGTAGATGTGTGCGTGTGTGTGTGTGTGTGTGTGTTTGTTGGTGTGTAGATGTGTGTAGATGTGTGTAGATGTGTGTGTAGATGTGTGCGTAGATGTGTGTGTAGGTGTGTGTGTGTGTGTGTGTGTGTTTGGTGGTGTGTAGATGTGTGGGTGTGGATGTGTGTAGATGAGTGTAGATGTGTGTAGATGTGTGTGTAGATGTGTGCGTAGATGTGGTGTAGATGGTGTGTGTGTAGATGTGTGTGTGTGTGTAGTGTGTGTGGGGTGGTGTGATGTGTGATGTGTGTATGATGTGTGTAGTGTGTAGATGTGTGTGTAGATGTGTGTGTGTGAGTGGTGTGTAGATGTGTAGATGTGTGTAGATGTGAGATGTGTGTGTAGATAGATGTTGTGGTAGATGTGGTGTAGATGTGAGATGTGTGTGAATGTGTGTAGATGTGTGTAATGTGTGTGTAATGGTGTGTAGAATGAGTGTTGTGGGTTGGTGAGTAGATTGTGTGTACGAATGTTTTGGATGTTTGTGAGATGTGTGAGTGATAGAGTGTGTGTAGTAGAAGTGAGTGAGTGGGGTTTGTGGTGTAGGATGTGTGTAGGAAGTGTGTAGATGTGTGTAGAATGTGTGTGTAGATGTGTGTGTGTAGATGTGTGTGTATATGAGTGTAGTATGTGAGTTGGGTGGTGTGTAGATGTGTGTAGATAGTGTGTGTAGGATGTTGTGCAGTATGTTGTGTGTGGGGGTGGAGTTAGATTTGGTGTAGATGTGTGTAGATGTGTGTGTAGATTGTGGTGTGTAGATGTGTGTGTGTGTGGGGTGAGTGTAGATGTGTTAGATGTGAGAAGATGTGTGTAGGATGTGTGGTGTAGAGTGTTTGTAGATTCTGTGATACAAGGGTTGTATATGGGGGGTTAGTTTAGGGGTTTAAGGATGAGTGTAGATTTGTGTGTAGATGTGTTTTATGTAGATGTGTGTGTGTAGATGTTGTGACTCGGGGGTGGAGTAGATGTGAACATCAGCGGGAGAAAAAAAAAAAAAATTGTGTGTAGATGTGTGTAGATGTGTGTGTAGATGTGTGTGTGTAGATGTGTGTGTAGATGTGTGTAGATGTGTGTGGGGTGGTGTGTAGATGTGTGTGTAGATGTGTGTGTAGATGTGTGTGCAGATGTGTGTGTGTGGGGTGGTGTGTAGATGTGTGTAGATGTGTGTAGATGTGTGTGTAGATGTGTGTGTAGATGTGTGTGTGTGTGGGGTGGTGTGTAGATGTGTGTAGATGTGTGTAGATGTGCGTGTAGATGTGTGTGTGTGTGTGGGGTGGTGTGTAGATGTGTGTAGATGTGTGTAGATGTGTGTGTAGATGTGTGTGTGTAGATGTGTGTAGATGTGTGTAGATGTGTGTAGATGTGTGTGTAGATGTGTGTGTAGATGTGTGTGTGTGTGTGTAGTGGTGTGTGGTGTGTAGATGTGTGTAGATGTGTGTAGATGTGTGTGTAGATGTGTGTGTAGATGTGTGTGTAGATGTGTGTAGATGTGTGTGTGTGTGGGGTGGTGTGTAGTTGTGTGTGTGTGTGTTTGGATGGTGTGTAGATGTGTGTAGATGTGTGTAGATGTGTGTGTAGATGTGTGTGTGTAGATGTGTGTGATAGATGTGTGTGTAGATGTGTGTAGATGTGTGTAGATGTGTGTGTAGATGTGTGTAGATGTGTGTAGATGTGTGTAGATGTGTGTGTAGATGTGTGTGTGTGGGGTGGTGTGTAGATGTGTGTAGATGTGTGTAGATGTGTGTGTAGATGTGTGTGTGTGTAGATGTGTGTGTAGATGTGTGTAGATGTGTGTGTAGATGTGTGTGTGTAGATGTGTGTGTGTGTGGGGTGGTGTGTAGATGTGTGTAGATGTGTGTAGATGTGTGTAGATGTGTGTGTCCATGAGTGTAGAATGTGTGTAGACGATGTGAGTTTAGCAATTAGTGTGAAGGTGGCGTGGTGTGTTCGCAGAGTTAATTTGAGTAGCTTTAGGGTAGATGTGTATCGAATGTGAGATGAAGATGTTTGTAGATGTGTAGTGTATAGTCTGTGATGTGTAGTGTGATGTGTGTTTATGGTGGGTGTAGTCGAAGTGGTGAAGAAGTGTTAATAATAGTGGTGTGTAGAAGTGTGTGTAGATGTGTGTGTAGATGTGTGTGTAAGATGTGTGTGTGAGAGGTTGGTGTGTAGAAGTGTGTAGATGTGTGTATGATGATGTGTAGATGTGTAGGTGAAGATGTGTGTCGAGGAGAGAGTAGAGAGTGTGTGTGAGTTGTGTGAGTAGAGGGTGGTTGTGTAAAAGTATAGTGTAGATGAGTGTGAAGACTTGAGTGTATTATGCATGTGCGTGGGACAGAATGAGTTGTCGAATGATGTGTGTGTGTGTGGGTGTTGTGTAGAATGTGTGATGATAGTTTGAAAGTGTTGTCGGATGGTTGAAATGATGGTGTAGATGTGTGTGACAGAAGTGTGAGGTGGGGTGTGTGTAGAAGTGGTAGAGTGTGTATATGTATGTGTAGCATTGTGGAAGTATGAAGTGTGTAGCATGTGTGTGAAGATGTGTGCGTGTGTGTGTGGTGTTTTGATGTGAGTGTAGATGTGCGTAGATGAGTGTGAAGTATTTGGGTTTTGGGGGTGTAGAAATGGTGCGGTAGAAGTGTGTGTAGGAGTGTGTGAGTGTTGTTAGGAGGCTGAACTCAAAGCTGAGTGTAAGAAGGACACTTCCTAGAACTCCTGTAGTGAAGATGATGTGTGTATAGGAAGTATGTAGATTGTGTCGAAGATGTGTTTTGTAGATGTGGTGAAAGATGGTGTAGTTGGGTGGGGTGTGTGTTGAAGATTTGATGAAGAAGTGTGTTGTAGCTGAGTGTACGAATGAGTGTGTAGATGTTTGTGTAGATGTGTGTGTCGATGTGTGGTGTGTGGGGTTTTGTATAGATTGTGAGTAGAATGTGTTGTAGATGAGGTGTATATGTGTGATTTAAGATAGTTGAGATCGATGTATTAGTGTGTAGATATGTGTGTAGAAGTGTTTCAGATTATGTGACGCTGAGTGAAGCAGAGGTGACCTGTGATGTGTAGATTATGATGGAGAGTGAATGTGTGATGTCGATATGTTATGAGATGGGTAGGATGAGACCTGAGAGAAGAGCTGTGTAGTAGCAGAGTTGACGCAGTGTGAGGTTGTATAAGAGTGTGAGAGGTAGGTGTGTAGATGTGTAGAAGATGTGAGTAGACTGAGAGTAGCATAGAGATTAGTAGATGTGGTAGATATATGTGTGAGACGCAGTAGAGACGCAAGATGATGTAGACAGTATGTAGCTGAGGAGACGCAGAGTGAGTCGCAGTATGGAGTCGAAGTTTTTGAGTGGGGAGGGGGTAGGTGCTACTCAGTGTGACTTTGTTAGACCGATGTGATGAGTCGAAGTGATGAAGCAAGTGTGAGTTAGAGTGAGGGATGATGAAACCGCATGTGACGCTGATAGAAGCAGAGAGGCGCAGTAGATATGATACGCTGTAGTGAGAAGACTGAGAGATACTCAGAAGACAAGATATACTCAGATATTCGCATATATCCGAAGAGTGACGCAGATATATACCGGCATAGATAGTACGCCATGAGATAGCGTGTAATTGGAGGTGAATCTGAGATGACGCAGTTTGTATCCCTATGAGATGATCGCGTGTGACGATTAGATAGACTCAGTAGTGTTTGAGGGGAGAGTGAACGCATGAGAGACGGCAAGATACGCAGTGAGAGTACGCAGAGAGTGAGTGTGTATCAGTGTGAGTCGCAGTTAGAGGCATGAGTGTAGGGGATGTGTGTAGCAAGTAGTCCTTAGAGTGTCACTGAGTATTGAGATTGGATGGTGAGATACCTGAGATTCGCAAATAGACTCAGTGAGAATCTAGTGTTATAGAGAACCATATAGGAGATACGCATTAGATAGAGAGAGGAGGATAGTCCAGTGAGACGCAGTGTGGAGAGTCGATGGTGTGACCGCAGATGAGATAGACCGCTTGAGAGTGAATGTGGAGGAGGTCATAAACCGGAGAAAATATAGGTAACCCAACAACCCCACCCGCAATAGACGCCAGATAGGTACTCTAGATAGTTGACCCAGAGAGAGAGCGCAAGAGTGAGAGGGGAGGAAGAGTACGAAGATATGACGAGGTGATGTGACGCAGATATAAAAGCAGAGCGAGGTCGCTAAGTAAGTAGCATGAGAGAGACGCTGTAGAGTTACTCTGTTAGATTACGTCGCGGAGAGAAGTGGGGAGGTTGTGCCTCGGTCAATGCCATGATTAGTCGCAAAGAGACGCAGATAGTGAGACCAGAGAGAACGCAGAGATACGCATAGATAGGACTCAAGAATAATCAGTGAAGATGTACGCATGATATGATACGCATGAGAGAGACGAATAGTGATTGTGACTCTTAGAGATATAGTCTCAGTGGGAGTGAGAGAGTCATGACCAGATACTGACTGAGACATGTGACAGAGATAATGTGATCATTTGTCTAGAGAAATGTAGTCATTAGACAGTAGAGTCCTGAGACAGAGACAGTGAGGAGACGCATAAGACGATGAGAGTCGCAGATAGTTAGTGTACGCTGTAGATGAGATGAGAGTCCAGAGAGAGAATGACAGAGACTAGATGAACTGTGAAAAGACTAAAACAAACAACAGAACCCCACTAATCGGCAATCAGCACTCACACATCACACCCACCACTCAGTGACGGCGCACACACTCCGCACACACTCGAAGTTGGCGCTGAGGAATTCGACCAACTGGTGGGCCGAAGTCAACAAGTTTCCGTTTAAGTATCCCTGCAAGAAAGGAGACTCCCTCCCCCCCCCCCACCCCCTATTTAGGCGATATTTATATTTTGTGAGCCATGTATCCCTTCTGCCAGATAGTTTTGTGTGTGTGCGAGAAATGTCATGACCGACAGCATCCCCAGTCATGGCATGAGGTGATGCTATGGGGATGATTTTTTTTTGGTTGGTGGCTTTTTGACTTCGGTGGGTTTTTGTGGCTTTGGCTTTCCACATCCCCAGCATCGCCAGAAGCACGCTCGAGGTTTGCAGCATTTGTGGCTTTTGTGGCTTTTGCTTTCAACATCCTCAGCGCCACCAGCAACACCCTGTACGGCTTTCTGCATTTTTTTTCGCGGCTTTTGGTTGCTTTTGACTTTGGCTTTCGACACCCTGAGCATCACCAGCAACATGCCAGGGTAATTAGTTCGTGTTTGTCATCGCGCAGTTTCTCCATTGGCGCCCTTATTTGTATTCTTTCGGGGGCGGCTGCGCTCCACCCCTGAACCTACCCCTTCAACCCACCCCAAACCAACGCTCAAACCAGCAGGTGATGCTGAAGGTGCTGAAAATACCGGGGATGTTGAAACAGTGCTGGGGATGGAGCAGGTGCAAAACGAGTGCATTTGGTTAGAACGTGCTGCAAAATGCAGCATTCTAGCACCTGGACTGAACAACAACAAACACCTGGAAGACAACAAACATACGAAGTAAATCTCGACCCAGCATCAATTCGGCGGGGCTGCTAATTTCACAAGACATACCGATTGGAGATTACTCCATGGAATCGGCGTGTTGCAATTCATTGGGGGTTATGACATCCAACAATTCTCCTAATGTGATAAGCAAGCCTTGCTCGGAGCCAACCGCACAATTCCCTGATAATGTTGACCTATGATTGATAGCGCTCTAGATATTTGTGATTGAGGCGGGCTTTCCCCTCGAAGGAAATAACCGCACTCAAAAAGAACCCCCTGATTAACAACAGAAGGTGTATTAATCAGGGGTCAACATGACGAGAAAACGAGCGGGATATGTTTTAAGTTTTAAGGTTGGGTTGCTTTCATATGCAACCGCAGGGAAACCACCAAGAACGGGTTCCCTGATTTGAAGACAATCCCTGCCGGACCCATCCCCAATATGAACACCTTGGTAGATGAAGGTCAGGGGGCGGTCCAAAGGAATGCCGATCCGACTCCATGGGTCCTAGACTTCAAATACGATTTGTTTGTCCGATGAACATGTGAAGGGGCCCATGTCAAGGATGGTGCAGCCCGCAAATTTTTCTACTCGGGTCTATTCAGGACCATGAACTGTCATGGCCCTTTATCTGATGGGGTGGATCCGGGCTTGGAAAACCGGCCAGACGTGTTCGGCTTTTCATTCCGGCTTGGACACCCATTGCCATATTTTCGGCCTGGGTTTTGGGACCCCAACCAGGCAGTAGGTTTTGTCTCAAACCCGTTTTGCAGGTGGGGGGCGTGGACGAGTACGACCTCATCGAGGCCAAGAAGAAGGGCCGCATCACCAAGCCGGTGGTGGCCTGGTGTGTGGGGACCTGCGCTTCCTGCTTCACCACGGAGGCTGGAACCCGGAGAACAGATGCCCACAATCACCTCGAAAACTGGGGATGGGTGGTTTTCTAAACCCCAAAGCAGCCTTTTGGGGTGGGCCCCACCAGTGGGGACTCCCAAAATCACTCAAAACACGGTTTTTCCTTGTCCCTACCAAAAACAACCACAAACAAACTGCTCCCCTGCAACGCAAAAACGGCGCCCCGCAGAAGGAGATTCGTGCAAAAGTGGTGTCGCCCTTTTGGGCTCCGTGTTCTGCAGGAGCGGTGGTATCGGCAAACAGTTGCCTCGAAAGGGCGATTCCATGGAAGGCCACTGTAAAGGGTCCCGGGTGCTTCATGTTAGCTGGGAATGCTGGTTGGCTTGAATTGCTTGGTTGGCTTGGTTGGTTTGGCTTGGTTTGGTTGGTTGGGTTTCCAGTGACTGGTCGGTCAGTCGGTGGGTCGGTTGTTGGTGTGTTAGTTGGTTGGTAAGTGGGATACTTGATCAGCTAGGACTACTAAATTGGCTGGCTTATTATTTGGGTGTGTCTTTTCTTAGGGGACCCCCCCCAATGGTGGTTGTTCCCTTTGTTTTTTCTTCAGACCTCCCCAAAAAAGGGGGTGCCAACTCCAAAAAAGAGACCCCACCCCCAATTTGATCACGCTTCACCAAGGTGCAGTTCGGACATGCAGGCGCGCAGGCGCGAGGCGACATGGAGACGGCGGCGGCCAAGAATAAGGCAATGAAGGAGCTAAGGGCTAAGGGGGTGAGTCAGAGCTTCCTCCATTTTCCCTTTTGGAGCCTCCAAAAGGGGCAGTTTCAATGGAAACCACCAGTTGTTTGCGACTTTTGAAGGGACATCCTCAGTGGTTTGTGAGTGTGTCGAACAACCTTTCAACAGTGGCTTCCTCTTGCGGGTCCCAACACGGGGTAGCAACAGGACCACCCTGGCATGGCAGGGCTCAGAGAAAACAGCAGAGTAATCGTACATGTCAAAGCCGGGCTGCAAGTTTGTGCCTTGCTGACGGACGAAAATCATGTCGCAGCACTCTGAAACCATGGTTGAAACCAGTGTTTGTTGGTATTTACCGGGAATCATCCTAGACCAGAGTTTTCTGAACGGTGATGCCCAAGTTTTCGCAGCCCACGCGGCGTAGCGTCCTTGAGAAAATGCCAGGAGGCGGGCTTCCACGTGCCTGAGTCCTTCGACAAGCTGCCGGAGATGATCAACCAGGTGGGATAGACCCATTCGGCGCCAACATGTGGCAACCTCATGCAGTGGGAGCGAGCCAAACATGAATTATATCGATATGCACCAATCGCTTTCGTGTTGGTGAGTTAAACAGGGGATGTCGTCAAATTAGGACCTGCCCCTTTGGGATGGTGCACTTGGTTGCCACATTTCTGAGACCAGGGGGCCGCCCTGGCGCAGGTGTACACGCAACTGGTCGAGGAGGGGGAGATTGTAGAGACCCCGGAGGGCGAGACCCCGCAGGCCGCGAGCTGCCGCAGACCTGGGGAGGGGGGGGGGAGTGGGGTGGATGCAGCAGAGTGGCCAAGCAGGAGGTTATGGACAGTCTTTGTGGATGTATATATTTTTACATGTATCACATGTACTTGCACCAACTATCACACTTGAATCGCTTTGATTTTTACGATGTTCCCTGTTTTACTCATGCCCTTGTTTAATCAATCGGAACCCGCGTGTTGGCACCCTTGTTAGTAGTGCGGGTATCACAATAAAGCAAATTCTGCCTCAGACCTCAGCCCAAAGCAATGATTGGCTTCAACCCTCCATAGCTATCGCTGTTGGGAAGCAGAGGAAGAAGGAGGAAGACGAAGAAAGAAGAAGCAGGAAGAAAAAGAAGAAGGAAGAAGAAAACAGAAAGAAGAAGAAGAAGCAGAAGAAGCAGCAGCAGCAGCAGCAGCAGCAGCAGCAGCAGCAGCAGCAGCAGCAGCAGCAGCAGCAGCAGCAAGGATTTCAACACGAGCGTCAGCAAAGTATGGAGTTTTCTGCAGGTGCCCATGGACTACACCTGGGCCAAGAAGCTGGGCATGATCCGGAAGCCAGCCAACTTCATCTCCTCCATCTCCGACGACCGGGGGGAGGAGCTCACCTACTGCGCCCTGGTTGGATAGGCAGGGAATGAGTCATGGAATGACCCGATCCAGAAAAACCATCCCCGACTTTGGTGTCCTTTACGGGAATCCCATCGGTTCATTAAACCCGGAATGGTCATTCCCTGCTGAGCACCAGCAAGTTCAAATAAAACGTCTCCCCGTATTTTCCTCTTTTTTTTCTGCTTGTGCTTGAGGCCTTGTATTTCCCACTTGTTAGGAGGGTTTAGGCAATTCAAGTGAGTTTCCTTTTGGTGCAAAGTGGGTTAGCCACCTTTTTGGCGTGGGTTTTCGCCCGGCTCTTCGACTGATTAGCCACGTTGCACAAACATCAACGGGCCCCCAAGGTAAAGGCTCAACCCCGCTCCACCAACTTTTTACGTGTTTTTTCTTGCCAAAGAGGTGGATGCCTTACGTGCCAAGCTGTTCAGAGATAGATGTGCAGTTGCCAAATATGCGTGGCACTTTGGAAGCACACTAGTGTCTGTGTTGTGCCGCGTTGTTCTGAGGACCTCCCCCCCCAAAACAAAACGAATACGAGGCAGCATTTTGGCAAAACCAGCAGCGGTGTAAGGCAGCATGTCCATCTCCGATGTCTTCAACAAAGACATCGGCATCGGTGGCGTGCTGTCCCTGCTCTGGTTCCGGCGCCAGCTTCCCGATTACTGCACCAAGTTCATCGAGATGATTCTTATGGTGGCCCAGCGGAAAATCAAGGACTGTCGACATGTTTCCCTGAAAGAGTACCCCTGATGCCAAACTATAGAACGATTGCCATGTATGGTTGGTATCAGCAGGGGATGATCAGCACTTGAAAGAGAGCTGCTCGACCTTTTCTTTCGCTCTGGGTCTAAGAAACCAAGAAGATAGATTCAGCACAGCCGGTGCTTCTGGCAGGCTGGTAATTGATTTGCAATAGGTTTCGTTGAGCAACACATTCTGCAATATTTCTTCCAGCCAGTTAAAGACACGAGCTTGCAAGCTCCCTCATGTTTCCGCATGAATGAACTATTAGTCAGCCGCATTGTCTCAGCTCCCTCGTTCGTAAATTAGTGGCTTGGGAGGTTTGGGACCTTCCCATGTCGATTCAATGAGGACCGTTTCCACCAATTCGAGCCAGCTGGGCTCTTCAAAAAGACAAGGCCCCAACAAGGTTTCCTTTTTCGACATGGGCGTGTCTTTTTGAGTGTACCCCCCAAAATGGCTTTGGTTTTCCTTTTGGCTCCCCTTTGAAATCAAAAAATAACTGGTACCCTCAAATTACACCAGCATAGATCCTGATAGCATGGGAGGTTTGACCGTAGCGGCTTCTTTTCTGCAGCGAATGAGCTCAGTCAGTCAGGAAGCGTGATGATTACATAGCCACGAACCATTCTGCGCTAAATGTAAGCACAAACAGCACCGTAATGAATTCAGCAGAGTCATGATGAGTTTGGCACCACGAGCCAATATGCGCTACGTTACATATGAGCACAAACTGCTTCCTAGAATGAATTTTGCAGCTGCATGCTGATTTTTGCCGCATCATGACAATACCACAGCCACTAACCAGTATGCGCTATATATAAGCACAGCACCGCCAGCAATCACCACAGCACCTTGAGCACACCAACAGCCACCCAACATGGTACCCTGATCAGGATCGTCAAGCAAGCAGCACCCTGAGCACACCAAACAGCACTCTGGTGGCCAGCAGCACCCACAAGAACACCCACAGCCAGACCAACACCAGCAACACCAGCAGCACACGGACTGCACCGCAAAACAAGCACCGCGAGCAACTGCCCCGCGCCTTGAGCACACCAAGTAGCACCTTGACCAGCGCAGGCGTCGCCAAACAAGCACCACCGCCAGCAACTGCCGCGGCATGCACCTGACCAGCACGCTGACTGCTGCGCCAAGCACCGCCAGCAACCACCAACCCAGCAGTTTATGCACATAAACGGTACCCCGACCAGCGCACACCTGGCCCGATTTCGGCTTGTCTTTCTTCAGGGTACCCCGCAAGATGGCTTTGGTCATCCTTTTGGTTTCCCTGTGAACCCACAAACAAACAACGCGTACCCTCAAAACACCCGCACCCACATAGGTCGACCATCCTTTAGGTGACTGCGGACCATGGCCCGGCGGTGAGCGGCGCCCACAACGCCATTGTCACTGCTCGCGCAGGCCTGGGATGTGTCGCTGTTGGTCAGGAGTGTTAGTTGGTTACTTAGGTAGTGAACTAGCTAGCTAGATGGTCAGTCAATTAAATTGTTAGTGAGTCAGTTAGTTAGTTTGTTGGTTAGTTTGTTGGTTGGTTTGTTCAAATGTTTGTTCCATACCTAAGGTGCCTTTTCCTTGGCCTCAGCTCACTGACCTTTGCCCAGAAGCATTCCTGCTGGTTCGTTCCCCCTTTTTTTGGGTTCAGGATCGCGCACAATGACACAAAAAGGCACCTATTTCCCTCATGAATGGTACATGTCCAAGATAGAAGCTGCTTGCTGGTCCCTTTGGCTGTTCCTTTCATAGGGCCTTTTTCACGGTTCTCTGCAGGGGGGCTCCGTTGTTCAGAGAAACACCAGACGCAGCCCTTCTTCATGGTTCCCTGAAAGGGGAAGATACAACTACCACAGACACAAGCAGACACCAAAAAACCACAGGCCCTTGTTTCAGACACAAGCACCTAGGGGAAGCTGCTTGCTGGTTTTCTTGGGTGTTTCTCTTCAAAGGGCCTTTCACACACACACACACAGAAACCCACAGCAGCAGGGAAGGACCTGGTGTCCTCCTTGTGCAGCGGGCTGCTGACCATCGGCCCCCGCTTCGGCGGAGCCCTGGACGACGCCGCCCAGATGTTCGCGGACGCCCAGGGCAGCGGCGTGGCGCCCAAGGAGCGACCTGGGCCAAAGGTGGCCATGGGTCAAAATACGAAGCCCGTACCCCCAGTGAACATCCGATTCAATGGTGGTGCGCCTACCCCAAAATGGTACCGTTGGTTTTGACCCACAGTCAGGTGAGTCACGTCCTCAAAACCCGTTGGCGGATGCAGCGTAGGGAGACTCCCAACCAAGAAGGGCGCCTTCGCCCTGCCTTTCTCATTCTTTACATGGTTCTGGGTAGACCATTTTACTATCGATCGGTTTTGATTGCTACTCAGGTTTTTTTTTCGGCACATGGAGCCCTCCTCATGGAGCTTGACGACTGCGGCGGCCCTTCGTGTACGACTTTACCTTTAAAAGGGAGCCTTTGTTAGTGGACATGAGGGTATGTTACATGGAGCCCTCCTCATGGAGCTTGACGACTGCGGCGGCCCTTCGTGTACGACTTTACCTTTAAAAGGGAGCCTTTGTTAGTGGACATGAGGGTATGTTACTTTTTGGGACCCCAAGAGCATAGAAAACGGGGATATGTCCACCAATTTGCGGGCCATTGAAGTTCATACAGGCTTGGTCAAGATCTCTTGTCAATTTGGGAGGGACATCAATTGCCTCCAAAAGTCACGGGGACCCTTTCTTTAGGGCAACCGCCGCTTGACCGGGGCTCACATCGTGAAAGCCATGCTGAACGCCGGGAACCTTGACCCCCCGCGTAAGGGAAACCAGACAAGGTTCCAATCTACTTGGACTTCCTTTGGATGGGAAGTGGTTGGATGGCGACCCAGGATTCATTCTCCACTGTCATGCACATGGAAACCTGATCGCCATAGACCGACCTCAGTGCAAACATCCTTGTTATTATTGTTGCTGTATCATGTGATATGGGGGGGGGGGGGTGTCATTTTGTGTATCTCTCTTGTTTTCTTTTTTCTTCATCATGCTTTCATCATTTCGCACGGATTTAAGATTGGTCCATCGCTATTCGGCACAATCAGTCTTTTTTCATCATTTGGGTTGGTTTTTCTAGCTTCTTACCCTCCTACACGGAAACATGGAACCCACCGTAAGATTCCTTTGGAAGGAAAAGAAGCATGGTCTTCCAGCTTCCAGTCAGGTTCCATATCAGTAGGTAGCGTCATTACGTTTTTTTGTTTGTTTGGCGGGGGTTGGGGGGGGGGACAAGCAAGCATTGAAGGAGTGGATCGACAAGATGAAGAAGAGCAACCAGCTGATCATGGGCATCGGCCACAGGACTGGGGGTTACACACGGAGAGCTTTGCTGTGCTTTGATGAGGCGATGAGCAAGTCAGCCAAACATGATGGGATGGGCCTCATCTGAAACGACCAAGGCTCGCCTTGTAATGGCATTGGATGTGTCTAAGCATACAGGACATTTTGGGGCCTGGTGTTGCCAATTTTGATTCAGACATACGTGTCTACATACATTTTGTATATTAGTATATATATATATATATACACAGAACTATATGTGTATATGTAAGCACCTAGCTACCCATGTATATGGGGATGTCAGTCCTTACATTTGTGTTGAACCCCGTGCGTCTTGTGTTTCCGCCTGTGTCAAAAGCCGGACCCTCAACAGCCAAGGGGTTCTCAGGATCAAGTCCCTGGCCAACCCGGACCAGCGGGTCGAGATCATCAAGGGCTTCGCCAAGAAGAACTTCAAGGCCAGCGCGGGCCACGCCCCCCTTTTTCGAGTTTTGAGCGGGAAGGAAGAAAAGGAAGCCTCTTTCGTTGAGGGGTTCCGTTTTTTTCCAACCTCAGGGTGGTTTTAAGCATCACCTTTTGGGTGGAGTGATGTTTCAAGGCGAATATAGGGAACCCTGTGTTTATTTTAGCAAATGACTGGTCACCAGATTTGCGATTTGGAAGCATCAAGAAGGCGGTTGAGAGCTTCAGAGGAGAACCCGGAAGTACACCCCTTGTGTAAGCCTGGGTCCTTTTATGAATCAGCAAAGGCAGCACCCCACACACACACACACACACACACACATTTTGCCCCCCTGGTATCATTTAGGTGTTTCGTTTTGACAACATACAACCACAAGCAGCACGTGCTTTTAGGGATCCTTTCCGGAAAACCACCAGAAGCCAACGAAAACTTCGTATTTTTTGAAAACACGGACGGTTTTCGGCTTCTGGCGTTTTTGTCTTCAGATTTTTTGGGAAAGGGACAACAACCCTAGTTTTTGTATTTAGTATTTGTCTTCAGTTTTTGTCTCAACCCTAGCAGTGCCCGGCCCACCCGGCGTCTTTTTCTTTTTCTTTTTCTTTTTTGAGGCGACCCCGGTGCTGGACTACGCGCTGGCAGTGGAGCAGATCACGACCAAGAAGAGGGCCAACCTGATTTTGCCCCTCAGCTTGAGAGGAGTTTTTTTGAGGTCCTGGTGGGAGGTAACCCTGGGTATTGATGTTTGTGAATATGTTTTTTGTTTGTTTTGAATTAAATGTTAGAGACTTTTGTGGGGGAGTTTGTGATTGGTGGAGGTCCTCGTCACCTAAGGGCAACCAGAATATCAGGCAACACTTTTGGATTGGTGGTCTGGGATTCTGCTCCCTGAGGGTAAATGGGGTTTGCCCCTCAACCACCAAACCACCAATCCAAACCACCGATTGGAGGGAAGCTGACATAAAGGAGGTCTTTATTGATGATTGAGCAGGGGGTTGGCCCAGCCCTGTCAACTCAAAGCGGAAAGGGATCCCCACCTCACTACTTGCAGCATGGGCGTGGATTTGGGGAATTCGGACACCATCTTTTCCCATGCTGAAGGCAGCCACAACCAGAGTAACCAGAGTAGCGAGTGATGTTTGTGGGCAAGGCGCCAACTGAGAAAGAGAAATTCGGTTCCCTGATCATATCTCCCGCAGGCTCGGACCCAATGCTGGCCGTACTTGGCAACGAATTGGTGGGGTTCCGAGCTCTATTTGACAAGCCAATTTCCTTGTGACATTATTGCTTCGAAGCATCCAAAGAGGGCTACCATTTTGGCAACCCAATTCTATCGCACCAAAGCCATGCTTTCCCAGTTGACACGTTCAAATGATTTGGGGTGGTACTTTGGCTCCTTCCCCCTTCTGGTACTCTGGCTTTTCCCACCGAATCTACACCGAACCTGCACCCTTTTTTTCCGGCCGGTTGTTGTACTCTGGCTTCTCAAACCGAATCGGCACCAGTCCGGCCTTCCGGGCAGGAACGTGGATGGCTGCATTGCGGTGTCCTTTGTGGATATGATCCGATCCTGCGGAGCCTTTAGCCAGGAGGAGTGCGATGACTTGATGTCCTTTGGGTGTCTGAACCTTTCGCGAATCTGGCAGATGCTGGTTTCCCGGCCGTTTCCCTTTTAAGGGAACCTCCAAAAGCGAGCGCTTCAAAGGACTTCAACTTCAACAGTGTATGGGTTCTCTTTTAAGGGAACCTCCAGCAGCGAGCGGTTCAATGGACACCAGTAAATTGATCAACCTGTTTTGCGGGGAAATCCAGTGGCCCCTGATCTCGCAGACTCTTTTTTGCCCCCGTGAACTATGCGACTTTCGGAGCTTGGGATTGTCCCGAAAATCCAAAAAACATGTTTTCCCACAAACATCCCTGAAGGCCGTTTTCCCCCAAAAATTCCCGAAGGTCTTGGGGAGTTTCGCAAGTTTTTTTTTTTGCCTTTTAATACTTTTTTGTTTGTCTCTTGCACCCAGGAACGGTTTGTTCGTGCTGGGGCGATCAGTGGGCTTCATTGGCCACTATCTGGACCAGCTGCGACTGAAGCAGCCGCTGTACCGCCACCCCTGGGATGACATCACCTACATCCAGGAACTGGCTGGCCAGGGTCCTGACAAGTGAGTCAAGTGACTGAAGGTACGAAGGTAGGTCGTGAACATTTCCGGGATTTTTTTCCATTTCCCCGCGGCGCGGGTCGCGCAGTCTCGGAATCTGAATGGTTTTGCCGTGCGCTTGCAATGCTAAGCGTAAGTCTCAAGCTTGCAACAGTTTCGTGGAGGCGTGCCACTAAAATGTGGTCCATGCTTTTGCTTTCTCCGCCCACTTATTTTTTCTCATAGGTATGCACGAGGCAGAGTCTTGGGCTGTCCGAGCGTTAGGGGTGGCAAGATTCGGGATCGGGCCTGGTGACTCAACGGAGGCACCATCTGACCGAGGCACAACTATGAGAGCCAGTTGCCACACTTCGGGGCCCCTATCTTTCGAAGCTTGCACACCCTGGCTCCACTTTTCAGGCCTGCGAAGCATATGCCCAGAAGAAAAGAGGAACGGGCCGCTTTCAGTGGCCGTGCGTGTGGCGCGTGCGTGCCAGTCATGTATTTCCAGCTTTTCGGTCTGAAAATCGTGGCACAAGGAGCCAGGCCCCCTGCAGAGTTCACGAGCCATGAACCATCCCTTGGCCCTACAAGTGAAGCTTTTTCCTCCATGCTCCCTGCCCCGGTGTCCAGGAAGATGTACGGCAGGCTGGCGCGGTGAGCGACATGAAGGCAAAGGGTGGCGCGGCAGACATGTGCCGATGCCAATGAATACTGGTTGGGGTGGGGGTCGCGAGCACTTGCGTGTCAAAATCAGGGATCGCGGTTGGACATCAACAGCAGACCAGCATGTCCTGCCAAAGGCCTAATATTTGTAAACAGGCCAGCAATTGGATGATGGGCTTCAGCGGGGCTTTGAAAGCAGGCCAGAAGGTTTGCCGACAGAGATCCGCCTCTCCATTCGAGAACACAAGTTTTTGTTTGAACCAAGAAGTTGAGCAACAGCGTAGCTTCCATTGAGTGCAGCTCTGCAGGACGATCGGCGCAGACGTATGATGGCGCGCGTGCTGCGGCCGCATCAAGGTCTGCAGCCACGTGCGGAAATGGGGCAGGATACTGTCCAAGGGAGCAACCATGGGCAAAGGAGCCATTTGAACCGCTTGTACTTGTAAAGGCTTCGCGCTTCCCGCCTCAGCCAGGGGCTATTTGATTTAGAGGGGGAAACGGCTAGGGGTAGCCCACAGGGTCAAGCTAGGTGAAGCCCCAGTGAAGCCCGGAGCCACGTAGGGTTTCCAACTGCCATCATCAAACATTTGCTAACGTGTCTAGGCATTTTGAGTCACTTCAAATTGGAAGGGCCATCAGACCCTGCAGACTTGTTTCCATTGAACAAACCATTTGGCTTGTAAGATCGAGCCACATTCGCTCAATCTTTTTGCAACAGCCGTGTGTAGGATGGTTGTTGTTTTGGGAGGACACGTTTAGCGAAAGCAATTTGCAGGGATCTCTTTGTGACTTGAAGGGGTTGCTGGTGCTGGCAGCCTTTTTGTTAGTTCTTAAGCATTCGCTTCGGAACTTGCAAGGACGGTAAGGCGGGGTCGCATGGCCGACTTTTTAGAGGTAGACTTGAATTTGTGACTTGGGGGTTTGAACCCCTGCTGCTTGTTCGAATGATGGCCCTCCAGCACCAACATGTAGTCATTAACACGTGTTCTTCTCCGGTTGGCAACGGTTGCCGAGGACAGCAGACTGAACAGGGAGGCGTACATCAATCCGAAGGAGGCGGCTTTGCTGCAACTCGAAGCTGCGATGGCCTTCAGACGGATTGCAGCTACATAACTTTTGGTGGACAGCTCTTAATTCCCAATCTTGCCATGCGTGCGAAACAAGAGCAAACCACCATTTGGCTGTGGGTCAACAATAGGTACCCAACATGGAACCCTGGTAAGTGGAACCATGGACCAAAATCTGCGGTCCCCTGTTGGTTTAATTTTGACCCACACCCATTTTTTGATGGTCCCCTAAACAGAGACACACCTTGTGCCGTGTGTCCCGGCCATTGGGGCAGTCCATCGCCAACATGAACGACCGGCTCCGTGAGAGGAAGGTGGACTTCCAAGATCTCAAGGCGGGGTAAGCGGGGCATGAGGCGAGGCGGGTGCCAAGGTGATTCAAGCTTTCTTTATCGTGTTTGTTCTTTTCATTTTTTTGTTTATACAAAAAATGCAAATCAGTTTTGAGCCCTTTATTTTGTGTCTTTTAGGATCTGTCTTTAACGCCTCCGGCAAGCCGTGCTGCATGCGGGATGTCGGGACTTTTTCTCGACCTCCGAAAGGCTCTTCGGGCCTTTCGGCCTTGGTGGCTTCCACCAAGCTCTGTCAACGGTCCATCCGTCCATCCGCGCCGTGGGTCCTGTTTGGCTTCCCACGGCCATAGCCGTTGCTGGTTGTTCTCTTGCAACTCGGGGAGCCAGTTTAAACCACGTCGGGCCCTTGCCAGAGTATGGGAAAGTCTTTGGAGCACCATTGCTCCAAAGGTCCCCATTTTGTCGAATTTGCCCGCGTGGCAGACTTGGAACGCATGCCACATGTGGCTACAAGCATGACGTCTTGTGGTCAATTGAGCCACCCCACACATCATCAGTTCCTTTTCCTTTTGGTACCTAGGGATGTCCCTCCTCTTCTTACAGGAGGACACCTCGTCAACACCAGTTCCCCCCTTTTCGACAGCTTTCTGTTGCACTCCAGATGTTCGATGTCCCAAAGAATCCTCGTTCCCAAAAAAGTGGCCTCAGCCCGCTGGCTCCTGAAACTCGCCGCATGGAGTGGCCTCAGCCCGCTGGCTGAAACTCATGCGTTTTGACCGAGGACCAGTTCAAGCGGGAGCTGAAGGTGGAGTTCCCCCAGGCCTCGGAGGAGCGGCTGCAGGCGATGGCCCAGCGGCGGGGACCTCGGAGACGGAAGGGAGGCTGGGAGACCGGAGGTGCTTCTGAGGTGGGGTTGGTGTGGTGGTTTGGTGGTTTGTTGGTGGTTTGGTGGTGGCTTGGTGGTGGCTTGGTGGTGGCTTGGTTGTGGCTTGGTGGTGGTGTGGTGGTTTGGTGGTTTGGTGGTTTGGTGGTGGTTTGGCTCAAGTGGGTTCGCTTTCCAGGGTTGCAACTTGAAGTGGGTCACTGACTTAAGCTACGTGATGGGCTGGGCCTTTGGTCCTTCCGGGTCCCGGCCGGTTGGCGGGCCGCAATGAGCGTCCCAGGCTGTTGAACGAGAAGCTCCTCGCGGATGAGAAGATGGCCCGCTTTCCGGTGCAACATGAGAACTTCCGGCCGAACCTCTCCCTGACCACGCAGGAGAAATCCGCTTAGAAGAAAGATGAGCCAAAACACGGCAGAAGATGTGAGGTCCAAGTCCGGTTCCCGTGGGTGTGGTGGGCTTCATCGAAATTGGGGACCCTCCTGAATGGTTGGTTGTCCTTTAGTTTCCTCCGCCATTTCACAAAGGCTCCTTCTTTTTTTTCCCGCCCTCTCGAAAACCCACTCACTCTGAGGCCCCCCTCTGATCGCAACTCCCAAAAGGCGGAAGGGGGGGTTGGCACCGCCGCCAACCCGCAGGACCGAAGGTACAAGGAGTACTTCCATCCCGGCACCTACGTTTGGAACGAGCCTGAGAAGCGCGAGGCTGGAGCGAGGAGCGACGCTTTCCGCTTGCGGCAGAGGGCAACTCTACGGACGGCCTCCGTGAGCTTCCCATCGCTTCCCTTTCGCTCGATTCACAAAAGCCAGCCTCACGTTTTAACCATCGGTGGATTTTGCGTTTTTTTTTGTTCTTGGTCTGAACGGAGCCCTCTGGTTCTTGAGCTGTCGAAGCCCTGTGTATCGCTGGCTGCACAGCTTGCAGCTTGGCAAAACGGATGCAGCCGATGCTGGCGATGATGAAGACTCGAGAAACACATTGCTGCCTTCAAAGCGATTCTCCAACATGGGTCGCCATTTTGGCAATCAAAAGCTCCAAGGCCCCCCACAAATGGTTGGCGATGGCGATTCCTTCGAGGTTTCCTGAATTCAAGTTCAATCATACACACTTCATTGTGTGTGTGTCAAGAATCGGGTCCCTGCAAATGCCCATCCGCAAGTTTGCAGCCATCCTCAGAAGACGCGTGTACACACACACACACATACAGACACATACACATACACACAGACCACCACACAGCCTTGTGACAATTTGGGCGCTGGCTGAGTTGGGTGATGAGGTTGATCCCGAACTGAGCAAGTTTTGTGCATTTTAGTAGTGCCAGCTCGAAACAACCAGTCAGGGTGACTTAGTGACACCAGTACGCTTTACTGGGTCCTTGTTCGCCTCCCTAAACTGGCTTCATGCTCAGGTTTCCGGTCTTGGTTCAGCTTAACGCTGCCAGGAAGCAGTCTTGCAGCACTCGTTTTCGCACCTACGTGATTTGACCCCTTATGAGACCACGGACCAGCTCTTGGCTCGGTTCCGGCCACAGCGCTCCAGCGCGGCTCCCCGCGCTTTCCTTCCGACTTCCTTCTTGACGAGCACTGCGGCTGCCGGGCGGGGCACCATCTTGGCTGGCATGTCCGGAG
>CAUJNA010003805.1:412500-422500 GCA_963377175.1 Effrenium voratum
TAATGTAATGTAATGTAATGTAATGTAATGTAATGTAATGTAATGTAATGTAATGTAATGTATGTATGTATGTATGTATGTAATGTATGTATGTATGTATGTATGTAATGTATGTATGTATGTATGTATGTATGTATGTATGTATGTATGTATGTATTGTATGTATGTAATGTAATGTAATGTAATGTAATGTAATGTAATGTAATGTAATGTAATGTAATGTAATGTAATGTAATGTAATGTAATGTAATGTAAATGTAATGTAATGTAATGTAATGTAATGTAATGTAATGTAATGTAATGTAATGTAATGTAATTAATGTATGTATGTATGTATGTATGTATGTATGTATGTATGTATGTATGTATGTATGTATGTATGTATGTATGTATGTATGTATGTATGTATGTATGTATGTATGTGTGTTTGTTTGTATGTATGTATGTATGTATGTATGTATGTATGTATGTATGTATGTATGTATGTATGTATGTATGTATGTATGTAATGTATGTATGTATGTATGTATGTATGTATGTATGTATGTATGTATGTATGTATGTATGTATGTATGTATGTATGTATGTATGTATGTAATGTATGTATTTATGTATGTATGTATGTATGTATGTATGTATGTATGTATGTATGTATGTATGTATGTATGTATGTTATTATGTATGTATGTTATGTATGTATGTATGTATGTTATGTATGTATGTATGTATGTATGTAATGTATGTATGTATGTATGTATGTATGTATGTATGTATGTATGTATGTATGTATGTATGTATGTATGTATGTATGTATGTATGTATGTATGTATGTATGCAATGTATGTATGTATGTATGTATGTATGTATGTATGTATGTATGTATGTATGTATGTATGTATGTATGTATGTATGTATGTATGTATGTATATAATGTATGTATGTATGTATGTATGTATGTATGTATGTATGTATGTATGTATGTATGTATGTATGTATGTATGTATGTATGTATGTATGTATGTATGTATGTATGTATGTATGTATGTATGTAATGTATGTATGTCATGTTATGTTATGTTATGTTTTGTTTTGTTTTGTTTTGTTATGCATGTATGTATGTATGTATGCATGTATGTAATGTATGTATGTTATGTTATGTTATGTTATGTTATGTTATGTTATATATGTATGTATGTATGTATGTAGGTAATGTATGTAATGTATGTATGTATGTATGTATGTATGTATGTATGTATGTATGTATGTATGTAATGTATGTATGTAATGTAATGTAATGTAATGTAATGTAATGTAATGTAATGTAATGTAATGTAATGTAATGTAATGTAATGTAATGTAATGTAATGTAATGTAATGTAATGTATGTATGTATGTAATGTATGTATGTATGTATTGAACGTAATGTAATGTAATGTAATGTAATGTAATGTAATGTAATGTAATGTAATGAAATGTAATGTAATGTAATGTAATGTAATGTAATGTAATGTATGTAAGTATGTATGTATGTATGTAATGTACTGTAATGTAATGTAATGTAATGTAATAATGTAATGTAATGTAATGTAATGTAATGTAATGTATGTATGTATGTATGTAATGTATGTAATGTATGTATGTATGTATGTATGTATGTATGTATGTATGTATGTATGTATGTATGTATGTATGTAAGAATGTATGTATGTATGTATGTATGTAATGTATGTAATGTATGTATGTATGTATGTATGTATGTATGTATGTATGTATGTAATGTATGTATGTATGTATGTATGTATGTATGTATGTAATGTATGTAATGTATGTAATGTATGTATGTATGTATGTATGTATGTATGTATGTATGTATGTATGTATGTATGTATGTATGTATGTATGTATGTATGTATGTATGTATGTATGTATGTATGTATGTATGTATGTATGTATGTATGTATGTATGTATGTATGTATGTATGTATGTATGTATGTATGTATGTATGTATGTATGTATGTATGTATGTATGTATGTATGTATGTATGTATGTATGTATGTATGTATGTATGTATGTATGTATGTATGTATGTATGTATGTATGTATGTATGTATGTATGTATGTATGTATGTATGTATGTATGTATGTATGTATGTATGTATGTATGTATGTATGTATGTATGTATGTATGTATGTATGTATGTATGTATGTATGTATGTATGTATGTATGTATGTATGTATGTATGTATGTATGTATGTATGTATGTATGTATGTATGTATGTATGTATGTATGTATGTATGTATGTATGTATGTATGTATGTATGTATGTATGTATGTATGTATGTATGTATGTATGTATGTATGTATGTATGTATGTATGTATGTATGTATGTATGTATGTATGTATGTATGTATGTATGTATGTATGTATGTATGTAATGTATGTATGTATGTATGTATGTATGTATGTATGTATGTATGTATGTATGTATGTATGTATGTATGTATGTATGTATGTATGTATGTATGTATGTATGTATGTATGTATGTATGTATGTATGTATGTATGTATGTATGTATGTATGTATGTATGTATGTATGTATGTATGTATGTATGTATGTATGTATGTATGTATGTATGTATGTATGTAATGTATGTATGTATGTAATGTATGTATGTATGTATGTATGTATGTATGTATGTATGTATGTATGTATGTATGTATGTATGTATGTATGTATGTATGTATGTATGTATGTATGTATGTATGTATGTATGTATGTATGTATGTATGTATGTAATGTATGTATGTATGTATGTATGTATGTATGTAATGTAATGTAATGTAATGTAATGTAATGTAATGTAATGTAATGTAATGTAATGTAATGTAATGTAATGTAATGTAATGTAATGTAATGTAATGTAATGTAATGTAATGTATGTTGTAATGCAGGCCTAGGCCTAAAACTCTCCCGTTTGCTCTGGTTTGGCTCCACTGTTTTAACCGACTGAGCCAAGCCTTCTGTGGATTTGCCCGTATCCAATTGGCCGCACGGCCTTACCGTAAGCCGAGGCTTGCCTCACGAGAACCCCTTCGTGGTTCCGTCGGGAAGCCGAGAGCAAGCTCTGCGAGTTTCGGGCAAGGCCGCCCACGACTCTCATCGGACAAGCTTTGCACCCTCCCTGTGAAGTTCGGTGCAAGCTGTGCCCATTTCTCTTTGGTTACTTTGGTTAGCGCCAAGGATCCTGAAGCACGGCCTTTGCGCGTCAGACACATCCATGCTCAGCGCTAGCAAGACTGGCATAGGCCAATTGCATAAGCAGCATGCATCCTTTGCAGCAAATCAAATGGCAGATCACTTTGAAGCCGCATTGGGTCCGGTTGGAGGCCTCCATCCAGCGAGCACTGATTGCTTTTGAAGAGTTGATGCTCGTGTTGATGTTGATACGAGCCAAAAGGGGTGTTCACGTGTCCAAGGGGTTCTTACGGTAAGAGTAAAGGCCCGGTGCTAGATCGAGGTGCCTGTCCTGGCCGCGAGCGTTTTGCGTGGTATTTGCCGCAAAATCGTGACGTTGTCTGACGTCGAAGTGCGTTTCGACTGCGCAGGCTCGCACAAAATGAGGCCTGCGAGTTTGGCCGGGAGCACTTTGCGTGGTATTTGCCGCAGAATCGTGATTTTGTATGATGTCTTTCGGCTGCGCAGGCTCGCACAAAATGAGGGTGCCGAGTTTGTCCGGGAGCATTTTGCGTGGTATTTACCGCACTATCATGTTTTGACTGCGCAGGCTCGCAGAAAATGAGGCCCCCGAGTTTGTCCGGGAGCATTTTGCGTGGTATTTGCCGCGCAATTGTGATGCTGTATGGTGTTGAAGTGCGCTTCGATTGCGCAGGCTTGCGCAAAATGAGGCCCGCGAGTCCGGTCGCGAGCACTTTGCGTGGCATTTGCCGCAAAATCGTGACGTTGTCTGACGTCGAAGTGCGTTTCGACTGCGGAGGCTCGCACAAAATGAGGCCTGCGAGTTTGGGCGGGAGCATTTTGCGTGGTATTTGCCGCGCAATTGTGATGCTGTATGGTGTTGAAGTGCGCTTCGATTGCGCAGGCTTGCGCAAAATGAGGCCCGCGAGTCCGGTCGCGAGCACTTTGCGTGGCATTTGCCGCAAAATCGTGACGTTGTCTGACGTCGAAGTGCGTTTCGACTGCGGAGGCTCGCACAAAATGAGGCCTGCGAGTTTGGGCGGGAGCATTTTGCGTGGTATTTGCCGCAGAATCGTGATGTTGGATGATGTCGAAGTGCGTTTCGACTACGCAGGCTCGCAGAAAATGAGGCCCGCGAGTGTGGCCGGGAGCATTTTGCGTGGTAGGTGGAAAGAAACTTACAGTGACGCTAATGCTTCCCCAACTACGCGCTTGCGTTGCGACTTGTTGTTGCGACTTGCTCTCGTAAATCCAAGGCCGTTGGCAGTGCGTCGCGTGCCTCAGTCGGCTTGTTGCGCGGCATGGAAGCCTCCAATTCCATGTTTCACGCATGAAGATGCTGGAAACCACTCACTCCATGCCGTTGTCGGTCTACAAGCGCCCGCAGGATGCCCAGGTCTTTCCAGCCCATGGCCGCCGGGTCAGCTTCATTGTTTGCGCCCGTCACTGTTTGGGGTCTCTTGCCGAGATTTTCTTTTTATGTTTTTTTCCTGCTCCTGCAAAACGGGCCAGCCTATCTTGCTTTTTGATAACGCGCAGAAAGCCGGATGCCTTATCTTCTGGGGATTTCCCAGAGACTTCCAGCCGCCAACCATGGCCGCAGGGTCCCCTCCAAATCTCAAGCCCCGAGCCTTCCTCCGGAAACTCAGGCGCTGTCCCCACGAGTGGCTACAGGTGTGCGGGATTTCTGGGGGAGCGAAGCTGCGAGGAAAAGGCTGGTTTGAAGGGACACCACCTGGAACGCTAGCAGTTGCCCATTTTGACACACACACTCACACGGGCACACACACTTGAACACACACCATGTGGGGAGACCACCGTTTTGGCAACCCTTGCGACTTTGTGGGAGATTTAAGCTCCAACTTTGCCTTGGGCAAAATGGCAATTGTCAATTTGTCCGAAGGGTCTCAAAGAACCCTGACTGCACATGTGAACGCCTAGGCGTGAAGGCTGCGAACTGTGGATGGGGAGCCAACCCCAAAGGTTTGAGCCTGACACACGTGGACGGCTGGGCTTTTCATTGCCCCGCTGCGTATTGATTTGTACTTTGCCATTCAATGACCTTTGCCTTGTGTGGTGAAAAACGCGGTTGGAGAGGGCCAAGGAGTTTTGCATTGCATGGCTCAGGAATGCCTGACCACGATTTGGAGCAAGCGACAATTAGAATCATAGAGGTATTGGGAAAAAGTGGAGTATGGCCTTTGGACGAAACCTCAAGTTCGCAGCCAGAGAACTGGGCTAATAAGTTTTCCCGTGATTGTGGGAGCAGCTCGTTCTACGTGCCGATGCACTTCCGAGCTGGTACTTCGACCGCGTCGAATCGCTGCCTTCGTTCCGCTTCCTTTCTTTGCCAGGATCAGCCGAGAGGCCGGACGCCGGCGCAACTCCCCCGGCATGGGTTTACTTGAGACCCGCACTCTCAGAGCCAGGGGAAAAAACAAAGGGACCTACACATTCCTGCCGGAGTTGTCCTTTTTGGTCAGATGGATTCAAGGGAGACAGCCGGCCTGCACGCTTTCTAGGGTGTCAAGGGGGAACAACAGCGTGCTTCCAGGGACATGCCTCAACCAGAAAGAAGCACCCTCAAAACTACACGGGTTTTCAAAGGGCCGTACATTTGGTCATACATTTGGGACAGACCCTAAAACACGTGACTCGCTTCTTGTTTCTGCCACGCATCGTGGCTTTGCCCCCTGGCTTTTCGCAGACACAAATGAACACCCTGTTAGGCTAGACATTCCAATGAATACAGAGCGACTGCTGTGATTACATTGGTGGGGCGTAGTCCTTGGTCGGATGTGGACTGGCCATGCGCACTTGTGAAGCCGCGTTTGGGCAGGCAGCAAGAAGCGGCTGACGAACTCAACGCTGGAGGAGAGAGCTGGGTCGAAGCTGTAGCCCACAAGGATAGGACCATTCCTCATGTCCAAGTAAGACGGGCTGGTGTTTGAACAAGCTCTTGAAGAGAGTCGCAAGAGTCCTTGCGAGGCAGCGGTTGCCTGGCTTGACTTGGAAGGTGGCTGGCGGCCAGGTTGGGAAAGAAGGAGCTCGAGGCTTAGCGACACTTCAACAAATAGAAGACGTTGGTACGAGAGAGGTCACCTACCCTGCCAGTTCGTTGCCCATCACAACCCATTTCGCGCCAAGCACAGAGACATGGCCATAAGATAGCGGCAGGAGACGGCAAGCCTTTCGAGCCTCATGCTTGACAGTGAGGACGAGGCCGGAGTCTGTGCAAAAGCCATATTGATTGGGCTCCTCAAAGGATTGTTTCTCAGAGAATTATCAACTGATGTCCCCGCCTTGAAACACATGGTTGTTGCATCATTCTTGTTTCAATGATCCCTGAGTCGCAGGTGTCTAGCTGTGAAACGAGCAACACATCTGACAACCTTTGCTTTAGTCCATTCACACGTGTGGTTTTTCAAGAACAAAGGTCTTGGACAAATGGCGCATGGTTGTCCAGCAACAGTCCCCTTCAAAGTGCAGAAAAATAAGCATAACTGGATGGGAATCGACCACAATTCAGCATCATTTGGCCTGGGAATCCTACCTTCCGCGAGTCAGGAGAGGGACTCGCCGTTTGTGGCCGAGTCCTTTGTGGACAACTACCTGGACTGAACTGCTTCGATTCGGGTCCTATTCGGTGCGAAGTGTCGTGGGCTAAGAAGTTGCCAGTCAAGGCGAGGGCTGGTTTTCCTCACTGTGACTTTGATGGTGACATGTGTATTGGTCACAATTAGACCACCAGGGGACCATTTACCAGGGCAGCCAGATCTTGCGCGGGGCATGGTGAAACTGGCGAATCGACTTGCTGGTGCTCGGAGAGCCCCTCACAGTCAAATCAGGACAGCCAGGCTATGTGGCGGTGGGTCAAAAATAGGTGCCCAAAATGGGTTGCCCTGGTAAATGGAAACATAGACAAAATCTGCGGTCCCCGGGTGTTTGAATATTGACCCACACCCATGTGACAAAGTACCCAAAACCATGCAAGGGCCTACAAGATGCTGCAAGCCGCACCTATGGCGAGGAATGCGCCCCAAACCCCGTCCTTGAGGTTTTGGCTCACTTGCACCCAGAAGAAAGGCAGCAAGGGAAGTCGGCCTTTCGAACGAGTTCAACCCATCCATTTCGCCCAACTCACCCAATTCATCCAATCCCATGACACCGCAATGCGTCAAAACAACAAAAAAGCGGAGGGGCAGATCCCTCGTTAAAAAAAAAAGAGCAAACAACAACTTCCGTCAGCCAGCTTTGCGCAGCATAGCTCTCAAGACACAATTTCTGAGTTTCCAAGTGCGTATATGCGCGTACTGTTTTATTTCTTAGTTCTAAGTGCCGGGCCGACCTGTTTGGAAATTCGGGCCGTTTTCCTATCTGAGTGCCCGTCGCTATGGATGTGTTCTGATGTATGTCTTTTGGTTGGACTTTTCTCACAGCTGCGCTCGTAGGCTTCAGGTCGGAACCGTGAACTTGGCCGGAGCTTTGTCTCCAAGGTCGTAGCCACCTGTGTTGCAACCCTCAACAGCCTGGCTTAGCCCCACGCGGGATGTATTTCAGGCAGTTTAACAAGAACTTCTGTAGGTCTTGTTTTTTCCCCAACAGCTGAAAGCTTTGGGGTCTCAGCCCAGATAGGCTCCGGGGTGGTCCAGAGCGGCCCTGAAGTAAGGTTCCACGAGGGTTCCACCAGCGTTCCAGGGTTCCACCAGGGTTCCACGAGGTTCTGCGAGGGCTGCGGGGTGGTGCGAGCACTAAAAAGAGCACCGCATGCTGTTGGGGATATCACCTGAGCTTATTTTTTTTCTTGGAGGTGGTATGGTCTTCTCTCTATTTAGTTGCACGAATGTTCGGGAATATGTTGTGAGCCTTGTGTAAGAGCCTTACACTGGTCGCTCTGCTATCAACAATTGGGTGCGACCAACTTCGGCCCTGCAGGACGTGTCTAACTTGTTGGTCTGACAGAGCTTCTCCATGCAGCTTTGGGTTGGCTGGCATGCGCTTCAAGCAGTTGCAGCTTACTTTACCGAAGCCTGTTTGTATTACAGCCTGGGATTGCTGCTAAGGCTGCTAAGGAATGCCCCATTCTGGACTTGTTGTGCTGGACCGAACTGGGCCATTTTCTTAGAGTGCAACGCGCATGCGTCAGGAGCAGATTTACCCGACCAGCTACGAAGTCAGCCGGCGGCTAAGTGAGGTGGGTGTTTCTCCGATAGTGGGTCTCTTCAAAAGGTGTGTTCCGATTGGTTTAGATTGAAAGACCAACCAGCATGAATTCATCGCAAACGAGGAGCAGATACAGAGGCACGCAGATACACTGATTCGCAGATATGCAGATACGCATGCACATATACGTGAATAAGCCTTTTCATGTTGTTGCATATGCACACATACCTACGTACCTATGTACATAAAATGAAATGCAATGCAATGCAATGCAATGCAATACAATACAATACAATATACATGACATGACATGAAATGACAAGACGCGAGATGAGATGACATGACACGCCAAGACACGTTGGGATGTGACGGGACGTGAGGTGACGTCACATCACCATACATGCACACTTACATACATACATTCAGTCATTCATGTATTCATGTACTTATGCATTGATTCATTCATTCATTCATTGATTCATTGATTCATTGATTCATTGATTCATTGATTCATTGATTCATTGATTCATTGATTCATTGATTCATTCATTCATTCATTCATTCATTCATTCATTCATTCATTCATTCATTCATTGATTCATTCATTCATTCATTCATTCATTCATTCATTCATTCATTCATTCATTCATTCATTCATTCATTCATTCATTGATTCATTCATCCATTCATTCATTCATTCAGTCAGTCATTCATTGATTCATGGATTCATTGATTCGTTGATTCATTGATTCATTGATTCATTGATTCATTGATTCATTGATTCATTGATTCATTGATTCATTGATTCATTGATTCATTGATTCATTGATTCATTGATTCATTGATTCATCCTTGAATCCATATATACTTACATCCGTACATCCATACATCCATACATCCATACATCCATACATGCATACATCCATACATCCTTACATCCATACCTCCATACATCCATACAACCATACATCCATACATCCGTACATCCATGCATCCATACATGCATACATGCATACATCCATACGTTCACACATCCAAACATCCAAACATGCAATCATGCAAACTTGCAAACATACAAATATACAACCATCCACACATCAAACCATAGAAACAACAAACACACAGATAGACAATCAAACAATCAATCAATCAAGCAATCAATCAAGCAAGCAAGCACGCACGCACGCATGCATGCACATACAGATACACACCTTTATACATGCACATACATATACGCACATACACATGAATACGTACGTACATACGCACATACATAGATAATCTGGGATCCGAGACAAGCACTAGCTTAGACATGGCGTCCTCCCATCGGTCAACCTCGGAGTTTTTGCGGGGAACATGTTTAAAAGAGATTTGTGCAGGGGAAAGAGGAGCTATTTGCCTGCGCAGTTCTGAGCTTTTGAGTGTGGTGTGAGCCATCATGCTCCCTTCAGCGCTGCTGTGTTTCCATGGCTTGACTGCCCAATAGCTTCTCCTGCACTGTCCACAGGCAGTCTTGTTTGATGCATTTGGGTGTGTGATTTTTTGGAGGGTATCCTTTATTGTGGGTTCAAAGGGACACCAAAGGGAAAACCGTCATTCTTGGGGGTGCCCCCCAATTTTGACCCATTTGGCCG
>CAUJNA010003805.1:427500-432500 GCA_963377175.1 Effrenium voratum
GATCCCAACAGCGAGCTGGCAGGGCTGAAAGTCTCGTTGTTGTTTTTTTTTGGTTCTGACAGGTGCGCGGATGCCCCTTTGGGGACCTGCAAAAGTGCCAGTCGTTTCCATGGAGAAACTGGGATTGCGCAACTTTTGGAGGGGATGTCCAGCGACCCCTTTGTTGCCGGGCCAGCCTTTGGGTTGGTATTCAAAATGCCAAGAAAATGGGGCCGATTCCTATGGGCCCCTCTTTGTTGGAGTTGGTGCATCTTTTTTTCTTCATAGTTTTCAATAAAAGCAAAGAGGAACCAATTCCATTTTGGGGTGTCCCCCAACAGAAAGGCACGCCCTCTTGGTTTTTGTGTTCCTTGTTAGGAGGTCGATGTATCTCTGATGGGCAACTTCTTATTTCCTCGGCAGTTTCTGATTTGGGTATAACATTTATATAAGACATCCTGCAAAATGATCGTTGGACATGACTCCTCTGTTTATGTGATGTCCACCAAAGGCTCCAAACAGTTGATTCACGTACCCATATGGGGTGTCTTAAAATGGGGGCCCTTGTGATTTTCTTTTTACACAATCCAAAAAGGTATTCCCCAAAGAAACAGACCCATCTATTCCGGTGGCGATCATAATTCGTTCAGGTTCTACGGCTTTCTGACGCAGCACTTTGCAGACATGCCCGTGGAGGACTGATTTTGCCGGTCGTGATGACTCCAGAGGGAGTGAGACGACGTGTGGTTGAGGGGTGTAAATGAAAACCCTAAGCCACTTCGATCTGCGGCTTGTGGCGAAAGCTCTGAGGCTGGCAGAGCCTAAGTCCAAGAGACGAGCTTGAAGACAGCGACCCCATTGCCTGGCAGAGCCTGATGGCTGCGCTTCCACCAATCGATTCGCGAGGAGCACGAAATGATCTTCCGCTTCTTTGACACCGATGGGCGCGGGACTCTGTTGCGAGCGGACGGGTTCCCAATGGCCCAAGGGGGGACGATAGGGCCACCCGGAAATGGAACGCGTTCGGTTCGAGAGCTCGTGTAAATCATTTGGCATTCTAGAAACACGGAGGCGGCTGTCGCCCTCCCATCCGATGCCTGTCCAGTTTCTGGGCACATGTTCAATTGGGGCAGTGGTGCCCAAATTATTTGCGAGGCCCCCATTCTCAACCCAACTCATTGGCCATGGGCGTGGGGTGATCGAAGTGGTCTGGCCCCACTCAAAAGTGGCCCGAAATCAAGTAAAATCAAAGGGTGCAGGCAAGAGGAAGGAGGCCTCTCAGGTTTTCAGCAGTTCTGGTGAGGAGTGGCTCCATCTCCCTCTCGGAGTTCTATGCCGTCATCGAGGTGCCCAAATGCGGCGGCGCATGACTTTGGGAAGTTGGTGAAACATGTCCTTTGGTACCCTGTTCGGCTGGAACGCCATTCATTTTGCTTGGTGGTTCCCAGCCATCCTCTTGAGATCTTTAGTTTTTGTGGGGTTTCGCGGGGATGTTCGTTTCGCCCAACTTTCAGCGGAAGATCTGAGGACAGCCCACTTTGGTGGCTTCCCCATTTTTTGAGAGAGGCACGGCACGAGCCTTCTCTCAGGGTGCCATGGGCCGAGCCATTGAGGCGATGGCGCCGGTGCGGTGTCTGGCGGACCTCAGATGCAGGCCGCGGGGTCAGCGGTAGCAAGTGGTGGCGAGCGGTGGCCGGATTGGTTCCTCTAGGAACTCGAGAAAACCTGCGAGAGGGTAGCCTCTTTCCAAGAATGATGGAAGTGGATAGGGGGCTTCCCCAAAAGGAAAGTCGTCTTCCAACACCCTCGATGTCATCTTCCATCATTGTTGGCAGGAGGGTGGAATCGTTTCCAAACAGAGTGGTGGAACATGACTGCTAAAAGAGTTGGATTGGAATTCCATCCACAGAATGCTTTGGTTGCATACCCCGGCAAACCCACGTCAGAGATGCAGAGATCCCAAGGGGTTGCGGGGAGGCAACCGGATGTGGCTAGGCGCGGATGAGATTCCCCAGCAAGGTGACCCAACCGTGTGATGGAGTCCTGGAGAAGTGTGGGTTCTCCAGTTGCTGACAAGGGAATTTAAGGGAATGACGTTCTGCGGAGTCCTGCCTGCCAGCCAGTCAGCCAGCAAACCAGACAGCCAACAAACCATCCAGCTAGCCAGCCAGAGCCAGCCGGCCAGCCAACCAGCCAGCCACCAGCCAGAACGAACGAACGAACCAACCAACCGACCAACGAGCCAACCGACCAACCGACCAACCAGAACGACCAACCAGAACAACCAGAACGAACGAACCAACGAACCAACCATCCATCCAGCCAGCCAGCCAGCCCGCCAGAGCCAGCCAGCCAGCCAACCCAACCCAACCCAACCCAACCCAACCCAACCCAACCCCACCCCACCCCACCCCACCCCACCCAACCCAACCCAACCCAACCCAACCCAACCCAACCCAACCCAACCCAACCAACCAGCCCACCAATTAATCAACCAAGCAAGGGCCGCCGAATCAGCTCTGAAGGGCATATTCCCGAGCATATTCCCGAGCTTGTGAGGTGGATCGCTTTGGGCGTGGCGCCTTGCAGAGCCATGGAGCAGATGGCAAGGCGCCCAGTTTTCAGCTGGAGAAGCCAAACTGCCAGCCTGTGGTAGCCATAACGTATTCCACAGACGTGTTTCTCCAAACTCCGTGCCAAATCTTACCAAAGCGAGCAAACTCACACAGTGGATGGGCGAAATTCACCAGTGGGGATGGATGAAGTCCTATGAATGATGGGACAAACCTCCTACCAACTAGTGCAGGATTCGTCCATCCAGGGAATCCCCCTATCCTCTTTTCCCACCCTCCAAAAAGGCCAGGCTGCTGCGTCGGATCCGGCGACGGCATCGGTCACGTCCGAGGCGCCCCGCTCGAGCTGGGCCGGGCGCCGGTACAACTGCCAGACCTTTGGGCAGCTGCTGCCCGCGCCCGAGCTCGCGGCCGCACGTGGGGTTTGTCTCCATGGGCTCTGGTTTGGTTATCCTTTTGGTTTCCCTGAACTGGATGAGAACTTTGGTATCCTTTTGGTATCTCTTTCCTTTTGGTATCCTTTTTGGCTTCCCTCAAAGTTTCCGTCAAAATAGAGGCATCTAGGAAGAGCCTGCGATCTTTCCACCCGGCTGGGAGCTTCATGCCAGGGCCGGGTTTCCTTTGCAGCGTCATCCAAAAGGCTTCCAGTCTCGTTAAACACGGAAGGATTAGCAACCCGGGCTGAGGCGATTGCTTTACGCAGCTTTGGCCCGAAGGTCTGCCTAAGAAAGCTGACGCGAGTCAGTTGCCACACGCATGCCACGAGTGAACTTGACAAAACCTTCCCCGAGTTTGGAGGTGACATTCTTGGAACGCCTCAAACGCCTTGCCAGCGTCTTTTTGCAGAGTTGCAGTTCATTGGCCAACTTGGGAGGTCAAAGATGGAAACCAAAGGTTGCATATGAACTTTCCTTAGCTCCATGGAAGATCGCGCTTGATGGACGAGCCGTCCTTTGCGCTTGGGGAGATCGTGTTGACGCATGGGCTGTCCGAGTCCGCCCGCAACGGCCAAACGGGCTGGGTGCATTTCTGGCACGGGGCCTCGGGGCGCTATGCCGTGAGCCTGGATGGCTCCAAGGCGCGGAAGCGGGATTCGGAAGCTCGAGGTGGCCATGGGTCGTCGGTTAGCCCCCAGTGAACATCCGATTCAATCCAACCACTAAAATCGGTTCTAAACTGGGTGGTGAATTCAGCTACCCCAAAATGGTACCATTGGTTTTGACCCACAGCCAGGTGTTCTGCAAACACCTTGAACAATCTGTTGACTCCGTCAGAAGTCCCAACAATTCCGCCAGTGCTCCGAGAGGGCGTTGGGGTCTTCTGAGCACCACGGTTGTCTCACCCACAAACTCCATGGATGTAATGGAAAATGGATGTATCATCAACAAAGCCGGTCCCCCCACCCCTTTTCGTGGGTTGTTTCGGTGTTTCCGGCGCTCTGCTCAGCCCCCCTTCCCCCAACCCGGTAAACATCAACATCCGTGGATTCAGAAGCGCCAACCACTTTGAGTGGTTCTCCCAATGCCACTTGGGTACGGGACAGCAGGGCGCCGCAGGCTTTCGTCCTTGTTTCCATTTACCCGGCAACCCATTTTGGGGTTTTCCCACAATTTTTGACCCCCCCCATCCCAATTGCTTTTTCGCAGGAGATGGTGAGGATCAAGCCGCGGAACCTGCTGAAGCGGCCAGCGGCAGTGAGGCCAAAGGCGCCTCACCGCTGGACGGGGGCCTCCCTGGATCTCTGCTACGAGTTCCTGCTCTGCGCCAGGCGGTTTGTTCTCCCAGGGGCGGAAAGGAATGGCGGTGTCTCTTTCTTTTTTCAGGTTTGTTCAGGGCATCTTATTTGTTTTGTTTTAGTGGTTTCAACGGACATCCACCCATTTGCAGGATGGCCTATTCTGAGACGGACAAGTTGTTCTGTGTTTTTCGGTAATCGTTGAGGGCAGAACCTTGGGAAAGGTTCACGCAAGCCGGAAGTTGAAGGCGTACCCGGCTCCTGGTTTGGCTTTCGTTCCTTCCTAGATTTCCCATTATTATTAATTATTTTTTGTGTTGTTCCATGTTTTGCTGTTTTGCCGTTTTGCTGTGTTTTGCTCCCCCCCCCCAAAGGGTCCAACCTTAGCAAAAGACACCCATTTTGAGAAACCCCTAGATTGCCAGCTTCCTTCCAATTGGTGCCCGGTGGTTTGGTGGTTCCGTGGTCTCCCATTTTCACCTCCTCCACAAGAACGGGTGCAAATCCCCAAACCGCCGTTCCAATCCCCGGAACCAGGTGGTTCGGTTCGATGGTTTGGGGCTGTCTGTGTTTGCTTTTTCCCCAGATGCCCCCACCATGCCCCGTGCCTCGCATGCCTTGAGCGGTGCCTCACGCCGCGTGAGCCGTTTGTGAGGCACAGCCTGCTGGGCTGGGCGCCCCTGGCGCTGATCTGCGAGTTCCTGCGGGTGCCT
>CAUJNA010003805.1:437500-550000 GCA_963377175.1 Effrenium voratum
GATGGTCACCAACGTTTCAACAGGAGAGGCCCTCCAAACGATGGACTTTGTATTTCTCTGAAGGGGAATCCGCCAAGAAGGTCCCTCAACCATTTCTCAAAAATCGGGGACCACCACTTTTGCACGGCTTCAAAGGAAAACCATTTCGGGACAATGCCCGCTTGGAGCCACGGCTGGGTTCTGACCAGGTCCTGTCCGCGCACTCGGTGATTTGCACCTGGACCAGCCACTTGGCTTCCCGCCGAAATATCGACCATATTTTATTGGGGGGTGCACTTCCTGTTGATAAAGCCTGGCTGACATCGATTTCAGCCGAAAGGGATCCGGTTTGCAACGGATTTCACCCATTTTGTGATTTCGAATGGATTCGCCCAGCTGAAGCTTCCATTGGCCAAGGGGTCTGGGATTCCAAACACCGAGGGCAACTCTTGGGTTCCACGGGACGTCGTTGCCAGGAGCACCTGTTCAAACCAGAAGGGCCCCTGTCGACTTCATGAAACCAATGGTGGGATGCCGCTTTTGCGGGCTGCATGTCAAGCGTCCGAGGAACGACCCTTGCATTGCTGCCATTCTGATTGATCGGATTTGGACTTGGGTTGTTTCTGTTGTGTCTTGCACAGGTTTCCCCTCAAAGGCAAGGAAGAGGCTTGCCAATCCCAAGGGTGGCAAGAGAAGGAGCCATGGCGCCCTGCCCCCTCGTGGAGTTCCATTTCTTTTTGCGGTAGGTTTGAATCCTCATTTTCGCGAAGATCCCAAACCGCCAAAGCTGCGCTTCTCTTTTCCGGGCTTATTTCACAGGTCACAGCGGGTAGGAGGATCTTTGCCCCACAGTTCAACGCTGTAAATTGAGAATGCTTGCCCCAACTGATTCGGGCTGTGTTCATGTTTCACGTATCTTTTTCTGGGGCAAAGCAACACGAGGGCGCTAGAAGTCCAGCCATACACGAGTCGGCAGCTTGCTGCCATGGATCAGCGCAGGCAGAGCTGATTCCCTCCGGTCACATCTGAATGTCACATGACCCCCCCCCCATCTTTTCAACTTCCAACATTGCCCGACCCTCAGACTACCCCCTCAAAAAGCAGATCTTGTCCCCAGAAAGTTGCAGGTCATTTCCCGAGCTACTCGTGGTTTCCCCCCCCCCCAAAAAAGGAAACAAGAAAGAAACAAAGAAAACACAACAACAACCACCGGTTGTGGGGGTGAACCGGTGAACCGGTGAACCCGAGCCGGCCCAAGCCTTGGGTCCCCGAGCTCCGTAGGCAGCTGCTGCGGCTGGAGCCGCCAGGAGCCCCTGCTGCTGACGCTGCCGGCGGAGGAGCGGCCTCTGGAGCTGCAGATCCAGGCGAGGATCCGGTCGGACGCGCCTGCAGCTCTTGCCGGGCGGGAAGTGCCTACGTACACGTCAGGTATATATATATATATATGTTATATATATTATATATGTACATGTATAAGTATACACACATATATATATATATAAGATATATCTATAAGATGTAGTGTATGTGCATAGTGGCATTTATTTTTGTGTTATCATATATATATATATATATACACATGCAGACATATACATATACATATATGTATATATATGTATATATATATATACATATGTGCGCCCGTATCTTTCTCCCTTTGAGGGCAGCTTTTTGAAGACCCACTTTGCGGTTGCCCATGTAACTCGGGGGCTTCCCTGCTGACCCTTTGTTTCAAGATCACAGGATGCGGGCGCAACTCATCTGACAGACACCGTGCTATCGATCTATTTGGCTTTGTGTTTGTGCTGCATACATCTCGCATGCGTTGAAAGAACCATAGCATGTCACATCACAGATTTGCACAGACAATTGAATCTACTAGATCCTCTATTGGATGCTCGTTGTTGAAGGAGGAAACACAAGCACTCCCTCACTGCTTTGGACGCTACACTGCTCTGCTTTGCTAGATTTGACTTGGTTTTCCGACCTGGTTGCTGCGGGGGGCGGTCATCGAGTCATCAAGCCACCCATGATTGTAGAGGAATCTCCTTCTAGGAGACCCTTTTGGGGTTTCATTTCAATTTCAGGGAGTAGATTGACCGGAAATCAAGCTTCGGCAGGAGGCGATGCAGTCGGGGGGCTTCGAGAACTACCACTGCCACTTCTGCGGGCAGACGGCCACGCTCCTGCACCAGCTGCTTGGATAGGATGGCCCCAGTGTTGGCCGATGCGGGTGGACGAGTATCCAGACATGGCCTCGCTGTCGCTCTCTCTCTCTCTCTGTGTCTCTCTCTCTGTGTCTCTCTCTCTCTCTCACTCTCTGTCTCTCTCTCTCTCTCTCTCTCTCTCTCTCTCTCTCTTTTTCTTCTTTTTCTCTCTCTCTCTCTCTCTGTCTCTCTCTCTGTTTCTCTGTCTCTAAGAACTTCCTGGCAATCCCGAGCACCCCCCCAGGTACGCTGAGCACACCGTTACCAAACGAAGGACACTTCGGCATATGTTGTTTGAACCCTAAGTTGTACCCTCCCTCCCCCTTGCTTGCTCACCATCTTCCGGGCGGCATCCATCAGGCCATAGACAAAATCAACAAAGCTTTGCAACCGCTCAACCAAGATCTGCTTCTTTCTTCAGAACCCATCAAGAACAGGTCCTTCCCATGGACGCAGCGCAGTTTGGGTGTCTCATTTTTTGACAGCAACTGCTTTTTGTTTGCTGTGCGTGTGTGTTTTCATTGAAAGGCCAACGCAGGGACACCTCACCCCGGTGCTCATCCGTACGCATCGAATAGGTTGAAGCTGGCAGACTGTCAGCAGCTCTGCGTGGAGATCCGGCGCTTCGCCTTCGTTGCGGGCGCCTTGCAACTTGGATTCAAAAGGGGCGACTAAACAAACAGGCCATCCTCTTGTTTTTGGAAAACAATACCCTTTTTGGCTTGGCTTCGAGGGAAAAAACAAGAAACCAACCATGTTGGGGAACGCACCATCTGCCTGCGGGGTCTCGGGGGGGGGGGGGGGGAGTTGCTCGTTTTGAGGTTTTGGGCGCATTGGGCGCGTTTTGGGTCCTAAGGGGGTTGCCTTGTTTTTGGTGGCATGGGGGGGGGGGTTTTGCAAAGGTGTGGAATGTTCATGTTCAAAGACGGGTTTGTCCTTGGAAGCATTCTTGCTTGGGCATGACCACCTGTGGCTAGCGGAGTGAGTCACAAGATGCAGGCCATGCATTTGATGCTCTAGTCAATCGCTGTGTTTCCCCAACGTTGATGGAGCGCACTTTTGAACCGTGGGTGCTTGCAACTCACATCCCGTCACAAAGTCTTTGCGGCTTTTCCAAACCTCCGAAACGCCGCTAGGTTCTCCAAACATGTGAACCCCCCCGGAACATGGTAGGTTTTCCTGTTTCATCTTGAAGCCAACAAAGTTGACATATTTCCCGGCCAAAAGCCGAAACACAGGTGTATATAAATATATATATATATATATGTATATATATATATATATATATGTATATATATATATATATATGTATATATGTAAATACTCCCCCCAAAAAAGCCGACGGCCAGTTGGACCTCCAAGAAATCGGTGGGGCGGTTGACCGTCAGGCAGATGGTGCGCTCCCCCATCGGCGCCTTCCCGCAGCGCCTGGCGCTGCCGCCGGAGCTCTTTGCCACGGCCAGGGCGGCGGTCTTCGAGCTGAAGGCGGGGACTTTGGCTTCTGGCTTCCCGCTTCTGGTTTCCTGCTGGTCTATCAACAACAAAAAGGGTTTCCCGTAACGGTTTCCTGCTGGTAAGTTTATCATCAACAAAAAGGGGGTACCAACTCAAAAAACGGGACACCGGTTGATGTCCGATGCGATCGCTGCGATTCGGTCGGGAAGGACCGATTCTCCGGGCGTTGGTTGAATAACCCGGTTCGGGATTCCTTTAAAGAAGCCATAGGGAATGACCCATTTTTTGGGTGTTGGTTGGGATTGGAATGAACCGGTTTTGGGGGATTCGATAGGTAGGGAATGACCAAGTTTCCGGGTGTTGGATTGGAATGAACCGGTTTTGGTTGGAGTCCATGGGTAGGGAACAGCCGTTTCGGGTGTTGGTTGAATGGACCTAGTTAAGACCATAGGGGATGATTTGTATAGGTCATTCCCTCAGATTGTAGGGATTCCCTTAAAGAAGCCATAGGGGATGGTGCATATGGGAATGAACTGGTTTTGGTTGGATTCCCTGTGGGGAAACTATAGGATGGATGGTTTGTATGGGTCATTCCCTAATTCCCTTGCCGTAGAAACAACTCAATAGGGAGTACCCCAAAATGGTGGGTTTGGGGGAACTTTATTGGATTCTGGGGTCATCTGTTGGGCGTGTCATTTTTTTAAGGTTGGGTCCCCCAAAATTTGCTTCGGGTTTCCTGTTGGTTTCCCGTCAGTATCATCAACAAAAAGGGGTCTCAACAAAAAAGAACACACCCATTCCCTTGCAGGTGCGATAGGGAATGACCAAGGTTCCGGGTTTTCGTTGAATGAAAAGGTGGGAGGGAATCCCGGAAAGGGAAAAACCAGCAAGCTTAGTGTGTTCGAACAGGGTTTCCGATCCATTTGCCCTTTTTGGAGCCACCACCTGGTGGCAGTTTCCATGGACCACCAGCAAATTTCCAGTGACCCCCTGTCAAAAAGGGAAGTCACGCAAAGAGGAAGCACCGTTCTTGGACCTGAACAAGTGGTTGAAGAAACCCTTGGATTAGTTGGGGTGCAACCAAACTGTAGGGAGTATGGTGGAGTTGGAACAAAAGGGAGCAAGTTACAAAGTTACAGGTCGTCTCCCATTCGTTCGGGGGAAGGTTTTGGGAAGGGCGGACATGGGAATGACTCACCCATCCCTGCTCTTACACAGTCCCGCTTCTTTGTTTGCCCAAAATTGGGCGTTTGGACTTTGCTTCAAGACAACTCCTTGTTTAGGGATAATTACCCTAATTCAAGACAACCTTACATCAAAGCAAAGCTTGCTTGTTTGCAGGGAATGTGGTTGAATGACCTCCTTCCAAGCATAAATGGATTCGTGCAGCGTTAATAAACCAGGCGGATTCATGGGGTGTTCCCAGTCCCCTCCGGTTCCCAGGGAATGCTCGGTCTGGACAAAATCCGAGGCGCTAGCACTCCACAACGAGGACCCAGATCTTGCGGCTGTGGGCTATAGCTCCATCGTGCGTGCCTCGCAAAGAGAGGTTCTTATTTTGCAGGCTTTTGCAGGAAGCGATGGGTGTTTTTGTTTCTTTCCAACATCCGATTGGTGTCGTGCTTTGGGGGGAAGATTGAGCTTGCAGTTTGTCATTTAAATGGGAGTTGACGCTTTGTAGCGGACAGTCGCAGCTGTAAATAGGTTTATTTATATGGGACTTGGGAAGACTCATTTCATGACTTTGCCAGCTGTGAGACGGACGTCTAGACGACCTCGCTTGAGCAATAATGCAGCAGAGGACGCTCCCAAACATAGAATACGTAGAGGCGGCCGGCCTTGTATTTTTATGTGAATTGGGAAGACTCCCACGATTCAGAGTTCTGTAATCGATTTTGGGGATTCTTTTATCTCCATCAGATGAGTCATGATGCCTTGGCGGGGAACCTCAAGCAAGTGGGAGTTAGCGACCTGTGATGCTTGGCCAGAGGTACGGTTCCCGGTGCTTATTTGAGCGAGCTGGTGTTGCACTCCACCTGCGCGCTAGAGGGTGCTTTTTTTTTTCCACAGAGACCGAAAGGCAGACCCATTTTTGTGGGGTGCCCCCATTTTGAGACAAGCACATGTGTTGCGAAGCACACAACGAAACAAAGCCGATACCCGGGTCCCTTGTGCGAAGCCACGCGCCTCGAGGCGCCGGTGGCCTGTGGTGGTGGCACCGCTCCACCGCGGTGGGGCGCCCGGTGACGGGTCACCCGCTGGGCTCGAGGTGGGGAGGTGCCACTCTGGCGGCCCCGAAGCAGGTGACCTGGGAGGAGCGTCTTCGAAACGCCTCTGGGGTCGCCTGGGTCGGGTGACTTAGCGCCTTGGCGCCTTTCCTTCACGTACGGAGAAAGGACACTCCTCTAGTGAGCCCATTTCAAGAGTTTTGGTTTTGCGGACTCAGTTTCTGCCCATTGGTGAAACAGAGGGTGATGCGGTCAAATACAGCTGGTTGCGAGGATTCGGCAGCCCCGTAGGAGATTCAGCAGCTGCGGCACATCGTCTACTACCTCGTCTACACGCGGGTCTGACGAAAAGCTTAGATAGCCAAAGAGATAAACAACTTGGAATGCGGTTCAATTGAATGTGAATGAGCCTTGGGCCTTATCCAAATCTTTCGGCTTGAGACCAGTCTACCTTTTGTGGCTACTTGCTTCCGCGGAAGGCAGTTTGATGTCACAAATCATCAGTACGCCCACGCTACGTCGGGCGCCCACGTGTACAAATGAACCTGACGCCTCAGCTCAGCTTGCCCAGAGATGGCTTGAGGCCGCCTTGAGCCTTGATGCTCGAAAGGCTTGGTCCAAGTTGTCAGCATGTTTCCGCAAAATACGCAGACAGGGTTGATCATTGCTTTTGACCTTTCAGCATGCCGGCTTTGTGCTTCCCTGTGAGCTGAGTGAGCTTTAGCCATCTTTCATGTCCTGGGAGCCAGATCGCAGTTGCCCTTCAGGAGAAACAGAGGGAAGGAGGGAAAGGCGGTGCGTTGGACGGCGCGCCCTTTTCAAGCCCTTGGTATCTGCTCTTTGGGGTCCACTGAGCTCACCGATTGAATGAAACAAGCGAGTCAGATGCCGGGCGCCTCGAGTTGAACTTGGATTTGAAGCCCTGCTTGTTCACGCATCTCAAACTCCCATGTCGAGGCAAAGGTCAAAACTCGCAGATCACCGGGCCGTGGCTTCCAAACTCGCTTGGATCCACCAATCCACCTGCGGTTGGCCGAAAGCAGCCGATGGGCGCTCCACGAAAAGCTCATCCTCTTGCGACTAAGTTGTCTATGTTGTGCTGAGTTGATCGTTGAGTTGAGAAAGGGACGGCCGCCCCAGACACAACACAATATAACAAACCCCAATGAAGCGTACACCGCTATGATTTGGTTGTTTGGCCTTGAGGCGAAGCATGTTTGCCGGCACTTTCTCATTAGACACGTGGGCATCGGATTGTTTAGTTGGCCACTTGTCACTGCCATTTTGTGCCAACCCAAATGTTGGGGATGCCCAACTTGGAATCGGGCGGGTTTCAACCAGAAAGCTTCCATTTTTCTTAAGATGTTTTTTTTTTTCCTTTCCCCCTTTTGGTTTCACAGGGGATGTGTCACTGCTGGACATATTTTTGAGCAAATGGAGCAAAGGCTACACTTAGAGATTCTATATTTTAGCAACACGGCATACCAAGTACCAGAGGTTCTTGCCTGGCTTACATTCAGCCTAGCTGCCAACTTGACCTGAGAAGACACATTCAAATGGGTCGCCAGCGTGGCGCCTTAGATCTGATTTTGAACTCGCCGGGAATTCCCACGATTTGCCTTGCTGCAGGTCCTGTTGCATTTGCCAAGCGACGCTGACTTTGATCTTGGGCTGGTGATGAACTTCAACAACGTGCCTTTGGGGCAATCTTAGTAGCCTCTAAGACCTTTTTGAGATCAAATGGCTCTTCCATCCAACCAGCAAAAGGTTAGACCTTTTGCTCAGGCTAGAATGTGCCGGTTAGTGTGTTTGTTTATCAGGTTTGTGTCTAGCAGGATGGAATGCATGCAGCAGAACCTTCCCGTACCATGAAGGTGGATGTTCACTTGCCCAGTGGAGATGGTTTCTGCATAGAAGTCTCACTGGCGACACTTATCAGCGAGCTGAAGGCTGCAGCGCAGCAGCAATTTCAGCGCCGGCTGAAGCTCACTGCGAAAGGCCAGCAGCTCGATTTGACGGCAACGGTGAGCGAAAGCGGGCTGGGAGATGGGGACGAGGTGGCTGCAGTTGCGCAGCTTGTCAAATTGACTGCCACTGCACAGTCGTTTGCTTTGCATTGGCACGGGCCCGAGGTTGTGACCTGGGGTGGTCCAGACTATGGAGGAGACAGCAGCCAGGTGCAAGAGCATCTGAGGAACGTCCAGCACATCCAAGCATCTGCCAATGGTGCCTTTGCTGCCATTCTTGAATCTGGGGCTGTTGTGACCTGGGGTCGTCCAGACGGGGGAGGAGACAGCTGCCAGGTGCAAGAGCAGCTGAGGAACGTCCAGCGCATCCAAGCAACTTCCAACGGTGCCTTTGCTGCCATTCTTGAATCTGGGGCTGTTGTGACCTGGGGTGATCCAGAATGTGGCGGAGACAGCAGCCAGGTACAAGAACAACTGAGGAACGTCCAGCACATCCAAGCAACTGCCAATGGTGCCTTTGCTGCCATTCTTGAATCTGGGGCTGTTGTGACCTGGGGTGATCCAGAATGTGGCGGAGACAGCAGCCAGGTACAAGAACAACTGAGGAACGTCCAGCACATCCAAGCAACTGCCAATGGTGCCTTTGCTGCCATTCTTGAATCTGGGGCTGTTGTGACCTGGGGTTATCCAGAATGTGGCGGAGACAGCAGCCAGGTGCAAGAGCAGCTAAGGAACGTCCAGCGCATCCAAGCAACTGCCAATGGCGCCTTTGCTGCCATTCTTGAATCTGGGGCTGTTGTGACCTGGGGTGATCCAGAATGTGGCGGAGACAGCAGCCAGGTGCAAGAACAACTGAGGAACGTCCAGCACATCCAAGCAACTGCCAATGGTGCCTTTGCTGCCATTCTTGAATCTGGGGCTGTTGTGACCTGGGGTGATCCAGAATGTGGCGGAGACAGCAGCCAGGTGCAAGAACAACTGAGGAACGTCCAGCACATCCAAGCAACTGCTTTGCTTTTGCTGCCATTCTTGAATCTGGGGCTGTTGTGACTTGGGGTCATCCAGAATGTGGAGGAGACAGCAGCCAGGTGCAAGAACAACTGAGGAACGTCCAGCACATCCAAGCAACTGCCAATGGTGCCTTTGCTGCCATTCTTGAATCTGGGGCTGTTGTGACCTGGGGTGATCCAGAATGTGGCGGAGACAGCAGCCAGGTGCAAGAACAACTGAGGAACGTCCAGCACATCCAAGCAACTAGCTTTGCTTTTGCTGCCATTCTTGAATCTGGGGCTGTTGTGACTTGGGGTCATCCAGAATGTGGAGGAGACAGCAGCCAGGTGCAAGAACAACTGAGGAACGTCCAGCACATCCAAGCAACTGCCAATGGTGCCTTTGCTGCCATTCTTGAATCTGGGGCTGTTGTGACCTGGGGCTATCCAGAATGTGGCGGAGACAGCAGCCAGGTGCAAGAGCAGCTGAGCTTATAGTCTGGTGCTGTGGCAGCCTGGACGTCGCAAACTGTGCGGAAAGAAAGGGTCAACAGCTTAAGTCCACAGTTGAATTCGGCATCCGAAGTGTTGCGTAGAGTTCAGATTTGAGATGTCCGAAATGACGTGAATACTTGACACTTGTACCCCCTAGACCCAATACCCGCATGTCGACCCTCCACTAAAAAAGGAGATATTTACCATGCAAGCCCGATCGGGTTTTCGAGATAATACCAACTAGAAGAAGTGGGTATGTGGAGTAGGGGGTAAGTTGACCAAACTTGGATGGTCAACCCACAATGGTACCTTCAGTTACACTGAGTTCGATGCCTCGTGGTTCCTTTTGTGGCACCGTGTTGGAAGCCTTTTGCGCTGGAACTGATGACTTGGAAGTACCTTGCAGAGGGATGTGTCCAAAATCAAAGCCATTTCTTAATGCGCTTTCCTTTGTTGTCGTAAGATGATGGGGACCCAACATAGTAGCTGTGCTGTGGTTTCGCTTTTAAACCAGCCAAACCAAAGCAGAGATATGGTTTACCCACTGATGATCGATTCACGGCATGTCAGTCATAGCAGGACGCTGACAACTGACAACTGACCACTGACCTGGGACAAGTGCTGATATGAATGGTCCACTGCCTCTTCCTTGGAGAACTTGTTGTGTTCCCGAGGCTGATGCCTACCCAAAAATCATGAGGTGTGGGTGAGGGGGTGTATGGGGGTGTATCGGGTATCCAGGTTGCCTGAGGGGTTCTGGAAAATCCAAATTCCGATTTTCGACAGGAGCACTTCACATGGCTCAGCTTGTCTCCTTGCGAGCGGCTCTCGGGGCCTGAGGACGAAGGTGGGCGTTTGGGACTGGGAGGAGCATGTCTACATCTTCACCGCACCGGCCTCGGGAAGTGGCTGGGAAGCTCTGAATTTGGGGAAGATGGACTTCGCCCCTAGCAGTGGCACATGGAAAGTACAAGCAACAGCAAGGAGTGACCCCGACTCTTTCGAGGAAGCTGCCGGGCAAAGGGTCCTTTCATGCCATGGCGTGATGTTTGGGGCGCGGAAGCTGTGCTCAGGCGGTGACGGCTCCGAACCTCAGCTCCACGGCGGGGAAGGGTGCACAGAAATGGCCAGCGGGCGGAAAGCAGAAGCCGTAACTGAGGGGTCAAGTGCGGCCATGAGAAAGTGCATGTCTGACTCCTTGCCGTTCTTGAGAAAGAGAGAGAGAAGGGAGACTTTGAGCTAGGCTACAAGGAGCTTCGGGAGGGTGACTTTGTGTCAGACTTCGATGCTGCCATAATTTTACTCATCCTCGTCTTGAAGGGGACTATCCCAAGCTTTTGCACACACACACACACATACACGAATCAGAGCTTACCTGAGGCTCAGTTGACATTGGTGTTCAAGATAAGCCGCTCTTTGCGCGACATTGCCAACTCGTTGTAAAAGTTTGCTGCTTTTGGGGGTCTTTTATCACCTACATGTGTACAACTGCTAGCTTTCACCAACATGGCACCAGAAGCTCGCAGAAAAGCTCATGGGTCTTCCCGACGCCCGTCGGGAGGTGCCAGTTTCCACCGCCGGTGCGATAGGAAACATCCCCTCAGAATGGAAGTGAGAGAGGGGCGTCCCACCTGAAATTCATTTGTTCCGTGCTCCAGGACAAATTCCATTAGGTCCAGAATTCCATTCATCCTTTGGCTTTTCATGGATAGATGGCATGGACTGTGAAATATATATATATATATATATATGTAAATTACACTACATTACATTGTATATATATATATATATTATGGAACTGTCTTCATGATCTCATGGAAGGATTGTTTTTTTCTTTCATGGACTTCGGCTTTAACAGTTCCTTGTTTGGATCGGAAACGCTCCTCATCCCGGCAGGTCTCCCTAGCAGAGTTGCACTCTGCGCTCGCCTCCGTGCCTCGGTGTTTCTGGGTGTTTCTGGGTTTGCTATCCCAACCCGTTGAAACGTGGAATCTTGGCTTAAGGGAATTCCGCCATTTGCGCGTGTCTCAAACTAGGTCACCCCCCCCACCCCGCAAAATGGCACCGGTGTCCTGTTTCTTAAACCCCCCCAAAAAGCCCCCCCCCCCTCCCGCTCCCCCATCCCCTCCCCCACCCCCCCCCCCCAAAAAAAAAGGGCAACGAGTTCCTTGAGTCTCTCTGGAAAAGCCCACCCAAAAAGCGGCGGGTTCCCCCGATTTTGGGACAGACCCACATCCAGTCCGCTGGGACATGGAGCTCCCCTCACTGGGCTTGACCGCCGCTTGGGGCAAACAACCGGGTGGGTTCCCATTCCACTCAAAGGACAATTGCAGTATCCTGGAATTGGAGACCCCTTCAACTCTTGGGTTTATCTACCAGTTGGAAAGAGGGCCCAGTTGGACTGGTGGGTCGTGGTGCAACCCATAGAGGGGCTCACATTTTGGGCCAGTATTGTTGGCCCCCTATTTCGGCCTGACTCGGTTAACGTTGATCCCGGAAGGTCGCCTGAGCACGGGTGCATCTTTTGCGACGGTAGTACATAGCAGTGAGCCCAAGGAATCTTCAAACGCGTTTCGAACCTTGTACGTCAGTATGAGCCCGGTAGATTCAGCAAAAGTTTTCCGCGAGTGGCCTGAGGGTATTTTGAGGAAATGGCTGGGAGCAACGGTTGAAGTTTCAATCAATTGGCCCTCTTCAGGGAACTCCCATGCCAGGAGTTCATCTTGGCAGGAAATGTGTTTTGTAGGTAAGGTGCTCGATCTGCTTCATGCACTTTTTGGGAGGAACTTCAGTTCAGCTTTGCTAGGCTGCCTAAACATAGTAGGGGATGGAGTAAACGGGCTTTCTCCCAGCATGTTGCCTACTAGAGGCCCAGGTTCCGACTCCAATACTGTGGTTTGACAGGGGCAAGGACGTTGCCTCGTTAGCTTGCTTGACTGCTATTGGTGGGTCCACGACCGCACTACTCATCGGCGAGCCACCCACAGGTTGCAGGATAACGCTTCTCGGTCGATGTGCCAAATGGAGAATCCTCAGACAACGTGTGTGATGACACATGCATACGGAGCACGTAAGGAATGTTTCCCAATATCAAGGGTACCTGCGAACGCCTGATCACCATTGTTTTCCTTCAAAAATCACCCAACAAGGGACATGCAACAACATATGAATCTTATACTTTGGTACCAACAAGGGCACGAAAAGACAGAGCCCACATCAGCCCACATCCATCATGTAGCACCAAACACAATTCGCGACAGACGGCGATACTCCGGACCGACAGCCATCATACAGCACCAAACTCAACGTGCGACAGACGGGGATAGTCCGAAACCAAGCGCAAAAAAAAACAGAAAAAAATGCATGTGCATTTCCCAAAGTGGATGAGGGGATGGGCTTGGAAAGGACGCTAGAGCACTCTTGAGCTCAGTCTGAGGCGAGCAAAGAAAGCCCCAGCTATCAACGAGCACTAGAAGTGGAGACGCTGGGGATGTATATAGAATGTCCCGCCCGATTTGTTGCAGGGATGCTTCCCTTTCTTGCCATTGGCTTTTTGCGGATATGTCTGTTTGTGTGTGTATTTTGTGTGCGCGCGTGTATGTGTGTGTGTGTGTCCACACTTCCCGCTGCCTGCACGTCTCATTACCAAACAAAGCAGAATCAAGTTTGATCAGGGATGGGGTTGTGGATCGGACGGGCAGAAGCTCACAGATTGCAACCGTGGGATGCAACACAACTAGGCGGCAGAATGTTGCAAGAACACAGCAAATACACGGGTAAAGAGAACAGGCTGTGGGTCAAAACCAATGGTACCATTTTGGGGTAGGTGCACCACCCATTTTAGTCTATTTTAGTGGGGATTGGGATGTTTACTGGGAGTACGATTTGGATTTTGACCCATCGCCATCAATCGCTAGGTTTGAGACAAAGCTGCGCTGAGGTGTCTCCGGTACTGCTCGTCGAGGAGTGGCAGCATCGCCTGGAGCTGACGCTTGACAGCGTTTTCTTTTTGGGAAGCTATGGGTCTGAAAAGGGAATAGGGACCACCTCAAAAGTGGTGGACATGAATTCCCCACCAAGCGGGGCCGGGGCATCAGGTCTTGTGGATGGACAAAATCTCACACCAGTCGGCAGGTGGTTTATCCCAGTATTCATAGGGGTTCATCCATCCGAACTGGATGTTGGCCCATAGTATGGGTTTGTTGAAAACTAGGGATCCCTTTGTCCGCTGGGAACACCCCCCCAAACCACAGTGCAGCGGTGTGTTTGGGGTTTCGGGGGTGGGAGGGGATGGTACTCTGCCCAAACAAAATCAGTCTTGGGTTCCCTTGCAACACACCAGTTTGGAACCGATGGGTGGCGATCGTATAATTTTTGAGTCGCCATGGGAGGTGAAGCCTGCAGCGGGTGTGGTGGCTTGTGGAGAACGACACATCAGCCATTTAGGGTGTCTCCAACAGGACGAAACACGCATGAATTCAGAGCACGTGGCTTGTCAACACCTCACACCTCCAGATGGCCAGGTTCCTAGGTTGCTTTTCAGGAGAGACAACCGGGCTTGGTTCCTCGTCTCGACAGGCAGTGGCCAAGGGGCCAAGGGGCCAAGGGATTCATGGCACATGCTCTCCATGATCTACCTGGTCTGACGGTATTGCGTTTTTCATTCACGGCGTTGCGTGTCCGTGTGCTCAGGACTTTCACGACGATGGACAAGGCGTATGATGCCCTGCAAGGTGAATTCCAGGCGAGCGAACTTCCGGCGAGCCTCAGACCGGCTCTCGAGGTGCTTCATCCAGGGAGACTCAACCACGCAGCTCGTGCGAAATTGGGTCTTGGGCATATCGTGCACGGTTGCAAAGCAAATGTTTGCCGGCTTCTGAGGATTTTGTGGTGATACGGTACGACGTTTGCTTCCAAGCCTAAATGCACACGCCTGCCAGATGCCCATGGACCTTAACAAGTTTGTGGTCATGGCCGGGTGCCTCAAGCGTAGGATTCGTCAAATTGGCTGTGATTTGTTGACGGAACCGAGGAGTTTTTGGGCCCGAGTTGTTTTTTGGCGGCTGGGTTGGGAGGACCGTTGTTTCAGTTGTTCTTGCTCTTCTCCGGGCTGGCTGTTTGGCTTCTGTGGCTTTTTGCAAGCTTTGGTGGCTTTGGGTGGCCTATTGACCCTCCCTAATCTTAAACCACGAAACCCTAAACCACAACTAAACTGATCTTAAACCCAGCGAAAACCAGAACTAAACCATCCCCACCCCAAGCCAACCCACCGCAAACCCTAAACTAACTCTAGACCTTCCCTATACAAAAAACAACCGTCCGCCAACCCCCTTTGAGGTTTTTGTAAGAGAATCCAAATTCAAACCAGCCGTTCGCAGGTTTCCCCGAGACAAAAGACAAGTTCTGTGTGATGCCCAGGCTCAATTGAGCTGGATCGAACAAAGCGAGCTGATCCAACCGCCGCAGGTTCCAAGGAATCTCTGCACAGATCCCCAGGTATGAATTGGAAGTACCCGCTGTTTCTGCGGCATGCCTCGCTGAGGCCGGCGAGAAGTGGAACATGACCTCGAACGAGGCAAAGAGGCTTGACCAGTGGTGGGGGAGCAGGCTAGCAAGAGGCTCCCTATCGCCAGAGGCCCAAAGAAGCGTGTTTTGAAACGGCATTGGTTCTGGGTAGCAAGGTGATTCATGGGGCAGCTTTGCGGTCAGAGTTGATTTTTTTGAGGGCTTGATTACACTATTTAATTCGCCGCGCGGAACCAATGCTTCCCTGGATATTCAAGGGAACTGCCCCAAACTATTCCCCCGGTTGAGACCTGCAACGCAAGCTGCAAGGTGGACCATCCCTTTGATTCGGCGGCATTTGTTCCAAACAACTTGAGGTCTGTGTGTGTGTGTGTGTGATATGGAATTAATGGGTTGGCACGCTTGATTCCCTAACTGCGGCAAACCGTGGGTTGTCCACTCGCAACGTGAGTGTGCACTTTGTCAGCCTCAGCTTTTCAGCCCATCTTCGCACCGCACATTTGCTCTTGAGGCATGCCTTGTCAGGTAGCGCCATTGAAATCATGGGAGCGCTCGCTTGGGCTGTGCCATGAAACCTGGAGATACAATCCAAGCATTCCACAAGCCACTTTTGCTCCATGGAGAGTGGCCTCTTGGTGGATTTACATGAGTTACCGGCTTAGCATTGTGACATGTTGGCAGGTTCTTCCGCCTCTGCGACTTCGACGCCAAGGAGAAGATGACAAGGACCGACGGAGAAGCCGAGTTCCCCGCGGATTTTCTAGTCAAAAAATGAAGTGCTCTTCGGGTCATGCTGATCCCTCGCAAAAAATCCGGTGGCTTCACGTGCCCCCTTCTCCCGGCCTATGGATGGACAGCTTCCGTTGGATCGATCACATGCTCTTGGGACCAGTCACGAGTGCTGCGTATGCGAAATTAGTGTTTTTTTTTTTTTTTGGGGGGGGGGGTCATTTTTCCGCCTGAATATATTAGCCCCGCCACAATTATGCTTAACATATCGTATCAATGGTGTATACTCGAGGCAGGTATTTCGCACGACCGAGTTTTCCCGAAAGGCGCAACCTTAAGTGCGATTCCATGCTTGAATTACACTTTGTTTTGTTTGGCGGCCGGAACAAAGAGCATCTCAAACATTATATTTGTGGCAGAGGCTGCCTCGCTCGAGGAATTCTTGGCAGATGGAGTGGCTGTCCTCAGAACTGGTTTCCATTCAGTAGTTGTGAATCGAGACCCACGGGGTTTTCTCAAGGAGCAAGTTCCTGTCCGTGATGGAGGTGGTCAAGCCCTCCCTACGCCTGGAACACGTGAGGTGGGCGCGGGGCGGAGCTCGCGCGCAACGCATTTCCGCCTTCGTGGATGACAACTCGAAGAATTGGAGCGGTTTCAACTTCGCCAAGAGGGTTGCGACCTACCCATAAAGCCGAAAGCTGTCTGGGGTGCCCTTCAGGTTGTTGCGAAAATATGATCCACCGAGATGATGACGATTGGGTTTGATGACGTGTAACTGTAAGGCTGCAAACAGCCGGACACATGCTGCGGACGGGGGGGGGGGGATTGCCCAGTTTACTCCAAGCCCCATTTAGAGAACTTCGCTGGCCAGATCGCTCCCTTGTACGTATGGATATACTGGACCATGCTTGCTGTTTGGCAGTCAATTTTTGTGGGTTCCCTTTGTTTCTTGGAGGGGTTCCTGGTTTTCTGCTGGCCTCAGCAACAGATAGAAAGTGATTCGGACCAGCAGTGTGGGAGGACAAATCATTCCAATCAACTTTTGGTCAGCCTTCAATCAACCTCCAGCCTCCAAGGAGCCTCCAAAAAGCCTTCAATGAACCTCCAAGGAGCGTCCACCAAGCTTGCAATAAGCCGCCAAACAGCTACAGTATCTGCCACCATTGCCTCAGGAGCAAGCTGCGCTGCCACTATAGCAAGATGCTGGGCAAGATCCGCGGCGTCAATCGCCAGGCACTTTCGTGTTTCGGATAGCGGGCTGTGCGGGGGTTGGGGATCAAGAATGTTTGGCACCTTTGTGGGGTTCATTTCCTTGGAGCAGTTGCAGTGTTGTCTAAAACTATTGGCTGCAACACGCTTCGATCGCACATGATTGGGAGCACAAGGTGTTGTCGGGACCCACTGTTCAGTAGATAGACTTGCCAGATGAAAGCTGCGAGACACGACTTTGGCCAAATGTTCTATGACTTTGCTCGTTGGCCGCAGGCAGATCCATGCCCTTTGGAGGGTCAGTCCCGATTTGGGCCCCACCTTGTTCCCCTCCCCTGCGGGCCCACTTCTCGCTGAGAAGGGCGAGATACATTGGTCACAAAGGCTCAAGCTTCTGAGTTTGAGCACGACCATCCAGGTCTGCCAAGCTTCAGTCGAACCACGCCCGAGCACCGAGTGCGGGCTGCAAGCAAGACCCCCTTCTTTTCATCCCCATCTTGCGTGAGGGGGACAGTCAAAATCCGACGCCGATCCAGGCCGCCCTGGAGCAGCTGGTGCCTCTGATCTTCGCAAACTTTATGCAGCGAGGGGGCCTGGTTCATTCGAACGGAACGGGCCCGGGGAGTGCGAAACTTTCCGGGGGCAAACGTGGCTTGAAAAGCGGGGCTAAGGGAAGCCACGCATTGGGGGGTGGGCCAACTGGCCAACCCCCCCGCCTTTGCTTTGATTTGTGTCACACACATTTTTACCGCCACATGCACAGCACATTTGCCTGACGGCTTCGGACTGGCCAAGCTTTGGTCTTGTTGGACACAGCTCAGTTTTTATTTTATTTTTATTTTTTATTTGTTTTAAAGGAAAGACAACAAAAGCACCCCTGCATCCAAAGGTGCATCTTCCAAACACCCATTACACCCATTCTTTTCCCGGAAATTCCCGGAGAAAAAAAACGCAGCCAAGTCGGCATAGGCATTTGGAGCAGCCGACGCGGCGGCGCAGCCGTGTGCCGGAAGATTATCAGAGGCCAGGTGTGATTTGTTGGAAGATGCCCCCCCCCCAAAAAAAAGAACAGAGTGCAGGTTGTGTTTGCAGGGATGTCAAACTGGTCCCAAGGCCGCAAAAAGACCGTGGTAGACAGGGCATCCACAAATCTGGGCGAATGATCCGCACATCTTGTGGCGATATTATTCAGTTGTGGTCGGTGACGAATTATGGCTTTAAACAAATGGATTGGTTTTGCAACATTTGGGCTATTTTAGGTCTGGCAGGGATGTCGCGGGATCTGGCTTGGGGGACGTCGGTTTCGGACCCAAGGAACCGTATCTTCGGCTTGCGCAGTTCCACCCGATTCATGTGGAATTCCTGGACAGGTGGGTGGTCAGTCATTGCTCAAGTGCCTGAGATATTGCATTGCTGTAGGCACCAACGATTTGGGCATGACTGTGCATGTGATCTTCAGAAGTAGGACGAATCACATGCTTGAGACACAAGACATGTACTTGTGCTCTACTAGCATTTGCTGTTCAGTTGGCTCACCCAAATAGTGAGTTGGGTCAGGGCAAGGGCAGCTTTGGGCACGTTGTGGCCCTTGATGGCTCTTGACATTTGCAAACAAGTAGCTGATAGTCACCAATGGGCACTTGCAGGCTGCCATGGGTTGCCTTGTTTTTGCTCCAAATCACACTATGCAGTTTTAAAGCGGCCTTAATTTGCAGATGAACAATGAACGTTGGACAGAACGGACCCCCGTTACTCTTGCGAAAGGCTTGCAGCGAAATGGCCAAATGGCCAAACGCCAGCTTCGCCCAGGATGTTTGACGAGCTGGTACTGACCCACGAGGCCGTGTTGAACGCCGGCATGTATCCGCATTCGGATAAACATCGATGTATCCAAACGCACAACTCGAGAATGAGGGCCTTTAGACCTTCAGTTCAAACCCCACTGGCCCAGGAACACATTAGTGCACCTGTTTGACTGGGGTGCAAAAGAAGCGAACGACCTGTGCATGCCGCAAGCAAATCCGTACTCAGATTGCCCACAGATGCAGTCCTAGGGAATGGTGAAGCTGTTCCTTTTGTCTGCGGATGCAATGAAAAGCTCCAGGATGATCACTGTAAGAGGCTTGCCGAGTGCTAAACATGCAGCAGTTGTACTTACTTATATAGTATACATGCATATATACACACATGTATATATACGCATACACATATATATATATATATATATATTATACACGCATACATATATATATATATACATACACACATGGACACATGTGGAATGCCTATGTCAGTGGAATGTTGAAGAGATCACTATTTGACAAATGTAGGATATTATGTTACATCTGGGAGAGATGAACTTGCCTCAGCCTGGAGACCTGGCAATGAGAGAGAGAGAGAGAGATCTTCAGGGAAAGCGCCTGCATCTTATAGCTTGCTATAGCGATCCTTCTTGCTTGGGGGGGGGTAGTCGACCGGTGTCTGCCGTTCGAGCGGCACGGCCTTCGCGCCGGGCCGAGTTCAGGACATGACGCTCCTCCTGCAGCTCTTGGTGCGCTCAGCGAGTTGGGCGGGTGCCAGGGAGGCGCAAGCCTTGAAACAAATCCTTAAGGGGCGGCCGGTCAGTGCCAAGCTGAGCTGCGCCTTCAAGCGGATGGATTCGGGATTCTGCGGGAGCCCTGCCATGCCGTGGGTTTCTGCCGGAGTTGGGCCGGGGGCTGGTTGCAAGCGCCAAAGATGCCTTTAGAAACGTTGGAAGACTTTTTTGGGGGGGGGACTTGTGCAGCAAGCCTTTGCTGGTAGGGTACTTCTGTCAGCTGTTCCTTTGGAAGGCTTGGGGCTGGAGCATACAGGGACTCAAGGTTTCAGAGTCGTCGCCCTTCTTTCTTCAGTCACTTGGATACATTCTTGGTGTCATTGGCGTAAGTGAGTGCTGTTGGTGTAAGTGAGACTCTGAGAAAGACGCCGCTGGGGTTATTGATGGCGTGACTCACAGCTTCTCGTAGGCGCCAAGGGAGCAGGAGCCCAGCAGCTTCTGGCACATGCTCAAGAACTTCGCGCCCTCCGTGGCACGGGGCCCCGGGGAAATTCTCGAGGGCTCGGTCCAGCACCTCTTGGGCACTCGGCCTTGCCGGGGTGGCAGCTGCAACAAGAGAGACCGTGAGTCAATGACGAAGGTGAGGGCAAGAGAACTGGTTTTCTATTTGGGTGTGTTTGCGTGTATGCGCGCGTGTGTGTGTGTGTGTGTGTGTGCGCGTGTGTGTGTCTCTTTGTCTCTGTGCATGCCTGTGTATGTGTGTCTGTGTGTCTATGTGTGTCTGTGTGTGTGCGCGTGTGCGTGTGCGTGTGCGAGTGCGACTGCGTCTGTGTCTGTGTCTGTGTGTGTGTGTGTGTGTGTGTGGCTGTCTGTGTCTTTCTGTCTGTGTGTGTGTCTGTGTGTGTGTGTGTGTCTGTGTGTCTGTGTGTCTGTGTGTCTGTGTGTCTGTGTGTCTGTGTGTCTGTGTGTCTGTGTGTCTGTGTGTCTGTGTGTCTGCTGTGTCTGCTGTGTCTGCTGTGTCTGCTGTGTGTCTGTGTGTGTATGTGTCTGCGTGTGTCTATGTGTGGTTGTGTGGTTGTGTGTGTGTGTGTGTGTGTGTGTGTGTGTGTGTGTGTGTGTGTGTGTGTGTGTGTGTGTGTGTGTGTGTGTGTCTGTGTGTGTGTGTGTGTGTGCGTGTGTCTGTTGCGTGTTTGCGTGTGTCTGCGTATGTGTGCTTATGTGTGTATGTGTGTATTTGTGTATGTGCGTATGTGTGTTTAGGGTATTGTTTTGGGGCTGGTTGGAAGGGAAACTAAATGGAACGCCAAAGCCATTTTGGGACCCAACCCCCTTATCGCTATTTTGAGAGACATTCCCAATTCGCATCTTCCCAGCTGGCGCGTGGAAAGGTCTTGGAGGATCTTTGCCTTCTCAGCGTGCGCATCACGAGCACCCTCAGCAAGGAGACAAAGGAGGCGCGCCGCAGGCATTTTTTGACACATGGACGACCATTACCTGGTTTAGAGGGTTTTTTGTTTGCTCTGGGCCGATATTTGCGATTTGTCTCCCCTTGGCCAAGCTACACCTTCTACATGGGCTTGTTCCCTCACTGAGGGGCCAGCTGAGTGTTCGTTGACTCGACCGCCAGGCCCAGAAGTTGCCCTCGTGGCAAGCCAGGCAGGATTTGTGTTGGATGCCTACGCAGGTGTCAAATGGGGGAAAGGCTCGCCGCGGATGGACATTTGCAATCATGGGTGTAGGATGGGCAGCAGAGGTGGAGCTGGAATTTCCAACACCTTTGGCCATGTTACTCGAAGAAGAAAACACACTGTGTGTATACATGTGTATATATATATATGTCTTGTTTTTGTGGGTGTGTCTTTTTAGGGGACTGCCCAAAATGGCGGTTTTCCTTTAAAACAAACCAAGCAGAGAAACCTCAAAAACGAACACAATCACTATGGTGGTATACCCAAACCTTCAAAGAGTCCTTGGCCGGGGAAGCTATGTCACCGCGAAGCAGAGTGGCGGAGCTTGTGGCCAGTTTGACTTGCGGCTATTGGAATTTCGGCCTGGTTCGAATTGAGGGGGCGCTTTGTTTGGCACCAAACCAGCTTTTTCCACCCAAACACGGGTGGGCCGGGTGAAAAAACGGACAGGTCCCCATTTGAAGCGACCGCCTTTGCAGGCTCAAGGATAGTTTTGGGGCAGCGTTGAATACATGTCCGTGCCGGCTCTACGGCCTGCGCTTGGATCAGATTTGGTGCCCTGCTTTTGGTTGAAGGCTTCGCTTTTTCCCAAAAGCATCTCTGATGCTTGGGTTCTGCTTTAGGTTTTCTCTTAAGGTGCCTGGGAGCGATACAAGCTGTGACGACGGAGATAAGAAGGGATTTCCATTTCGTTGTGCTGCACGGCTGGGGGTGCAGACCGGGCGTACGAGGCTGGGTGGGGGGACGGCGGTGTGGGGCTGGCTGGGGGGACGGCGGTGTGGTGCAGACTGGGTGCGCGAGGCTGGCTGGAAACTGGCTGGCTGGGGGGACGCAGACTGGGCTGGGCGTCGCGAGCGAGACTGGCTGGCTGGGGGGACGGCGGTGTGGTGCAGACTGGGCGCGCGAGGCTGGCTGGAAACCGCCCGCGAGCGAGACTGGCGCGGTGGACGCTCGTGACATGCGGAATCCGCCCGCGAGCGAGACTGGCGCGGTGGACGCTCGTGACATGCGGAAACCGCCCGCGAGCGAGACTGGCGCGGTGGAAGCTCGTGACGTGCGGAAACCGCCCGCGAGCGAGACTGGCGCGGTGGACGCTCGTGACATGCGGAAACCGCCCGCGAGCAAGACTGGCGCGGTTGCGGAAACCGCCCGCGAGCCTGCATGAGCGAGACTGGCGCGGTGGACGCTCGTGACATGCGGAAAACGCCCGCGAGCGAGACTGGCGCGGTGGACGCTCGTGACATGCGGAAACCGCCCGCGAGCGAGACTGGCGCGGTGGACGCTCGTGACATGCGGAAACCGCCCGCGAGCAAGACTGGCGTGGCGGACGCTCGTGACATGGGGAAACCGCCCGCGAGCGAGACTGGCGCGGTGGACGCTCGTGACATGCGGAAACCGCCCGCAAGCGAGACTGGCGCGGTGGACGCTCGTGACATGCGGAATCCGCCCGCGAGCGAGACTGGCGCGGTGGACGCTCGTGACATGCGGAAACCGCCCGCGAGCGAGACTGGCGCGGTGCACGCTCGAGACATGCGGAAACCGCTCGCGAGCGAGACTGGCGCGGTGGACGCTCGTGACATGCGGAAACCGCCCGAGCGAGACTGGCGCGGGGGACGGTCGTGACATGCGGAAACCGCCCGCGAGCGAGACTGGCGCGATGGACGCTCGTGACATGAGGAAACCGCCCTCGAGCGAGACTGGCGCGGTGGACGCTCGTGACATGCGGAAAACGCCCGCGAGACTGTCGCGGTGGGCGCTCGTGACAGGCGGAAACCGCACGCGAGCGAGACTGGCGCGGTGGGCGCTTGTGACATGCGGAAACCGCCCGCGAGCGAGACTGGCGCGGTGGACGCTCGTGACATGCAGACACCGCCCGCGAGCGAGACTGGCGCGGTGGAGGCTCGTGACATGCGGAAACCGCCCGCGAGCGAGACTGGCGCGGTGGACGCTCGTGACATGCGGAAACCGCCCACTGGCGCAGTGGACGCTCGTGACATGCGGAAAACGCCCGCGAGCGAGACTGGCGCGGTGGACGCTCGTGACATGCGGAAACCGCCCGCGAGCGAGACTGGCGCGGCGGACGCTCGTGACATGCGGAAACCGCCCGCAAGCGAGACTGGCGCGGTGGACGCTCGTGACATGCGAAACCGCCCGCGTGGCGCGGTGGACGCTCGTGACATGCGGAAACCGCCCGCGAGGGAGACTGGAGCGGTGGACGCTCGGGACATGCGGAAACCGCCCGCGAGCGAGACTGGCGCGTTGGACGCTCGTGACATGCGGAAACCGCCCGTGGGCGAGACTCGCGCGGTGGAAGCTCGTGACACGCGGAAACCGCCCGCGAGCAATGTAAACCGCCCGTGAGCGAGACTGGCGCGGTCGTGACATGCGGAAACCGCCCGCGAGCGAGACTGGCGCGGTGGACGCTCGTGAGATGCGGAAACCGCCCGCGAGCGAGACTGGCGCGGTGGACGCTCGTGACATGCGGAAACCGCCCGCGAGCGAGACTGGCGCGGTGGACGCTCGTGACATGCGGAAACCGCCCGCGAGCGAGACTGGCGCGGTGGACGCTCGTGACATGCGGAAACCGCCCGCGAGCGAGACTGGCGCGGTGGACGCTCGTGACAGGCGGAAACCGCCCGCGAGCGAGACTGGCGCGGTGGACGCTCGTGACATGCGGAAACCGCCCGCGAGCGAGACTGGCGCGGTGGACGCTCGTGACATGCGGAAACCGCCCGCGAGCGAGACTGGCGCGGTGGACGCTCGTGACATGCGGAAACCGCCCGCGAGCGAGACTGGCGCGGTGGACGCTCGTGACATGCGGAAACCGCCCGCGAGCGAGACTGGCGCGGTGGACGCTCGTGACATGCGGAAACCGCCCGCGAGCGAGACTGGCGCGGTGGACGCTCGTGACATGCGGAAACCGCCCGCGAGCGAGACTGGCGCGTGGACGCTCGTGACACCGCCGCGACCGCCATGCGGAAACCGCCCGCGAGCGAGACTGGCGCGGTGGACGCTCGTGACATGCGGAAACCGCCCGCGAGCGAGACTGGCGCGGTGGACGCTCGTGACATGCGGAAACCGCCCGCGAGCGAGACTGGCGCGGTGGACGCTCGTGACATGCGGAAACCGCCCGCGAGCGAGACTGGCGCGGTGGACGCTCGTGACATGCCGGCGAGCGAGACTGGCGCGGTGGACGCTCGTGACATGCCGGCGAGCGAGACTGGCGCGGTGGACGCTCGTGACATGCGGCAACCGCCACGTGCGCGGTGGAACAGCCCGGCGCTCCAGGTACGCCATCATTGTCCTTTTTGCCGCACACCTGACCCGAACAAACGGTGCCAATGTGTTTCTAGGACAAACCCTCTCTTCAGAAGCTGTAGCCTCTTGGGGTTCGTCCTACTTATTTGGAAGCAGCCTGGAAGCACGTTGACATGAATATGCTGAGCACACTCGGCCCAAACAAAAGGGCGCATGAACATCCGAACAGCTGACCCCGGTCTACGCAGATCGTGGTAACACTCTGTCTCAGACTTGTTTCGGACAGGCGTCAGACCCACCAAGTGACCGAGGCTTGTCCACACCGAGCCCCCCGCAAAAGCGCAGCGCCGGCCCCGTCTCCACACACCTGCGGCGAATCCACCCAACTTGCCATCCACACGCATCGTCACCAGTTGCAATTGGTTGCGAATGGGAAAATGGGTGGAGAAACTATCGAATCCAAGCAAGCTTACGAAGCAAGTTTGTGAATTGTGAAGGCCACGTGCGCGGCTCCATGTGAACAGCAGGTGCGCCAAAATTGTCATTTTTGCCGCACACCTGACCCGAACAAATGGTGCCAATGTGTTTCTAGGACGAACCCTCTCTTCAGAAGCTGTAGCCTCTTGGGGTTCGCCCTACTTATTTGGAAGCAGCCTGGAAGCACGTTGACATGAATATGCTGAGCACACTCGGCCCAAACAAAAGGGCGCATGAACATCCGAACAGCTGACCCCGGTCTACGATCGTAACACTGTGTCTCAGACTTGTTTCAGACAGGCGTCAGACCCACCAAGTGACCGAGGCTTGTCCACACCGAGCCCCCCGCAAAAGCGCAGCGCCGGCCCCGTCTCCACACACCTGCGGCGAATCCACCCAACTTGCCATCCACACGCATCCAATTGACAACGTGCGCGGCCCTTTCCACAAAGTCACCAGTTGCAATTGGTTGCGAATGGGAAAATGGGTGGAGAAACTATCGAATCCAAGCAAGCTTACGAAGCAAGTTTGTGAATTGTGAAGGCCACGTGCACGGCTCCACGTGAACAGCCCGGCGTTCCAGGTGCGCCAAGATTGTCCTTTTTGCTGCACACCTGACCCGAACAAATGGCGACAATGTGTTTCTAGGACGAACCCTCTCTTCAGAGTCTGTGGCCTCTTGGGGTTCGCCCTACTTATTTGGAAGCAGCCTGGAGGCACGTTGACATGAATATGCTGAGCACTCGGCCCAAACAAAAGGGCGCATGAACATCCGAACAGCTGACCCCGGTCTACTCCGATCGTGTTGTAACACTGTGTCTCAGACTTGTTTCGGACAGCGTCAGACCCACCAAGTGACCGAGGCTTGTCCACACCGAGCCCCCCGCAAAAGCGCAGCGCCGGCCCCGTCTCCACACACCTGCGGCGAATCCACCCAACTTGCCATCCACGCGCATCCAATTGACAACGTGCGCGGCCCTTTCCACAAAGTCACCAGTTGCAATTGGTTGCGAATGGGAAAATGGGTGGAGAAACTATCGAATCCAAGCAAGCTTACAAAGCAAGTTTGTGAATTGTGAAGGCCACGTGCACGGCTCCATGTGAACAGCCCGTGCCGCACACCTGACCCGAACAAATGGCGACAATGTGTTTCTAGGACGAACCCTCTCTTCAGAGTCTGTGGCCTCCTGGGGTTCGCCCTACTTATTTGGAAGCAGCCTTGGAGGCACGTTGACATGAATATGCTGAGCACACTCGGCCCAAACAAAAGGGCGCATGAACATCCGAACAGCTGACCCCGGTCTACTCCGATCGTGTTGTAACACTGTGTCTCAGACTTGTTTCAGATGGGTGTAGAGCGAGCTTATGCATTGCTTCCAATTTGGGAGTGGTAGCTTGTGCGGATCCATTTGCGGATTTCTGGGATTGGTTCTTCATGATGAATCGGATGACTTCGTGCCTTCCATGTAGTGCGGGGCCTGTCATGTTTCACCCGTGCCTTTGCCTATTTCTCTGTGCTTGGTCAGAGCACAGGCTGCTGGCTGCCAATCCGGCTTGAGTCGCGGTTGCTCCCCTTCTTCATCTGTTTTGGGGTTGATTTCCCAACTGTGAACAACCTAAATCTTGGTTTGCCTTCGGACCCTTGAGCCGGAAAACGACGGGATCCACATGCCATGGGGAGAGGCTGGTTTGCTTTTGGGTTCCCGGGCTCCTCTTGTTTGTGTGTGGCCAGGGAACATGAGTTTCCTTGTAGCGGGGTTTGGGAGCCAGCAGGAATGGTGTGAGAGAGTGCGAGCAATGCCGAGCCTTGTTTGCCTTAGACAGCTGGCGTGTAAGCCACGTCCAGCCGGAACCGCAAGTTTCAGGAAACGCAAAACGAGGATCACAGGTTTCAGTCATTGTCGCGAGAGACTGGGACTTGGATGAGGGATTTGGCATTTGCACTCCCTCAAAAAAGCCGAGGCTTGAAACAGGAGGGGGCTGAGGCTTCGTTTTTCGGACGACTTTTGTGTTTATTTGGTCACGAAGAAGTGCTTGGATGGCTTGCCTGGCAAGCAGTTTTGCTCTCCTTCTTTTAGTAACATTTGAGCCACATTGCGACTTCTACGACAGGCCTGCGGGAAAAGAGCAACAACAACTTGCCATGGGTCCGGAACATTTTGAGCCAAAGCCATTCACAACGACGCATCAGTTCAAGGCAAAGTGGAGGAAGTGGCACAGGGGGGCAGGATTCACCGAGTTGTTTCACGAGTCTGTTTACCTCCCCAGTTGGACATGTGACTCTTTCATTTGAGTTTTGTTTAAAACCACATCATTAAAAATTGAAAAGGCTCCCCCCTGAAAAGGGATGGCGACAGGACTCTAAATCCACGTCATCAACAGCTTGAAAAGGCCCCCCTCAAGAGGGACGAAGAGTGGACCATCGATCGGTGCGACCGAGGTGCAGTCATGAGCACCTCGGGCCGGGTGAAGTCCTTCAATGGCGGGAAGGGCTTCGGCTTCATCGACTGCGCCTCGGCCTTCCCCGGATCGGATCGGATCGGCAAGTAAAGACCCAGTCTCAAAATGCGCCGGTTGGTTCCTTTAAAAGAGCCCCAAAGGGAACCCACAGAAAAAGGACACGCACCCACAAATTGAGTGCTTTCCATGGGTGGTTCTTTTTGGTTTAGGAAAACCCAACCCAAAGAAAGGTGCTGAGAGCCCTCCATCAGAACCTCGTCTAAGAAGTTCCTAAGAACCTTCCCTTGGGTGAGGGGGCCTTTGGTATCGTTTGGATGATCGTCAGCTTGAGCAACCTTGATCAACTGGGATCTCCCGGCATAGGATTTACCCACATGACCTGAAGTGGGGACAAACACTGGGGACGAAGTGTCAGGATTAGTAGCCGCTAAACTGTTTGGCTTAGGGCTGTTTACAACGGGTGCCATTTTCCAAGTCAGCTCCAAGGAGGTTTGAACAGCCACTGAGGACTCTGCAGCAAGGCAGTCAAGATCTAAGATGATCTATGTGCAAACTTGGAAGTTCAGATTATCTCGCGTGTCAACTCCTATATGCTGAGATTCTGTGTGAGTGGCAACCGGTCACTGTGTGGCGGACGGTCTGGGGCTGTGGCAACAGATTCCAACCCCCCAGTTGCAAAAAAAAGTGGAGGCCCCCGTTCTCCACTTTCGCTTCCAGATCCCGGACTGCAAATGAACCATCGCCTCAAGCAAAAAGTGTTCTTCCCATTGCCACTCAGGCGGATTAGGCACAGACGTCTTCATTCACATCAAGGACCCGACGCAGCATAGTGCCACAAGCGAGCGAGCGGCATCCTGGACCAAAAGAACTAAGAACCAAATGAAAACAGGAAACAGGGTGCCGCCAAATAGCTGGGCTGTGCATGCCAGACAGAAGATTGCTGAAACACTCAACCCCATTTCTAGGTGTCACAGGCACCTAGAAACACCTGTAGGCTCGGTCTGCATGGTAGCCCACTGCCCAAAACGACTCTGCAAGAGCCCATTTTGTTGCACCAGGTCAGACAGGCGTCTCTGGTGAGACTGCTACGGAGCAACAATCTCCACTGAGCCAAGCAAACATATACCTTCATGGCGCAGGAAGGTCCTTCTGGCTGTATTGAAGATGCAAAAAACGAGCATGAGAAAAACCAGACATGCACATTGATGACATGGGGTGGCCGTTTTCGAATCCCAACCATTTGCAAGGCTTCGAATCCTGGAACACGCCACAAGCGAAAAGCAGTTGGTTTGTTTGTTGTTTAAGCCAACAGACTCCCCCTGTAGAGCAGGCCCAAGACCAAAAGACGAAACCGGCGACAAGACTGGGCACTGATTGTTGAACCCAGGAAGCCTGAAACTTGGACATGGGTACAAATACACCGAGCCAAGTGGGTCGCTTCCCAGGGAATCGTTGTCACTGGGGTACGTAGATGTTTTGCATGGCATGTTTCGGGTTCAGGGAATCTGGACTTCGAGCATTGCATTGTCCCATGGGAACGAAAAAGGGACCCCAGTTTCAGGTTCCCCAAAAGGGAAACAGACATCATATTCCGAAATGAGCCGATGGGTGCCGGAAAGTCCCTTGGCACCATGACTGGACACCCAGCACGGTGCGAGGACTGCGTTGATGGGAACCAGCCCGCGGCAGGTGATACGTTGACGTGCCTTGGCAGGTCAGAGGTTGCTGGACGAGAGACCCTATATAGATGTTTGGGCACTTTATAGGCAGACTCCCCGCAAAAACCATACGCATGAATGCCTTCCAGCCGAGCGAGTTTTCTTTTTGTGTGGTGCAACAGAGGTTCCGTACTCCACCATGATTCTCACTTGTTCGATTGGGTAAGACGATGATGGGCCTCAGCAACCTGCTCCTGCAAGTGCCGAAGTTTTCGGGCAGGGGATGTGGTGTGCTTGAAGCCCGGAATTCTTTTCCGGGTTCCATGGGGTTTCTGGCTACCGTGTTCCTCGGCCTTGCGGGTTCCGTATTTGAAGACGACACTCACTTTGATCCATGATGTGATTGTCAGGCCCCAGGTTCGGTCAGTTGCCCCTCTGTGGTTAGGCCCGACAAGACCCCAAGACCCGAAGTCAACGCGTATCTTACGCCTTTGCCCTCTGAGATTGACACCCTAAAGCTTGACAGCCTGTCAATTTTCTCGGTCACTACACATTCCCCCAGCCTTCAATTTGCTCGGCCGCTTGCAAAGCTCCACACGCTTTGTACGAGGTTTGACCTGGAGCCGAGCAAGTCCAAGCCTGGGCAAATGCAGGCCTGAGTCGGGCGGAAGGACCCGGCTGCCGGATCCAGCTGTTATTCCCAAGTATCCCAGCACTGAACTTCCCTTGCAACCTCCCTACCCTGAAACCTAAGGCGACCCCAACCGAGATGGCGGATGGCCTTTTGGTGGAAGCATTTCCCTTCAAATTTGGATCCACCCGATTCTTCCGGCCACTTCTCTTCAGAGTTTTTTTTCCGCTTTATAGCACTGGCTTCACCTCGCCCCTTGAAGCCTCGCTTTTGCCGGGGGTTTCCCGACCAGCAATATATGTCACACGCGTTGTGAAGCTGACCTATGGGGCATTCACGAAGAAAAGAGGGACCAAGGCAAGCTCGCGGCATCAACCCGATAGGGTGTCAGAACCCGCCAAAACCTGCAGGGCCACCCAACCCAGGATCGGCCAAGAGCCCATAGCTGTCGCTGTTGGTGAAAAAGGCAGGGAACACCATCAGATTCTTGCACGCAGATACCTCAGTTTCAAGTTTCCTTTGGGCAACGCCTTTGCGCAATTGAGGAGTCTCAGATTTGAACAACTGGAAAGAACCAACAGGGGTTCCTCCTTTTGGAATCGCCACTTTTGGCAGTTTCAACGCAAACCAGCAAATTGTAACCTGTGAAGACATCCAGTGACCCCTGACCAACTAGAGAGGAAACGCGGTGCCATCTAAGTAGATCTATTCTGTGACTGCCTCCTAACTGGAGCATTGGCGCGAGGCCAAAAACGTGCGAGGGGGCACCGCGGTGAAGGAGCAGCCCGGCGCCGACCCGCGACTTGTCAATGTTTTGTTGTGGTTGATGTGTTTGCTGGAATGTTTGGTTGATTTACTGTGGTTTGTTTGTTTGCTTTGCTTTGTTTGTTTGTGTTTGTTTTTGCCAGTTGCTTGTTTATTTTGAGTGTCTGCTTGTTTGTTCATTTTGCCTGTCTGCCTGTGTTTGTTTGCCGGTTTCTTTTCTTTTGCGGGGAGGGGGAGGGGGGGGGGGGTTGGGCTTGTCGGCTTGTCGGCTTGTCGGCTTGTCGGCTTGTCGGCTTGTCGGCTTGTCGGCTTGTCGGCTTGCTTGCTTGCTTGCTTGCTTGCTTGCTTGCTTGCTTGCTTGGTTGGTTGCTTGGTTGGTTGGTTGGTTGGTTGGTTGGTTGGTTGCTTGGTTGCTTGGTTGCTTGGTTGCTTGGTTGCTTGGTTGCTTGGTTGCTTGGTTGCTTGGTTGCTTGGTTGCTTGGTTGCTTGGTTGCTTGGTTGCTTGGTTGCTTGGTTGTTTGGTTGTTTGGTTGTTTGGTTGTTTGGTTGGTTGTTCGTTTGGTCGTTTGGTCGTTTGCTTGTTTGTTTGTTTGTTTGTTTGGCTTCTGCCCCTGGTCAGTGGAAGCTCTCACCGGCGGTACACGCTGATTCCAGGCACTCTTCCATCTCGGAGTGTGATGCTTTTCCTCTGAGGGTCTGCGACCACTTCCGGGAATGAGGTGTTTCGAAGCAAACGGGTTTAATACAAGAGGGGCAACCGGGGCAGCTTCAATGAGATTCTGCATGGCGTTGCTAAGGGATCCATCTCATTTCGGCACGTCCCCATACCAAAGATGATTGTCAGACTTGCGCCCCCTCCCCTCAGAGCCCTTTTGACACGTTGCGAGGAAGACATCGCGCGTGCTGTGACCCATCAAGAGACTTGAACCTGGCCCCGTCCCGCTTGAATGGTCAGGGACCCTTGAAGGCCATCCGAGCTGGGTGTGTCCCAGAAAAAAGGTATCACGGATGGGAGACCCACAGTGTGGCTGAAAAGAGACAGACGAGGTTCACGGCCACGCGGAGTGACTTGGCGCAGCGGTCCGGAGGATCCGTTGAAAACGCTTTGCGTGTCGGCTTTTTGAGCCGAAGCCGTTTCTAGCAAGGGATTCCTGGAATCACCCGAAGATCAAAGGCGCAGAATCCCAGCTGAACAGCGGAGATCCTCCTATTCAGTGACAAAGGCTTGTGGGTTGCCATGAGTCCATGGGCGGCTCTTGCTTCTGAGTTGATTCCGCTGTTGTCGATCTATTTTAGTTTGATTTGGGCTGCTGTCTGGGCCCACTTGGGTGGCAGTTGTTTCGGACGTGCTTTTGCATGCCTTTTGCCTGGACCGTTTTGTGAGATGCTTGATGTTTGATGCATTATTTGGTATTGGTTTCAGTCTGCTGTTTCCCGTTCACGGTAAGTTGGAGTCAGCTGCAAAAAAGCTGCTGCTGCTTTGCAAACTGTGGTTCGAAGAAGCTTGGTTGGGCTTGCGGCTGATGGGATGGGGGCAGGGTCATTTGAGGGTGGTACATCCAAGTTGTATTTGCATCAGTTTCAGATGGGGAAGGGCCTTAGTAGTCTTGAAGGTCGCTCTATACACGCTAGATAGAGGACAGACACCCCTGAACAAATAAACCTGTGCTTCTTACTGTCTTTGGATCTTAACGTGCTGCGCATTCCTGTTTATAGGTGGCATTTGTCTCTAAATACACCATCAATTGCCAAAAGAGACTCCCTTGGATGGTGTTCTTCCACAGGAGTTGACACCTGGAAGGGTTGTTGATGGAAATTGAGAGGGAGAGAGCGGGAGGCTAGGCGCTAAAGCAGTTCTGGTTGGTACCAGCTGGGGCAGAGATTTGCGCCTGGTCAATACGTATCTTGAAGGGCCTAACTTCAATCACACCTTATTGCAGCAAAGCCGGCAGAATTGCCACATCCAAACAGAGGTTGAGTCGGTCCTAGCTGCGTGGCTTTGTTCCTTGAGGTCCCCTGCTTTTGAGCTGTGTGCATTGCCTGGATTAGTCGCATCCAGCCCACCTCAAAACATCGGCAACCCCCCCCCCAAAAAAAAAGAAGTCAAAGCAACCCAAAAAGGGCCCTTGCTGGCTGCAAGACCCAGAAACTCCAGAAAATCCACGTGTTCCGAACCGAGGCTTGGGCACCAGGACGGGCACCGTGAAGACCTTCAACGCAGAGAAAGGCCCGAGCGCGAGCGTTCCAAGTTGGGCTCAGAGCTGGGTCTCCACATCTTTTCCCTGCAAAAGGGGGAAACGATTCCTCTAACAACCCATCTAGTGAGATGATGGGGTTTTCTTTCATTTTTCCGTTCTTCTTGCAAATGTCCGGTGCCTTCTCACCGACCCAAAAAGATCCCCCCGCCCAAAGGGGGCCGCGGCCGGCCGGTCGGCCGGTCGGCAGCGTCAGGCTTCGGCTTCATCGCGGTGGAGGACGGGGGCCCGGACGTGTTTCTGCACGTGAAGCAGTGCGTGGGCTCCATGCCCAAGCCCGGGGACATCGTCACCTACGACGTGGAGCCCTCCATCAACCGGCCCGGGCAGATGGCCCCCGGGCCTGCGATGTATGTTGAATTCTCTCTGTGGTCTTTGGTTTTGTAGGAGGGCATATTTGGAAGCATCGGGAGTTATCCTTTTGCCCCTGGGAAATTGTCCAAAAGTGGGGAAAGTAATCAGTTGGTCTACCTGTGTTTCCGGGAGGTCCTTAATGGCGACCCAGTTGATGCATTAATCCTGGTTGAGCTTGAGTAGTGGGAGATCATCACTTACAGGGGAACATCCCCCCATATTATACCAATGTTAATTCGCTAAAGAAAACGTCAATGCATGGAAACACCTCCTGTCGGTCCTTACTTGATTTCCTGACCAAAGAAGCGAGACGCACTCAGTGGTGATATGATTGTTCCTTGCTTGCGGTGTTTGCGTTTTGTGTGGGTGGTGTCTTTCAGACAGTTCACATCATGTTCGGGGGCCTCAATCCGTGCGGAAGCTTCCCAACTTTGCCTGGTGGATTCATGCGGACACAGCACCAAGGCCCAAGAAAGGGAGACTCCCGGGGAGCGTGTGCACAACTCGCTCTGATTGGCAACCCCCGCACACTCTGACAGAAGTCTTTGCAAGAACTGCTTGCCATGGGATCAATGCTAGGCTCGAGGGCCCAGACTCCGAGAAGGGGTTTAGTCAACTTCGGCATGAGGACCAATGAGGTTGCGTTGGCTCCCTAGAAATCCCGAGGTCGCAAAGAACGTCACAGGGGGCACTGTGCCGCTCTCCGCAGTAGGCGGGGCGCAAGGCTATGGAGCCATCAGGACCCGGGATGTGCGATGGATTTGGGGCCCTTGCAAACATATCCATGGGTGAATGTGGGAGGAGCATGGGCTCAATTTCCCACCAGAAAACGACTGAGAAGTTGCTCAGATTTGTTGGCCCGCCTCACAGGACCACTCTAGACGTGCAGCAACTGGCAGGCCCCTATGGCCAGAACGGGATGCTGGGTGCCCAGGGCCAAATGGGCGTTCAAGGCATGGGCATGGACTCTCATCTGGAGACAGACCTCCGTCCGGCTGTTTGTCTGCTTGTTTTATGTGTCTGAATTTGTTTGTCCAGCTGTCTGTTTGTTTGTCTGTGTGTCTCTCTGTCTGTCTGTTTTTTTTCTTCTTGTGTGTGTGTGTGTGTTTTTGTTTTCCTTTTTTTTTTTTGGTAGTGTCATAACTGGCCAGATAGATGTTTCACCAAACCTGTGCTGTATTTTCCTCAAAGAAGATGGGGCAAGGAGGCGATTCTCAATTTAACGTTGAGTATTTCTCCAAGGCTTGTAGTCATATTCGTCTTGAACCTTTGTCCGACCTTTCCCGCACATCGGAAGTAGACAGGCCGCTTTGAAAGGCAGCCGTTTCCGAATCCAAGACCTTTTGTCAGCTGGGGTTGCTGGAGGAACAATTTTGATTTGGCACAATTCCCACATGTCCGTTTCAACATTTGCCTCTGTTGGAATTGTGCCATCTCCTTTCTTCCTGGTGTGCCATTCTTCTGGCAAGAATAACTTTTTGCAACCCAGATGAACACGATCTCGCCTGCACAGCAGCCAAGGACATGAACGCCATGGGCATGCAGCAGATGCAGATGGCGCCGCAGATGGGCCAAATGGGCCAAATGGGCCAAATGGCACCAATGGGCCAGATGGGCTGTTCGCAGATGGGCCAGATGACACCTCAGATGGGCCAGATGACTCCCCAGATGGGCCAAATGGGTCAGATGGGCCAGATGGGCCAGATGGCCCCGCAGATGGGCCAGATGGGCCAGATGGGCCAGATGGGCCAGATGGGCCAAATGGGCCAAATGGGCCAAATGGGGTGTGGAGGCTGTTCAGGCTACGGATGTGGCATGAATGGCCAACTAGGCGGCGACATGAGCGGCTTGGGCTGTCAAGCGGGATGTGGTGGATGCATATCCCAGCCAATGATCGGACAGCCTCAAGATGGGCTCGGAGGAGGGTGTGGTTATATCTCCCAGCCAGTGATAGGTCAACAGGACGGGCTGGGTGGCTGTATGCCCCAACAGATGCATGGACAGGATGGCCTTGGATGCGGGGCATGCGCTATGCCTCAACCCATGCTCGGGCAGCAGCAAGATGGTCTCGGAGGATGTGGGGCGTGCATGTCCCAGCCGATGATGGGCCAGCAACAAATCTCACAAGATGGGCTTGGTGGAGGATATGGAGGTTATGGCCTGTCACAACCCATGATGGGGCAGCAAGACGGCCTCGGAGGATGTGGGGCGTGCATGTCGCAACCAATGATGGGTCAGCCACCTGTTGCGCAAGACGGCCTCGGAGGATGTGGGGCGTGCATGTCGCAACCAATGATGGGTCAGCCACCTGTTGCGCAAGACGGCCTCGGAGGATGTGGGGCGTGCATGTCGCAACCGATGATGGCTCAGCCACAGGTTGCGCACGACGGCCTTGGAGGATGTGGGGCGTGCATGTCGCAACCGATGATGGCTCAGCCACAGGTTGCACAAGACGGCCTTGGAGGATGTGGGGCGTGCATGTCGCAACCAATGATGGGTCAGCCACAGGTTGCACAAGACGGCCTTGGAGGATGTGGGGCGTGCATGTCGCAACCAATGATGGCTGGTCAGCCACAGATTGTGCAAGACGGCCTTGGAGGATGTGGGGCGTGCATGTCGCAACCGACGATGGGTCAGCCACTGGTTGCACAAGATGGTCTGGGCGGATGTGGGGCATGTGGCATGTCTCAACCGACCGGGCTTGAAGGCAGCACTGGCTGTCAAACTGTCAATGGGTCCTCCCAAGGTGGCCCCCCACAAGATGGCAGTTCAGGCACGCAGCCAGTACCCGCCCTTTCGGCACCTGAAGCTACTGGAGAAGCGAGCTAGAGCTGCATTCAATGCGTCTAATGTTAATCCAAACGCCATTAAAAAAAGGTCTTTGGAGTCGTGGAACACGAACACACCGAGAGATAAAAGGTTGCGACGTGCACTTGGGCTTGGGCTTGAGCTGGTGCTTGTGCACGACAGTGTTCATGCCTTAACACGAAGGAGCTGTGTGCCAAGGGGTCATTTGTCTGTGAGAATGGCGTTGACAAAGCATGTCTTTGGGCAGGCAGCTGAGATGGTTTGTCAGTCGTTCATTGCAAGCAGCCCATCGTCCACTACTACATTCATGACGGTATGTAGAAACAGGTGTCTTCTCGAATAAGCCAGTGGCGGTTTTGGTGGTCCGATGCGGCCATGTTCTGGGTGGGGTTTGGCACGCGCGCCTCAATTTTCTTGACCTTTGGAAGCCTACTGTGTTTCTGTGCGGCCGGGTCAAAGGGGAAAAACGAATGCAAGCTGCGACTTATGTTAGTACGGCTCAAAAACAAAACCACGGGACCGAAGTGACCTATGTTAGTATGGGTCAACATAAAACCAACAGAACACCGCAGGTGGTAGTCCTAATTCATTTACCCAGGTTTTATTGTGGGTACCTATTTTTGACCCACACCCATGTCATGTGAAGGTTCCTTTGAGGGCGTCTAGCAGAAGGATGCTCTGGCTGTGAGAAGCTTCTGACTCCAAGACACTTGCCACGTAAGGGAGATCTGGCTCTCAAGCCAAGCGATACCCTTTATACCTGTACCCTTTCAAGGGTAAGTTGACCACGTACCCAGCGCCACTCGATTTACGATTTGAATGGCCAGTCCGGCGCCCGGTGAATCGTACGATTCCAGGCAGCTGGGCTTGGCACAGTCGACCACCCCGGAGCTTCAGACTTGGCCCCTTGGCGTCGGCAAAGAACGAGGTTTACGTATGGAAACCTTGGACACCTGGTGGACTTCCCTGGTGGTTTCCTGGTGGTTCCCCAGTGGTTCCCTCTTGGTTTCCCAGATTCGCCCATTCGACTTGAGGGTGTCTCTGCTTATGAGAATTGCCAGCACAGAATTGTAGTTGTTTCCTGGCTTTGTCAAAATACAGGGACTGTTGGTGGGAGGGGGGAGCCGCCCATTTTTTTTCCAGTGGGAGAAGCACAATGGACGCTTCCATGACCTTTCACAAAGGCTGCGAACACTCCTGCTGCTGCTGCTGCTGCTGTTGCAGTTGCAGTTGCAGTTGCTGTTGTTGTTGTTGTTGTTGTTGTTGTTGTTGTTGTTGTTGTTGTTGTTGTTGTTGTTGTTGTTGTTGTTGTTGTTGTTGTTGTTGTTGTTGTTGTTGTTGTTGTTGTTGTTGTTGTTGTTGTTGTTGTTGTTGTTGTTGTTGTTGTTGTTGTTGTTGTTGTTGTTGTTGTTGTTGTTGTTGTTGTTGTTGTTGTTGTTGTTGTTGTTGTTGTTGTTGTTGTTGTTGTTGTTGTTGTTGTTGTTGTTGTTGTTGTTGTTGTTGTTGTTGTTGTTGTTGTTGTTGTTGTTGTTGTTGTTGTTGTTGTTGTTGTTGTTGTTGTTGTTGTTGTTGTTGTTGTTGTTGTTGTTGTTGTTGTTGTTGTTGTTGTTGTTGTTGTTGTTGTTGTTGTTGTTGTTGTTGTTGTTGTTGTTGTTGTTGTTGTTGTTGTTGTTGTTGTTGTTGTTGTTGTTGTTGTTGTTGTTGTTGTTGTTGTTGTTGTTGTTGTTGTTGTTGTTGTTGTTGTTGTTGTTGTTGTTGTTGTTGTTGTTGTTGTTGTTGTTGTTGTTGTTGTTGTTGTTGTTGTTGTTGTTGTTGTTGTTGTTGTTGTTGTTGTTGTTGTTGTTGTGGATGTGGTCGTTGTTGTTGCATTTGCTGTTGCCATCGCTGTTGCTGTTGTTGTTGCTGTTGCTTTTGCGGTTGCCATCGCTGTTTGCTGTTGTTGTTTCTTTTGCTTTTGCTGTTGTGTCTGTTGCTTTTGCTGTTGTTGCTGTTTCTGTTGCTCTCTTTCACGGTTATCGGTGTTCTTGCAACTTTTCGGTTGCGAATCGGTGACGGTTGTGTTTGCAGTTGCGGTTGCAGGTGGTGGTGGTGGTGGTGGTGGTGGTGGTGGTGGTGGTGGTGGTGGTGGTGGTGGTGGGGTGGTTGTTGTGGTTGTGATGGTGATGTTGGGGGGTGCTGGTGGTGGTGCTGGTGGTGGTGCTTGTGGTGGTGGTGCTGGTGGGGGCGCTGGTGGTGTTGGTGGTGGGGTCGCGGTGGGGGTGGGGGTTGTTGCGGTTTGTTGGTTGTTGGTTGTTGGTCGTTTGCTCGTTGTGCTTTTTTGCTGCTTGATGCTTGTTGCTTGTTGTTTCATGCCTGTTGTTTGTTGTTCGTTGTTTGTATGTTCTCTGCTCTCGCAGTGTTTGTGTTAGAGAGGGCAAGAGAGAGGGAGAGAGTAGGAGAGAGATATCGGGGTTGCCACTGCATAAGTGAGGGTAGCCTGATGAACTATGCGTGTAGACATCGATCTCGCAAAGCTTACAAGCTAAATGGGCGAAGAGCCAAGGTCAGACATCATGGATGGCAGCAAAGTCCTGACTGTTTTCTCTGCCATGCTGCTCCTCGTCTGACATCAGCTGGCTGCCATTTGGGGGCGAGAGCGCCTGATCCCTTAGCACTTTTTGGGGAATGTCATGGGGATAAAACAAGACCACGCCCATCAAGATTTCTAGGTTTTCCACGTCAAGAGGGGGAGAAAAGGATATCCTCTTTCCAACAATCATGGAAATGGACAGGAGGCCTTTTCAAGAGGACAGTTGGCTTCCAACATCTCCTTGTCAGCTTGTTGAAAAGAAGACATTCCATTCGTATGCCATGCGAAGCGGGCCAGATGTCTCCATATGGCTCTTGTTTTCGGAGTATGCCTCGGTTTCCCAACATATCCTGGAGACTTGCGGCTGCGTTTGCAAGACACTTTATCCCTGCACGCTGACTTTGGATCAGATTGGCGCGAGGCGGGAAGCCGGCTAGTTGAAGGGGGTCCAACCAATCTGGACCTCCCACATCCGGCTGCATATCCGCAAGACAGCTTGGGCCGGGCGTTCTCTGGCGACATATGAAACCATCTATTTCTGGCGCTGTTGAACGCCGCCACCTGATACGCCCTTGAAATTGATGTCACTAGTCAGTATTCAAATCCGGCCGCACCAATTCCCATGCGCGTCATGATCACGCCTCGTGGATGCGGGTTGACGCCAAGAAGACAGGGCTACCATGGCTCAGCTTGACGGTGTTTGGTTTCTTTCTTTAACAGCAAGCAGGTGGGTTTGTCTCTGAATTTCAACGGCTAACATGGGTGGCTTCCTTTTGGTTCCCTTTACCCCAAAAAGGGCAAACCCTTCGCCTCAAAGACGAGCCCTGCCGGGCAATTCGTCTTGAGCAGTTCCGCGAGGCCTGGACAGGCTGCGAAGGCTGCAGGTGCCAGAAGAGAGGCGGGTGCCGCAAGCGCCAGAGTCGACGTGAACTGGGTGCGTCTTTTTGTTGTAGCTGCCTTTTTGGGCACCAACAGGAAACCGCCCATGATGTTTTTTTGGGAGGGTCCAACATAGTTGAACATACCCAGGCGACTTTTTGGGAGCTTGGAGCAAGACGACAGAAGGCGAATAGTTGAAGTGACCTTTTTGGTGGGGCAGACACTTTTGACATGGTCCGAGAGAGGTTGACCTTCTGTATTGGTCTCTTGGACGAATGATTGTTGCAAGAAGGCTGGCCCAAGTGGAGTGCGCAAAAGGCCTGGGGCCTGGTATTTCTTGGATGCGAGAGGGCGATTCCATGCACAGTGTGCTTAGCGGCTTCAGGATCGAACTGCATTGCAATGGGCTCCACCCAATGGGACGTCGTCCTGGGAGTGCAAGCAACAAAAAGCAGAAAGGCTTGTTGGACTGAGAAAGCATCCTTGAAGCCCATTTTGAGCTTGGCTTCTGCAATGCTCCTGGTGATGCTGAACAATTTCCGGGACTATGCTTCAGACAGAGAGATCAGCCTGGACGTGTTGAATGGGCGTTGGGTGTTTGAGTCAGAAGGCGTGCAGCGGTGAACTGAAGGGTCGGAGATTTGGGTGGGCTTCTGGCGGCTTTTTGTTTTAAAATCAAATGGCAAGGGGTTCACATTGCGGCTCTAGCCAGTTTTGCATCGAGCCACACACACGCCTCAAGTCCTTAAGCAGACTTTTGCAGATCTGCTTCCTGCGTACATCTACCCAAACACGATTCCTTCAGGCGCCCAAGGGATGCTGGGTTTGCGTGCGGCCCGCAAGAGATTGTAGGGATTGTCCCCAGAAATAGGCGCAGCCGCCCCGATGCCTTACAGATGCGTCTCCTCCAGTACCAGGTGTCAGATTCAGAGCTCAGATTCCCCATCAAAATGCCCATTTCCGGTCCGCATGGCCACCGGGCACCTGGAAATGGATGGGTCAGTGAGCCTGTGAGCTGAATGTGTTTGGAGACACGTGCCCGTGTTTCTCGTGATTTTGATAAGCCTAGCCACCATCCATGTGCCCAAGTCAAGCAGCTTCAGCCATTTGCCTCAGGGTTCTTTCGCGATGACTCCCTGCTATCGGAAGAGACTGAGAGGTCAAAGCAGATGAAACAGCAGTGTCCACGGGCTGATGGATATACCGTGATAAACCACAGAGGCGCTTGGGTTTTTGGTTTTTGAGACCCAGTCAAGGGGCCCAGAGCGTTTGGTGCTTGAGGCAACGCTTGTCGTCCGGTCCTAAGTGCACGCTCGAGAGGTCTTTGGACCGGGGGTGAGCATCTATCTGTGTGTGATAGGAAGAACGAGACAGAGAGCACTAGCCATGCTGCCTGCAGTCTCTTTTCATCTAGGGGTGCTTCTACATATCGCCTTTTCACGCCCCTTGCCGTTCATACGTGCCTCCCTGAAAGAGGTGTATGCCGTATGATTGGCAGGTTGACTCCCAACCGCTAGGTTTCAATTGCTCAAATTCAGACATTTTCCAGTTGACAGCTGGGAACCCAACCTGCCCGCTGGTGGCAGTAAATAGTATGTCTCAGGGACCCCCTTTGGAGGGATGGCTGGATGAGTGATGGGTAGATGGGTAGATGGGTAGATGGGTAGAGAGGCAGATTGGCAGCTTCATACATATGTAAAGGTGTATGTACAGCTTCATCTATGTACACTGTGTGTGCACATGCACATATGCATGCGTATTCACATATGTATTTATATACCTGTTTTGACATGTGTATATACATATATATATATATATATACACATATGTATATGTATATATATATATATACATGCACAGATGCATGTGCGTGTGCGCGTGCGGGTGTGGGTGTGCGGGTGTGGGTGTGCGGGTGTGCGGGTGTGCGGGTGTGGGTGTGGGTGTGGGTGTGGGTGTGTATTTGTGTGTGTGTGAAACATGCACGCTGAAATATGTAGGTGGTATATGAAGTACATGCCTGGGCTACTCTGAGTACTGTACATGTGTTTGGCAGCTCTAGAGCCTGAGTTGACGACCCTTGAATACTTTTCCTGGCAGCTCTAATCATTCTCACTCGAGAAGAGTTTGAATGTCCCTGTTCCCCTGCTTTTTTCCCCGCAGTGCAGGGGAGGGTCACATCCCATGGGACGTGGCCCAATGAAGCCTGGCTTTCGTTGGCCCAGGCACCGCTGGCGGCGCTCTCCTGCTGCGCCTGTGGTTCGGGGGCCCAGCTGTCAGCGAAGTGGCAGGACATCCTGCGGAGCATCCACCTCACATAGTCGTTAGTTGCTCGAATCATGTCTGCCATTGCCTTGGGGAGTCACCAGAAGAAACATGTCCATTTGAAGAACAACACGTATTTCACTATATATTATATATTAGTTGGACGGACAGATATGGACGGGCGGACGAACAGATGGACGAGATTGAGTGAGCCAGTCCTTGGGAGAGGAAGGCGATCGTGGGAAGGCGCAATAGGCTCCCGTCCCAGTGCTCACAGCTCAAAGCTCATAGCCTGGTGTATCAGAACGCGATTCGGCGATCGTTCCAGGCCAACTCCCACGCTCAGTGCAGACACTCATTTTGCAGCCTGTGACAGCGAGTCATCCATTCTTTACCGCGCAAGAGCGCCCTTGGGATGACACGGATCACCTTCTCGCTGTTGTAAACGGGATCAATCGGATGAGTCACCATTCCGTTGGTCGCCAGCCTTTGGTCTTGCCAGTTGCTGTGATCTGACAATGACGTGATCATGGATAAAGGGTGCCCCTTTGCAAAGGGCACCCTGAGAATGTCTGGAGAACTGTTGTGACCTGTGGTACAAAACATGTACCGAAAAGCATTTGCCCAGAAAAGGAGAACTGCAACAAAGGGACACTGTCAAACGTACCATCAGCACGCAGTAAAAAACGTCCTTTTCAATCGTACTCCTACCGATTTTCCGATAAGGACCCCCCCACTTTCCCCGTTTTTCCGCGAGGTATGGCGCTACTGCAGGACAAGCAAACCTGCCTCAGCGAGGCGAAGCTGAAGCAGGCGCAGCTGAAGTTTTCAAGCGACGGAGCGTTGGGAAGATGCTAGGTCCCCCAGCAGTGCCCTTTTACCGTCTCTTTTTTGGGGGGAGGGTTCAACCCTACTAAAATAGAGTACAGAAAAAAGGGGTACCAACTTATTCTAACCTCTCTACTGGAGAACCTAGGATGCCCCTTTGACTTGGCAACATGTTTCAGTTTGGCCCGTTCAGTTCTGGGCCAAAATCTAAAGATGTGAAATTGGTTGGGGCAAAAGCTCGGGGGTTCTCCAAGGGTCCCCACCTTGCAGGATTCCGAGGGGAAAGACTTGTCATTTTCGGGAGTGGCCCTAATTCTTGGCAGACCTGTATCATGGGAATCACCGTGTTCCAACCACTACGTAGGCACTATATATATATATATTCATTTATATTGTTTATGTTTTTTTTTTTTGAGTGGTGTATATTTACTTATTCATTGATTTATGGGACGGATTCATTATCTATTTCAGGTTCCCTACTGCGAAGGACTGGAGTGAGTAATTGGCTCGTTTGTGGGGCTCAGGCCCCACAGAACGTGTTTTAAAGGGGTGGTCATGGTTCCAGAACGACAACCCCGCGGTGTTTGGGTCCACCTCCATGGCAATGTTTTTTCTGGATCCCTTCTGAACATTTCAAGCATAGCGAGCTCGGTCGGGGGGAAAGGAGCGGTTGGCTTGTGTCGTGGCAAAAGGTTCTTTTGTTCGGATTCCTTATGTTTGGTTGGCGAATTGCAACGATTTTTGCAATTCCAGTGAGAAGCGCACCGTCTTCTTGCTGCGATTTGGGACAGTTCAGTTTCCAGGTTAAATCGGTCTGTCGCTGACTCGGTGAGGACTTGCGTGATGTTCAGCCTTGGGCCGGTAATGCTGGTGATGCTGGGGATGCCGGCGGCGGAAGAAGAAGAGTGCAGAAGCAAGCAGTCTCGTTAGGATCCGCATTTGGGTATGTGTCAAAACAGGGGTCCCCCCAAAATGAGGTGTTTCCTTTTGGATCCCTTGAACCTTGGGTGAAAAGGTGACCTCAAGAAACACACTCGCCAATCGTGGGCAGGAAGTCCCTTCCCTGTCATGTCCCCCGGACCATTCAAGCAGTGGCATGGATCTGGCGAGATTGAGTTTGCAAGATGGGGTTCATTGGCGCTCGAGTGTAAATACCGTAGGTTGGTGGTCCAATAATACCCTTTTCTGGACCTCCCAAAGTGGCAATTTTGGTTGGAACCCTGCAGTTTTGGAAGCGGAACTCCAGTGAACCCTGCAATATCCATAGGTATCCTTTTTGAGTTGGTTTGGTTGGACAAAGATGGTTTCTGCTGGTTCGATCTGTTTTATTCTCCCCATTTACCAGGGACACCCATCTATTTTTGCCCAAAAGGTCACCTATGGGAAACAAAGCAACACGCATCACACCGACTTTTGTGCCTTGTTTTTTTCTTTTCACTTTTGGTACGATTGAGCCAAATGCAGAATACGTCCACAAAAGCCAATCGGATTGAGTGAATCTTCTGGTCTTCTCGGCAGATGCTGACTGAGCTCTTTTTCAACTTCACAGAAGTGCAGGCGCTTTGCAGCATTGAGGGGAGGGGTGAGCAAGTCATATCCGTTTCCCGAGCCTCGTGTTCGGTGTTTTTGTGCAGACATCTGAAAGCTGGGAGAAAAACACAGGGATTGAGTCCAGGGGTTCAATTGCTTCAGGGGTAGGGATAAACGGCGTTTGAGTCATCAACCACTTGATGAGGATCTGTTTCTTGCTCTCCTCCGCCAACTGAAACATACGCTGGTTTGCCTTTGCCTGAGCTGGGCCAGAGCTGGTATTTGGTACCTTACCTGGTTTCTGGGAGGATGTGCCAGTGTTTTGCTAGCAACCTCGTGGGAGCGCTGTTGGTTTGCTACCTTCCAGTTTCTTCAGTCACTTACCACTTTAGGGTCATTGCTGACTTGCGGCACGCAATTTTCTGCGCGACCGGAGGGGGGAGTACCAGACTCACGGACCTAACTGGTGGCGGGCTTCCTGGCTTCCACGGAAGCTCAGCACCTTGTTGGAAAAGGGGAACTCAGGGGCAAATCCATGAAGGGATGAATCTGGGTATTCTTGCGCCTTTGATACGGAATCATTTGGTTGAAACACAGTCGCACTTGCAGTCTGGCGCCCAATCCGAATGCGAGGTGAAGCCGTCCCTCTTGCTGGACCTCTTTGAAGACTCCCAGGGCTCACGGCACTCGCGTTGAGCTCGGCAACAGAGAGAGAGAGAGAGAGAAAGAAAGAAAGAAAGAAAGAAAGAAAGAAAGAAAGAAAGAAAGAAAGAAAGAAAGAAAGAAAGAAAGAAAGAAAGAAAGAAAGAAAGAAAGAAAGAAAGAAAGAAAGAAAGAAAGAAAGAAAGAAAGAGAGAAAGAGAGACAGAGAGACAGAGAGCGAGAGAAAGAGAGAGAGAGAGAGAGAGAAAGAGAGAGAGAGAGAGAGACCCCAAGCGCTTGCGCTTGCGCGTAAGGCGCTTGCGCAGCTAGAACCGTCGGAATAGGGTCTGAGTTTTTGTTGACGTGCCTTGTTGAGGCCTGAGGGGAGACCAACAGGAAAGTCTCTTTGGGTGTGCCCCTATCTTGAGAACCCCCTCCATTAGCATGCAACCCCTCTTTCAGGGAGGTCGAGCAGCCGCGTAAGGGCAGCAAGTCGAGAAACCTGAGGCCACACAGGTGAAGTCTCTCTTTTTTTGGTCGCCTTGTCAACATGAAACGGGCAGAGCATTTGTGGCCAGGCGTTCTTATCCGCATGAGGCATGTGTAACCAGCGCTTTGTCCGAAGCAAAATTTGGGCGTTGAAGGTTTGGACTTTGAGTGCACTGAGGCGCGGCATCTCTACCGCTGAGTGGGGTCCCCACTTGAAGGGTTTCGAAACCTGTGTGAGTCAAGTTCTTGGCTGCAGTGCAGAGCTGCAAAGGAAGTGGAATCCTTGTTTTGGAAGCGCACATGCGATGCTCAGGGGGGAACGGATCTTACAAAGGAGCTCTTTGTTCCTTTCAGTTTCAGGCACACATGTTCCCAAAGAGCTTACGCTTGGGATTCAGGCACCGTGTGTTTCATCCTTTGGGGTGATGTTCTTTTTGGTTCTCAGGCCCACCTTTGCAGAGTCAAGTTCTTGGTTGCCACAGTGCATTCAAGACTTTGGTCAAGATATTTATGGGAATGAATGTGGACGCGGTGCGAAGGACACATTTATCGGTGAACCTGCCATCTCTTAGATTGGATTTCTCATTTTGTGAACTCTGATGTGCTCCGTAAAAAGGAGCACAACCTTTGCAAAATTAAGCAGTTAGGGACTGAAATTGATGGGTTCTGGCCTTCTGCTAGCCTATCTCTGCCCTCCACTTCCTTTCTTAATGCATCGAGAAGGGCGGCTCCCTTTGCACTATCTTTCTGTACAGGTCAAAGCCATTTGCATTATCCATTTTCCATCTGAAGTTTTTCCCGTGCTTTACTTTATGTCTTGTTTGGCTGACCTGTGCTCTATCCGCTGATTCAACCCAAATTTCTATTGACTCATTCCCCCATGTTTGGTTTTCAATCAGTTCAGCCATTGCCAGAACAAACGCTCGCTCTCTCTCTCTCTCTCTCTCTCTTACTCTTTGGTCTATGCCGGTGTATATATTTTTCCCACGGGTCCATTTTTTAGGAACCCTCCCTGCAACGTTGTCACGGCACCTGACCAAATTCATTTTCCCTCCCACGGGTATGTTAGTGGCAGGAAGCGTACCTGATTTTGAGTGGGGGGGGGGGGGTGCGCATTTGAGAGGTTCTTGGGGCAGCCGGCATTTTCATCGGCAAGGTTGATTCATGTTGATTCACCCGCGCTCGATTCATTCATTCATTCATTCATTCATTCATTCATTCATTCATTCATTCATTCATTCATTCATTCATTCATTCATTCATTCATTCATTCATTCATTCATTTCATTCATTCATTCATTCATTCATTCATTCATTCATTCATTCATTCATTCATTCATTCATTCATTCATTCATTCATTCATTCATTCATTCATTCATTCATTCATTCATTCATTCATTCATTCATTCATTCATTCATTCATTCATTCATTCATGCATGCATGCATGCATGCATGCATGCATGCATGCATTCATTTGTTCGTTTGTTCGTTCGTTCGTTCGTTCGTTCGTTAATTCATTCATTCATTCATTCATTCATTCATTCATTCATTCATTCATTCATTCATTCAGTCAGTCAGTCAGTCAGTCAGTCAGTCAGTCATTCAGTCATTCAGTCATTCAGTGATTCAGTCATTCAGTCATTCAGTCATTCAGTCATTCAGTCATTCAGTCATTCAGTCATTCAGTCATTCAGTCATTCAGTCATTCAGTCATTTAGTCATTCATTCACTCACTCACTCACTCACTCACTCACTCCTTCACTCGCTCGCTCGTTCGTTCGTTCGTTGGTTCGTTGGTTCGTTGGTTCGTTCGTTCATTCATTTGTTGATTCATTCGATTCTTTTCTTATTCCCACCCCCCCCTCCCATCCCCCCCCCCCCTAACCCCAGGGCGAGATCTCAGGTTCCTGGTAGCCGTGGGCTCTATGGCGGCCACAGAGGGCATCCCGGTGGACACCTCGCCACAACCTCAACTCACTGGCCGGAGTCGTCTCGCGCGCAAGAAGCGCCTAAAGAGGCACGCAGGATCTGACTTTTTGGACGCGAGTTGCCTTTATGGTCTTTTCCCCACATGGTTTCCGAGCCGTTTCCCTTTTTGGAGCCTCCAAAAGTTGCAGTTTCGATTGAACCAAGAAAGGTAAGAGGGGCCGGATATTGCTCGAGGCGCGTTTTTCAAGCGCCATGTTTTTTGCACCCAAAATGGGGTTTGCCAACAAATCTCCCACAGAGCCGGCACGCTTTGAGCCCATCCCCGCGGCCGGCCGGACGCCTCAGGCCAGAGGGCCGTATGTCCAGGGCGCAGATGGAGGCGCGGTCCCAGCCGGCGCCACAGATCGGCGAACTGGAGGGAGGCTCAAAGTTTGGGGCACTGGTGCTGGCAGGATCTCTTGTTGGCGGTTGGTTGGTTGGCTGGCTGGCTGGCTGGCGGGCTGGTTGGTTTGTTGCTTTGTTGGTTTGTTGCTTTGTTGCTTTGTTGGTTTGTGGGTGGGTGGCTGGCTGGCTGGCTGGCTGGCTGGCTGGCTGGCTGGCTGGGTGGTGGGTGGGTGGGTAGGTGGGTGGGTGGGTGGGTTGGTTGGTTGGTTGGTTGGTTGGTTGGTTGGTTGGTTGGTTGGTTGGTTGGTGGGTTGATTGGTTGGTTAGTTGCTTGGTTGCTTGGTTGCTTGTTTGGCTGGACTGTCATGTCTTTTGCTGCTGGATTTGGCGTGCTGTGGTTGGTGCTGGCTGGGCGATGCCGTTGTGGTTACTGCAGGTATGGTTCATTACACCGAAGCAACACACGGAGACATGGACCCTAGCTGGCCGTCAACACTCAAGCGGACGTCCTAAGGTTTACGGTTGGTGTCCCCTGCAGTTGGATGACCAAAGTCCCAATAGGATGTTTGCAAGGCTATGACAGCAGCTGGCTGTGTTTCCTGCGCTTTCTGGGCCCTTGTGTCTATGTCACATCCTTTTCGGGATGTCCATAGTCTATAGTCAAACAATTCCGGACCCAATTTTCCTTCCTCCCCCCCCCCCCCTCTCCTTTTCCGGCCGCACGATCTTGGGCCACCGAGCAGCTCCCCCCAAACGGCACGCCCCGTTTCGGGAGCGACGACTCCGAGGCTGGGGCCCTTCGAGGACTACGCGCTGGAGCTGCGGAGCGCCGCGGGGAGCTCGGAGTTGGGAACTTGGCTTGGCCAAAAGGCGGACTCCGTTTCTTTTTTCTCCAGTGGATCCTAGTGAAAAGGACTTTGCCTGGATTTCCCGGAGTGAGACGTTGACTTTAGTGGTGGGTTTCATTGAAAGTGCCACTTTTGGAGGTTCCAACAGTGGACATGAAGGGAACCCTGCGCAGGTTCTGCTCATGTTTTTCTTGGATTGGGGGGGGGGGAACAGCATTGCTCCGGACTTTGACATCTGGGAATATCCCACTCATGCGGCCAGAACTGCGCTGTGCTAATTGAGTGACCTCTCTAGCCCCAGTGACATTTTTTGGTGTCAAGGGTTTTGGTTCCTCCCAGCAGTGGATGTTTGGTTCCACCCCTGTAATGTTGACCCACAAATATCGGGGTGTCCCTGGTTTTAGTGTGGATTTATATCACTTTTGGAGGGGCCAAAAACCACCCTCATATATTCATAAACAGGCATAGATTAACCCAGTTGCCCAGTGGGGCTCCTTCTCCTCTTTTATTGTGGCAAGGGTTCCCCTCTAAACTCAACTCACTAAGACAGGATGCCTTTTTCTCCCATGGCCACCGGGCATCCGAGTTGATGTGGCCATGGGTCAAAAGCCCGCACCCCCAGTGAACATCCCAATCCCCACTAAAATAGACTAAAATGGGTGCTGCACCTACCCCAAAAAGGTACCATTGGTTTTGACCCACAGCATATGGGGTCAAGATTTGGCCCGTTTTTCCCTCCACAAATCCCAGGTGCGGCAGAAGGTGAAGGTGCCGCTGGTGCCCAAGGTAGTGGCCACCGGCAGCATCCTCGAGCCCGGCATCTCAGCGGGCGACGACTGTTTTGGGACCCCGGCCCTCCACCCCCCCCCCCCCCCCCCGCCCCAACAAAAACAAATTCAACATAAACAAACGGAAGAATCGGTTTTTTGGTTGTTGATTTGGTTTCCGCTTGATTTACCATCAAACAACGGGGCAAACTCGAAAATTTAGACAGACCTGCATGGTTGTGAGTGTTTGTGGTTTATGTTCCATTGCCATGTTAAACATAATTCCCCGACCAACTTTCCATGAACATACTCTGAATGTGGTATATGGGTTGATGGCCCAATTGGTATAGTCTCGCAGCCAAGTTGGGAAGCAATCTGAAGTTGGTACATTTTGGCCAGATCTCCAACCCAGAGAAAGCATTTTGGTTTTTTGTTTCTTCCTTTCTTGTGGGCATATCGCCCACCCGCTGGAGGCCTCTCAGCTACGTGAACCCCAGCTGCGTCCTGGAGGCGTTCCCTGCAACTTTATCCTTAAGCATTCTACTTTCCGTGGGTGCGTGGAGGGACAACCACAACAACACTCGCATCTACTTTTGCTCCATATCCGAGGTGTCGGACGGGGTGGTGAGGGATGGAGGAGTCAAAAGCCACACCTCCTGGTTTCCACCCCGCTCCGCGCCTGCTCCACACGCCCTGCACCCACGCTCTCACGTACTCATGTGCGCACGCACGCACCCATGCATCCAGCCACTCACTGCACCCACGCATCCACGCATCCACGCACCAGCACACCCGTGCACGCGCGCACCCACGCACCCACGCACACACGCACCCACGCACCCACGCACCCACGCACCCACGCACCCACGCACCCACGCACCCACGCACCCACGCACCCACGCACCCACGCACCCACGCACCCACGCACCTACGCACCCACGCACCAACGCACCTACGCACCTACGCACCCGCGCATGGGAGACTTGCCACACGCTCAAAGAACAGTGCTCCCAAAACAGCGTGTTCCCACGAAAGTGGAGGATTATTTCTTTTGGGCGATACAAGGTAGAGTTGGAATGGAGGAGTGAAGGGCTTATTCATGATGAAGGTGTTGATCTTTGTGGATTTCTTGTTTCAGGTGTGTGAGCAATAGTATATCATGTGCCCAGACGGTGGTCGTTTTCATATTCAAAGTGAAGGGAGAAAACATGTCATGGATGATGGGCATGAGGGTAAAAGGAACCTGTCAATATAGACTTGGATGAAGAAAAAAACGGCAGATCAGTTGGTGGGGTCAATCTCCTGGGTTCTTGTTTCTTTCATTGGTTGGAAAGATTCACATCCTAGGCTTGGGGCTTTTCACAGTGACGCTGGCGCTACACACAGACACACAGCCTGAGGATCATGATACTCATAGATGCCCCGATGCCCAGAGGGTGTTTTGAGGCTTAGGTTTGCAGCAAAGGAAGCAGCTGTGCCGTTGCAAGGATCAAGTTTAGCAGCTGCATTGGAAGACTTTGGTTCAATGCGAGTGACTTTTTCGGACGTGTCCCTGTCGCAGCCTGAGGTATCTTTTTGGTGGTCGCACTGTTGCCAGGCGCCGCCAGACCGGGAGGAGACTGAGGGCGAAAAGCTCCTGGAGGCTCGAACCTCTCCCCCTAAGATTCACCGGTCGGACCACTCCTTCAATTGTTTGGTGGTCTAACGGTGGCGTACATTGGATGGTGTGGCGGACATCATTGACATGGTTTCCTATTCAAGCATGTTGTTCCTTGTATGTTTCCACGCAAAGCAACAACCACGGTATTCGCACGAAGGCATACACAACACACGTGCCAGGATGCAGTGGCTTTTTGTGGGTTGGGGATCCTTCACTAGTGGGATGTCGCCTCGCCGTTAAAACTGTAGGTCCTGATCCTCTTTCAAAGGAAACCCAAAAGACTTCCGTGTCTTGGCTTCAGTGTCATATTTTCCCCATGTGCTTGCTATGTATCCTCTTCCGACATGTCCAAGTCAAATCTCGTGATGTTTTGTCCTGGGTCTCAGAGCTCCCGGAAAGGGAAGGAACTCCAACGAATTCGCATTCCGAAGAGCTCTTTTTGGATCGGGCATCAGCCTATTCGTGCAAGTAAGCCACAGGAGCCTTGGGAACACATAGTGATCAGCCAATTTCTAAGCACCAAGAGATCGAAATTGGCGTTCCAAGCCGGCTCTGTGCCAGTTCTTAGCCGCTCGGAGAGTTTATGCAACAATCGGGAAGTGTCGAGCCCCACTCCAATTTGTCTTTGAATCTTGATAAGTTGTGCAGTTCTTCGGCACTTTTTCGAAGAAAGGGGAGCCAAAGGCAAGCCACTCTTTTTTGTGGGGACCCCTCTTCCCCTAATTTTGCAAGCCCGCTTTTTCTCAAGATGCCCCGTGATCCATGGTGCTTTAGTTTGTCCGCAGGCCATGAGGAAAAAGATGGAGACCTTGAATCTTGTCAAGGACGCTGATGTGTGTGTGTGTGTGCGCAGCCCAAGTGCTCAGGACCAAAACCGCTAAAGTTCTGCCTGCATTGAACGTCGCATTTATTGACGGGCAACAGGAGCACAAACAAGAACAAGTACGAACAATGACAAGCAATAAAAGACAACAATAAGAGCACATGGGTCTGTCGTTTTGTGGAGGGAGCCCAAAAGGGAAGCCAATCATTTTGTTGGGGCCCCTTAAAGAAAGACACCCCCCAAGTAATCAGCTTCCCTCTTGGTCTTGTGAGTTCAAACTCCCAAACCAATCCAAACCACCGAAATTCGGGGGAGGCTGAAATGGGAATGCACAAATCTGAGAGTGGTGTGGGTGCGCACAGCAGCTTCAGCGATTGATCGAAGGACGAGCAGCTTCGGGAGGCGCTCTCCGCGGAGCTGTGTGAGAAGGCATTGGCCGGAGTCTCTTCTTTTCTTTTTTTTTTTTGGGGGGGGGGCCGGGGTGGCGGTAGGGGGAGACGTGGGCGAGTAAAGCAGTGGCGTTTTCTTCTCAAAGATCGAGTTGAATCAGAGACCCCAAAACAACAGAATACAAAACACCACAGCCACATTTGAGGGATTCTCGAAATGGACCCCACCAACAGTTTTAGTAGACCCCTATGGCCCTATGAGAAACATCTATTTTGACGCATGCCCAAATGGCGACGGAGTCCCCTACGGTTTTCGGGACAAAGGCATCCCCCCCCCCGCTGCCCGAGCAAAAAGCGGCACATCTGTTTGCGTGCTTACGTTGGGGGCCCCAAGACAAGCGTTTTTCCTTCTCAACCCCAAAAAACGGGCAGCCCCAAACAAGAACCACTTGGGGAGGCTTTGGGGGTTTATGGCGCCAGTCCCCAATGGAAGCTACACCCCTTCGGCTTTCCTTGGTGTCGGGCCTGGTTGGGTGACTGAAATTCGGAATCTGTGGCCAGGCCTCCGGAGGCTTTCGGCACTTTCGGAGCTCGGGTTGGTTCCAACCTTCCAACTTGAATGTCCGCGGTTTCACGTAGCAAGCCGGGCAGTTGTTTTTGCTCTGGCTGGAGAGGGGGAGTTTGGTGCTGTCTTCACAGAACTTAGAGGTTGTTGATCAGTTTGGCATTCCGCAGACTTCTGATCCGATGTCTGGAAGATTGCAGGGAAAGGCAACGCCAATCCACAAGCCTTCAAAGCAATAATTTGCTGAGGCCTATGCCAATCAGCAGCATCATCATCATCGTCGTCGTCATCATCGTCATCGTCATCGTCATCGTCATCGTCATCGTCATCGTCATCGTCATTGTCATCATCACCATCATCACCATCATCATCATCATCATCATCATCATCATCATCATCATCATCATCATCATCATCATCATCATCATCATCATCATCATCATCATCATCATCATGTATCAGCAACCGCACCTGCAACAACATGTCATCGCCCTGCCAACTCCTTGCCTCGAAAAACGAGTCGCACAGCCAGGAATCCGCGCAGCTGACGCTGTTGCGGGAAGCCAATCACCTGCCACAGCTGCGTTTGGGCCCTGAAGCAGGGCATGGCTCACAGACTGGGCCCCGCAGTGTCATTTGCCTACCGTGGGATCCCATGGATCCCCCAAATGGGGTCCGGTTGTCATCTGTTGGGAACCCTGGGTTGGTCAACCTCGTTTACTATGCCGCACCAAGCGTTGGACACTTTTCGCGTCTTTCGACATGCCTGGTGAGGAAGAAGAGGCGCTTGGGTGTGATATATCCCCTCGCGGGGATGTATTCAGTATTCATGGATGACCTCAACATTTGTGATTGTTGGTTGTGGAGTGGCTTTCAACACATCGAATGCACAATCAATGTGTTTTTTCCCCCGCGAATCTCACTGCCCCAAATAATGGGAGTACCAATGTTCTGAACCAAAAGCCAGCCAAGGCTGTTCGCAAAAACTTCAGAGATGAGACTCTAAGTTTGGTCTTGAACAATGCCGTGCCGCAATGCAAGCTTTGGAGATGGGTTCTGGCAAAGTGGGCTGGTGAACTGCAAGGATCCGCGATTTGATGTTTGACCCCAGCGAGGCAACGTGTTCACATGAAGCGAGGACGTGACTATCTATGCTGCATCACTGCGTGATTTGCATCCAGAGGTCCTTTGCTGGCATGTGTCAAACGTTTTTTGGAAGTGTGTGTGTGTGTGTGTCTGTGTGTCTGGGTGTCTGTGTGTTTGTATGTCTGTGTGTTTGTGTGTCTGCGTGTCTCTCTGTGTGTGTGTGTGTCTGTTGTTGTGTCTGTGTCTGTGTCTGTGTCTGTGTCTGTGTCTGTGTCTGTGTCTGTGTCTGTGTCTGTGTCTGTGTCTGTGTCTGTGTCTGTGTCTGTGTCTGTGTCTGTGTCTGTGTCTGTGTCTGTGTCTGTGTCTGTGTCTGTGTCTGTGTCTGTGTCTGTGTCTGTGTCTGTGTCTGTGTCTGTATGTCTGTGTCTGTGTCTGTGTCTGTGTCTGTGTGTGTGTCTGTGTCTGTGTCTGTGTCTGTGTCTGTGTCTGTGTCTGTGTCTGTGTCTGTGTCTGTGTCTGTGTCTGTGTCTGTGTCTGTGTCTGTGTCTGTGTCTGTGTCTGTGTCTGTGTCTGTGTCTGTGTCTGTGTCTGTGTCTGTGTCTGTGTCTGTGTCTGTGTCTGTGTCTGTGTCTGTGTCTGTGTCTGTGTCTGTGTCTGTGTCTGTGTCTGTGTCTGTGTCTGTGTCTGTGTCTGTGTCTGTGTCTGTGTCTGTGTCTGTCTGTGTCTGTGTCTGTCTGTGTCTGTGTCTGTGTCTGTGTCTGTGTCTGTGTCTGTGTCTGTGTCTGTGTCTGTGTCTGTGTCTGTGTCTGTGTCTGTGTCTGTGTCTGTGTCTGTGTCTGTGTCTGTGTCTGTGTCTGTGTCTGTGTCTGTGTCTGTGTCTGTGTCTGTGTCTGTGTCTGTGTCTGTGTCTGTGTCTGTGTCTGTGTCTGTGTCTGTGTCTGTGTCTGTGTCTGTGTCTGTGTCTGTGTCTGTGTCTGTGTCTGTGTCTGTGTCTGTGTCTGTGTCTGTGTCTGTGTCTGTGTCTGTGTCTGTGTCTGTGTCTGTGTCTGTGTCTGTGTCTGTGTCTGTGTCTGTGTCTGTGTCTGTGTCTGTGTCTGTGTCTGTGTCTGTGTCTGTGTCTGTGTCTGTGTCTGTGTCTGTGTCTGTGTCTGTCTGTGTCTGTGTCTGTGTCTGTGTCTGTGTCTGTGTCTGTGTCTGTGTCTGTGTCTGTGTCTGTGTCTGTGTCTGTGTCTGTGTCTGTGTCTGTGTCTGTGTCTGTGTCTGTGTCTGTGTCTGTGTCTGTGTCTGTGTCTGTGTGCGTGCGTGCGTGCGTGCGTGCGTGCGTGCGTGGGTGTGTGTGTGTGTGTGTGTGTGTGCGCGTCTGTGTATCGAAGTTTTGGGGGCCACACTCCAATGAGGCAAATGGTTTCTTCCCTATTTGGGGGCTTGGCGTTTTAGCCTTCTTGAAGTAATCAAACTAAGCTTCATGAAACTTAGGTGAAGCTGAACCACCAGAAGATCACATCCGCAAAACAAAAGCCAGCAAAATCGCGCTCAGATCAGCCTGGCGCCGCTGAGTTCAAGCAGGGACGCCCAGTGTGGCTTTGGCTTCGGAGGGTTTTCGGGTCTTTCCCTTTCTGTCCGATTTACAGAGAAAACTTTTTGGGCGCAGTGCATGTTAGCAAGAATTGAGAAAGCACTCTCTGGTAAATTCGCATAGACCCCAAAAAGGGTCCACTAAACAGGCCCCCCCCCCCCTAAAGGATTTCTTCAACATAAGTCTTCTGGCGACCTTCCGTCAATTTTCAGTTTTTCGCCGCTTCTGAGACAAGCTGTGCAGGCAGACCTATTTGAGGGGACAGAATCTAAATCGTGCCGACACACAGAGAATGAAGCATGAGTTGACGAGAGGGGTAACCCCGTGCAAAGCCCCTTGAAAAGGCGGCGCAAGAGAAACTGGAGTCCCAGTGGGCTTTGATTCGACAACCCCCCAACGGTGACTCCAGGGTTCACTCCTGATAAGACTAGTGCGTAAGGAGATTTTAGTTTTGCCTGAGGTCATGTTCTTTCACCCCCAATTCCTCATGTCAACTAGTTACTACTTAGCTTCCTTGATCTACGGGCCATACAGCATCTTGAAGGAGACGACCAGCAGTGCGTTTCAGCAGGTTGCTCCTTTGACCGCAACCGGACCCTTCGGCTGTTTGAAGCCCGGAACCAAGCCTGTGGGCCAGGGCCTTCTACCATCATATGGAGGAGCCGGGACTGGGGCCTGGAGTCGGAGGATCAAACCCTTGAGCTGAAATGCGGGCAGGGCCACGTGGTGGTTGGTCAGTGTGGCTCCCATGGAATTCAACAATCGAAAGGTTGACTTGCGGGAGAGTCCCTTGGAAGTTAGGCGTGTGCGATTTCTGTAGTCCAGGGTGGACATGTCCCTTTGAAATAAACAAGACTTCCCTGTTGGTGTTAAAGGGAATCTATCACTACAGCAGTGGCCTGAAGCAATTGGAAGAAGACGTGTGCTTTGTTGCCCAATGTGCCGAGTGTTGGACTGTTGCCGGGAGTTGCCAGGAGTATCCCAAGTACGTGCCAGATGAAGAGTTGGTGGAACGGATGCGAGGCTGGCATTGGGGAGAACTGACACGGGTACAGAATTGTCCCATTCTGAATGTAGCAATTCATCTCTTCAGAAAATGCCACTTTACCCTTGATATGGATCCGGAAATAGGCTAAACAAACACCCCTGAGCATTGTTGTATTATCGGTTGCTTTGTGTGGCGAGGGGCGCAGGAGTGGGCGATTTTCTTTGAGAGGGCTCGTCTGGGACACATACCTTTCCTTCCAAGCATATCCGCGCCTGTCGTTGAGACGTTGTGAGACGTGAGGGGCCCCTGCTGACCAGACTCTTGTAAGTGTTGATGATGACCTGTGGTTAGCCAAGCACTGCTGCAGCGAGCTGCGCCGTGGGTCTGTTTCAGCCACAAGGCTCAGTGCCCCCTGAGCGTTTTTGTTGGTGGTGGTCCCATCAACCTTGTCATTGAGGTTTCAGACTTCCAATGAATGGAAAGTTGGGGCTAAAGTCAATCGGAAAGAGAAGCCAAGCAAGGGGAACCCGGGAGTTTGTTGCTAGTGTATTCCTCCACTGAGCATGCGGCAAACCCCAGCAAAAGGCAGAGCTAAGTCCACCTTCCACAAAGCCCCAGAACTGGGAATTCTTTGAAAGTCATTTGGGTTTGGCTCAAGAAACCGGTACCAAAATGGAGCCCTGGTAAGTGGAAACATGGACCAAAACCCGCGTAACCCCTCCTGTTTAATTTTGAGCCACAGCCATTTTACATCTTAAGGTTCAATCAACATGGAGAGTGCAGCTCCAGAACTTCAGAACTGAGCAGGATACTTCTACGACGCCGGTGGTCTGGTGGAGAGCCAATCGGTGCTGACCTCGCAGGGCTTCACTTTTTGGCAACCCCCCGACCAAGAATGGTGGTTTTCCTCTTGGTTTCCCTTACCCACCAAACATGGGGTCTAAAAAAAGACAAGCCCCAGAAGAAGGGGTTATTCTGGAGGTTCCTTCATTGCACGGGAGAGAAAGGGACTCCCCGCGCCTTATTGGAAACACCTTGGGCTAAAAGTCGGTTTCCGGGCGAAGTCGATTCAGCAGGAGGGACGCCCTGATTCCTTCGGTGACGTGTCACCCGGCTTGGCATTTTCGTAGAGCCGAAAAAACAACGACAGCCACGTGCAAAGACTCATGATATTCAAGCAAACGTGTCTTATTGCTCATGTTCAATCACGCGGCAACAGCCCAACCATTTTTCACGATCCGGGCTCTCCTGCCTGCATGCGGTCTGTGTGAGACCGACAGGCTGCAAGGAGCGGCAAGTCCCATTTTTGAATCCAGAGAGCACATCTTTTTGCCAATCGGGATCCAGGCGTAGCATGGCCTTGGGGAAAGCCTGACTGCAACAGCCCGGGTGAAGTCCTTCTTTTGTCGATATCCCCAACTGTTTCGGTCCAAATTGTAGAAATCTCCTCGGCCAGCATGGGTCAATGCTTGCATCTCAAGTGCTTGACGGTTCCAAGGTTTTGCTTGAGAAGAAGCAGCACCCCAGCGGCATCAAGGCGAAGAGTCTGAAGCTGGCACGGCTCTGAAAACGGCACGCGAACAAGAGTGTCACTTTCCTTACGCGATGCGTGGAAGGAGGTCAAAGAGGGAGATGCGGAGGGTTCGCAGATTTCCCCAGATTTGAGACATGAGTGATTCCTCTAAGACCTCCCCTTGGTGAATGGTTTTTCAAGGCATAGGCAACGGAGGGTGTTTTGCAGGACCCACATGTGGCCATTGGCAAATCTTTTCGGGTGCCCTTTTCAGAGTCTCGCAGCTGGCTGCCTTGGACCGGGGCACTGGGACGCCGGTCCCAAATCTGCTGAACAACATGTGGGTGGAATGGTTGCACACGTTGTTCTGTTGGGTCATGTTCTGCAAGGTCCATGATGTTTTTGCATGGAGCTGGGGTAAGCTGTTCATTGGCACCTGAGGGATTTGTGATGCCTCCGCGAAACAGAAGCCAGCTGATTTTAGACCGCCCAGCCTCCCAGGCGTGGCAAAGCCAAGCCAATGCGGCCAAGCCGCAGGGGGCCGGGGATTTTGAAGCCGCTTTTGGAGCGGAGGGCAATGCAACTTTCAGCGTGAATGACGGATTTGTGCGACGAATCCTAGGTCGCACACAATTGACGACAGTTGTTTTCGCCCCATCCTTTCAAGTAGCCCCTGGCTGCTATTTATGTTAATAAAGCAGTGACAACGGCATTCCTCATGACAAGCACACTCCCCTCCCCCTTTCAGGTACTGTGCGGAGTCAAGGAAGGAATCCGAGAACTTGAACTTTTCCCGGTGTTAGACACGTGCCGCACTTGTCTTCTAGTCCTCTTACAGCCAAAGCAAAACGTGGCATCAATGATGTCGTACAAGGAGCATTCTAAGATGGCCACCCAGACAGAGGGGCGCGCTACTGGGTGAGCTTATGCACCATTTCTGAATTCTGAATCCTACTAGCAGTTGGCGCTTCAGGACGCTGGTGGTTTGCAGGTCAGGGATTCCACAGTGATTGACCATGCAAACCGGAGTCAGAGGATACTGGGAAGGCCATCCGGGCATTCGAGATGTTCCTTTTGCGCCGAAAGAACTTACCACACACGGCAAACCTTTTTGGCTTTTCACGGATGCCGAGTGTGCCATTGGCAAGTCGCGAGTTGCATTCCCTGGGGCACTATTCTGAAGGGCCAAAGACTGCCTGGAGCCGCAGAGTTGCGACCGCTGAAAGCGAAGTCGCAAAAATCGGATCGCCTTGGCAACGGGCAGGGCCCAGCGAGTTTCGGGGTGCAGGGCAGCCGAAATACCGATTGGAGGGCACCCAGTGTTTGACACACAACCGTTTTGCCTGGCTTGCAAAGTGAGGCGAATGTTTGACCAGAAGCAGGAAGGGACCAAAATGGGTTTGGTCAGAAAGTGCCACATTTCTCGTTGGAAAGTCTTGCTGAGGAAAGCACGTCGAGCCATGGGGAGCGTACCAAGAGCGGAGTTTTACAGCTGGAATATCACATTCAATTCAGATACCTCATGAGAAGGAGCCGATGTGGAATGAGAACATATATTGCAACAACCTCTGTTTGGTGCAATTGCGAGTGAGACACATAGGTCGTACTTAGTCATACTTGAAGGCATTGCTTTGCCAGACTGCATGAGCGTTCTACTGTAATTTCGAGAGCCGGATCAGCCAAGCTGGGGTATGAGGATTTGGAGGAGAGCCACCGACTCACTCACTGCATAGTTCATGAGTGCCTTTGAGGACCAATATCCTGTCTGGCTTACCCAGACATGCTCCCAATAGGCCCCTGGTGGGAGTCGGGTGCTTTAAGTTTAAGTGTCCGCAACACGCAAAACTCGCACAGGAAGGTCAATGTTTATTGCGCCGCAGCTATTCAATGGAGTGCGCGAGTCCTATTGTATGCGCACACACACATATTATATTTGAACAATACACACATTATATATATATACACATATATATATATACACATAAATTCACACTCATCAATAGATCGACAGATGCAGAGGAATCGCGCCGCAAGTGTTCAACTTCTTTGAGAGGATTCAAATATGGCCAAGAACTGCGTGGCCATCGGAGCAGCACCCAACGTCACACGCAGGTGCGAGGAGCTCACGGCCGAGAACAAGCGCCATGTGGATGAGGCGAAGATTGCCGTGCAACAGATATAGGTGTCTTTTGTAGGCTTGTTTGGGTGAAGATAGGCGGTCTTGGTGGGTTTCAGTTTGGTTCTAACCATTTACCGGCGGACCCCATTAACTTGTTTTTCCAAACGGACATGCTCTGTGTGTGTGTTTACTTGTGGCTGAGCTTAGCCTCCGATGATGGTATATGTATCTTCTTGATGATCTCACGTGGTTTTGCTTTTAGAAATGAACATAACTTCTGGTTGATAGTCCCCCTCGCCATGGACGAGGCCCCCCGGCGGTTGAAACCGAATCATCCCACTGGGTGAGCATCACTGGAGTCCTTGGCCTCCCAGTGCAACACGGAGAGTGGTCTTCTAAAAGGGGAGGGCCCCTTTTGGGATGGCTGTGAGAGGACACCCATTTTGGAAACCAATTTAAGGGCGAACTTGGAGCAAACACTCCCAACGGGCGGGGGGATGTTTTGCATGTTGCAGCCTTTCAGGCCGATGCTTCGGCGCCGGTGCGGCAGGCCCGGGAGGCGTGGCAGGCGGAGATGCAGGCGGGGGTCCCGAGACCGGGAGGAGACGGGTGGAGCGACGCAAGACATGTCCAGCCGATGTTCTTAATATGATTGCAGCGTGGCTGGAAACAAACAAGCCCTTAACGGAAGCGAACAGCGCTAAAAAATCAAATCTCGACCCGTTGATGGCTCAACAAATGACAGCTCACGCGGATACAGCTGATTCAAAGAGCGAAGCCCCCTGTGGGATGGGTTTAAAGGCACGCAAAGCAAACACAGAGCCAGATAGAATGTCATTTTCTGCAAGAGGATTTTCCGTTGTGAAGAGCCAGACCTTGCCTGTCCTTGCGTCATGAACTGCAGGCTCCCTTTGAGCCATGGGTGGAAAGAAACTCCGAGGCTGTGGCTGACAACTGTCAACTGGCAGAGGTTTGCTTAAGGCGAAGAGGAGCTGGAAAAGGTGTCGGGCGAAATCAAATCTCGATATTTGATAAGGGTCAAGGAATCCATGAGTGAGATCAGACAGTGTTTACCTTTCGCCTCCGATTTCTGGCAAGCAAAGGGTCCCTGCAAAGTCTAGAGAAACCTGTCCAGTCGCCCTCTTTGAGAGGGTCCGCTCTATTGTCCGCATAAAGGAGGAGGGAGAAAGGTACACCACTTCTTTTTTCTCTTTTCTGGGAGCCTATTTTGACGTCATTCAGCGAGTTTGCGTTTGAGGTTCACAAAATTCAGACCATACTCTAAAAAACGCAACTCTTCTTAAAGGGCCAAAGATGAAGCAGACAGTCTTTTTGCAAAATTATACTGGCCGCATTGCCGTTCAAGACTGGTTGGTTTTCTCGTTGCTTGTGATCCAAAAACAGGACATCGACATCCACGAACACATCGAGAGGACTTCAATTATTTGGTTCCCATCATCATTCAACGGCAACCCCGGTGACTCAAATGGGTGCTCAAAACTAAGGAGCTGGGGGTGTTGCGCAGGTAGTCTTTGGTCCGTTCATGGTGCCATGTTGGTGAATTCGGGTCCCATTCAGGTGCCTCTTGCTCCATTCACGGTGCTCATGTTTTGGGGAGCCTCTGCCAGGCGCTGGAGCGAGCGGCGGCGCAGCTCCGGGCCCGCCAGGGCGCTGTGGCCAGGGGTCTTAAGGGGGGGGAGGCCGCCCCCACCCCACCCCAACCCCCCCTGCCCCGGGTCGGTTTTCAAGTGAAAGTGAAAAGAACCGCATTGAGATAAATCCACTGGTTCCAGTTTGCGAAATAGGCTTGTTGAACAATGATTTGGTGGATTTCCGCATTCTGGGATCAAGCATGGAGCCCTGGCCCATTTGAGTCTCTTCGTGGAATTGGCACCCTTTTCGGTTGCTTTGAAGGGACGACAAAAGGAAAACAGGGGTTCTCCATTTTGAGACTCACTTGGGCCATTTTGCAAATGGGGAATCCTAGGATAGTGAGCCTCGTGAAGGACGGGCGAGTTCTGGATACGGCAAGTTCTGTGGCGGTGCAGGCACCAGTGATTAGGGGTTTCGTTCCAAGAAGGAGAACAACGTCAACGCGATAGAATAAGAAGGATTTCCAATCCCATATAATCAATCCATGCCGGGGAGCCAACTCGGTTGACGTCAAAATGGAAGCCGGGCAAGGTTTTGGGATCCCTGCGAGTGGTTCGGCTGAGATGCGACGCCCAGAGTGGCCAGAGGCTTTGGGGAGAAGTCTTGTATTCCTTGCTGGTGCTCAGTAGGGAATGAGGGAATGAACCCAGGGGTCCCCTTAAAAGAAACCACAAGGGATGGTTTATAGGGGTCATTCCCTCATTCGCTGCTGAGCACGAGCAAGATTCCCCCTTTTGACGATTAAAGCAGTTTCACTACCGTTTCCAAGGGTGTTCCATCAAGTGGAACCATGTTTGGTGGGAGATGCGATGCCTTCTGACATGGCCCAGTTTGCATTTCATGAACGTGCCATGTTAGGACCTAAGCGAACATGCCGCGGCCACAAGCCGCTTAGGTCAGCAATTGCAGTGTTTGGAGGGGACTTTGCAACTCATCTCATTGTTCAGGATTTGGGCGAGCGGACTGGGGCCTTACTTGGCGAAGCCTGCTGGACTGCTTATGTTTGGGTTCACCTGTTGGCTTTGCCATGTTTTCCAGACACAAATGCACGAAGGCTGCTTTTCTGCGCATGAAGGTCTGTGTGGGTGTGTGTGTGTGTGTGTGTGTGTGTGTGTGTGTGGTTGTTTGCTGTTTCAAGTTGAGTTCCAAAGCACCCATGCAGAGGGCGAAGACCGCAGTCCATCAGAGCACTCACGCTGAGGAGAGTGACATCAGAGTGCAGATGCGGGCGCAGGCGTGGATGTCGCGACACTTGCCCATCAAGAGCTGCATCCAACCGTGTTGCCATCCTCTGGCGACTTCGCAGCTGGGTTTCATGCTCAGCTTGCCGCCTCATTCTTTCTCAGTGCACAGAGGATCCTACTTTTTCGCAGGCCATGCTACAAGCCATGCTGACGTCATTCATGTGCACTGTACCGCCTTGTGTGGCTGGATATTATATGCTGTGCGCCTTGGGCTCATAGGAGAGCAATGTAGTGAATAGTGGTGTGCTACCTGCTGCGAGTGTTGCATTGAAGCACATAGGGTTTGTGCAAACGTTAGTTGCTGGCAGCCACTGCAGCACACATTTGGGAAACTCATGATGGTTACCTTTGCAAGCGCAAGGAACACTTCATTCCACGATTTTTGTATACCAAAAAAGACAACTTGGTGAAAAGCAACTTGGTGAGGATGGCCGCATGATGGATTGGCCGAGCCGCGTGAAGCTGAGCGGGATTGCGGACAGTGCTCTAAGTTGCTTTAACAGCCTTTACACCTTCATCAGAGATGCTCCAGCATATCGTTTTCAACACTGGCCCTGCTGGGGCACTGAATGCAGACGCCATTTTATTTACATTTCAGTATTCGGGCTACCCTTGAATGGCGTGGATGCCTTTACAGTTTGCTTCAGCCACCGTCTGCCAGATGGTGCATCCAAAGACATCCAGATGTCATGTAGGCTCTCCGCTTTCGACATTGATTCAGCGCGTCGCTCCTTGTGGGAGCAAACTCTCGGGGGCTGTGTTTGCCACGGTATCACGGGTGGCCCCGTGGCTGGCTGCGTCATTCTTCGCCCTGTACTTGGCCTATGGGACAGCCTTCAGCCGCACTTGCAAGAGCGGAAGCCTCCGGCAAAGGCAGATTGCGGAGAGCGCGTGGAGCCTGGCAGATGCCAGTTGCATTACACCAAGCATCGCTGCAGGCCAGGGTTGGGCAAATTTTGTTTAAACACTACACCACACTTTGGTTCCCTTTTAAGGGAGGCCAAAACGGAGGTTGTTGAAACGGAGCTGGATCGAACATGCTACAAAAATGGGTTGGCCCAACCCTGCTGCAGGCAATGGAGCCAAAATGCTGCAGTCGCAGAGCTGGTCCAGAATTGGAAGGACGAAGCTGACGCTGCAGCTGAGCGAAGTGGCTCCTCGGCGGCTTGTGTGAGGGTGTCAAGCCAGAGCGAGATTGATGTTGATCATGGTGTTTCCAGCACATCCTACCATTCCATCCTGCCTGCGGCGAACATTTCGCTTGCAGCCCTGACTGTGTGGGAAAAGCAGGGTACCATCTCCATGAGTTTGACCAACTTCTCCAGCAAGATGTTCTTGGAGATGATGTGGGATGGCTGGGCAGGTAAGGACAAGCAACAAGGACAGCCGACACCCCAGAGGCTTTTCATGTACTCGCACCACGGCACACCCCCAGAAGTTGGCTTTTTCCCCAGGAAAAGGGGGCACTCCATCACAAATCGGGGCTGTGAACAAAGGGTTGGGTTTTCATTGAGCAAGGCCACCTCGTCTGCCTTTGGCGACCTGGCTCCAGCCACCAAACAAAGGACGAGTTTATGAATCCGTGATTGACAACTCAATGCCTGACCTCTGCACGTCGTACCGAGTTGTTCAAGGATACTTGATTTTGTAGTCACTGATTGAAGCGTGTGCTGCTGCGTTTCGCACCGCCAACTTTGCAGGAAGCATCCCTACATTGTGTAAATTTCAATGGAACGCCCTGCCCGAAATCCATGGGCTGTGTGAGGCCCGTGACTTTTGTCAGGACGCCGACGCGGCCAATTCGGTGATGGCCTGCAGTCGGCAATTTGCGTACTTTCACAGCAACCCGGTGTGACCCTTCGCATCTACTCCAGTGGGCACACGTGGACTTTCGGGTGGGGGTTCAAAACCCCGACCGCACGAGTCCACAACATGGAGACTTTGGAGGTCACCACAGCTGCATGTGAGGAGAAGCTGCCAGATTCTTTGGGCATGGCCAATCAAGACACTTGCATCTACATCACGGGTTTGGAGAAAGCAGCCTTTGATATGACTCAATTCCTATTCCTTTGTCCTGCTTTCGAGGTGGTGAGTGGCACCTACGGCGACATTTTACAAGGTGACGCCTTTCGAGGATGCATATATGTCCGGGACATGAGGGTCTTGACCGGTGCTCGGAACCATCTCGGGCTGAACTTGCGCGACATTGAAGTGACGAGTCGTGACCGGATCGGCCACCTCGAAGAGAATCAGAAGCTTGTACACACCTTCAACGTATGGAATGATGCAGCGCAGAGGTGCCAGCAGCTGGCAGAGTTGTTGCTCAGTCTCGAGTTGGCAGAAGCCTTTATGCTGCTTGGGCAGAGGCCACCCCGTCTTTTGTTGAACTAAGCCTGGACTTCCTGGGATCACTGTCGAGAAAAGTGTCAGTGTCGTAGGGGGCTTGGTGAATATTTTGATTGTCCACTTCCACAGCAAATGGGCTCTGCATGTTTGTGCTTTTGAGGGGCTGAAAGAATATGCACCCTTTAGTTGCAGGCAACCACCCACGCAACCATGGGCAACAAGTAGAAGGCCATCCCAACCCAGACTAAGGGGTTCTTACGCTAAGAGTGAAGGCTGGGTCAGATCGAGGGTTCGCACTCAAACTGCTGGCCCTGTGCGTAAAAAGTTGTCTTCGATGCCACAGTCTCGCGAAATGTGGGTTCGCGCGGGCAGTGCGCTGTTGCTGTGGCGCCGTGCTCGCACTGTGATGCGGTGTGTGTGTGTGTGTTTTTTGTTGAGCAAGCCTCGTGCCAAACCGCTATGCAGTGGTGTCTTCTTGTTCGGTCAGGCTACGACGCTTGGACAATCGGAGATCTAAGCCCATGGCAGTTGTCACCAACAGTTGTCCAGCTTTGAGTGAAGCAGACTTTTCTTCAAAACTGCACTCTCGTTGTGGCGTTGGATTGTGTGTTGACGGCTGGATTCCATGGCTAGCGCAGCATTCTGTGAGTCAAGGCGAAAGTGAACCCTCTGCGGGGATCGTGCGTGTCGAAGCGCTCTCGCTGTGGCGCCGTGCGAATGTGTCTGGAGCTTGGCGAACCCTCTGCCGAGAGCGCTTGCGAATGTGTCTTGAGCTCGGCGAACCTTCTGCGGAGATTGTGCATGTCGAAGCGCTCTCGCTGTCGCGCCGTGCGAAAGTCAGTGTCTTTAACTTTGCGCACCCTCTGCGCAGATCATGCATGTCGAAGAGCTCTCGCTGTGGCGCCAAAACGTGTCTTTAACTCGGCGAACCCTCTGCGGAGGCTGTGCGTGTCAAAGTGCTCTCGCTGTGGCGCCGCACGAATGTGAATGTGTGTCTTGAGCTCGCCGAACCCTCTGCAGAGAACGGGCGTGCGTGTCGAAGCGCTCTCGCTGTGGAGCCGCTCGAATGTGTCTCGAGCTCGGCAAACGCCTTGCGAGGACCGTGCGTGTCGAAGCGCTCTCGCTGCGCCGTGCAAGTGTGTCTTAGTCGCGGCTCCGGCTGCAAAAAACAACTTTTAAGTGCAAAAGTGGCACGGGACGTGCGCTCCCGCAGCTCCGGCTCGCAATAAGTAGCACGCGAAGTGAAGAAGTGCGCTCCCGCGCGCTAAGGCAGCTCCGGCCGAAAGTCGCAAGTTTTGAGTGAAAAGTAGCGCGCGAAGCGCGTTCTCAGAGGTCCAGCTGCCAAATCGCAACTTTTGAGTACAGCAGTAGTACGCAAAGTGCGTCCCCGCAGCTCCAGGTCGAATTTCGGGAGTCTTAACTAAGTACAAAAGTAGAACACGCAAAGTGCGGTCCCGGAGCTCTGAGTGCAAAGTCGCAACTTTTCAGTGGCAAAGTAGCATGCGAAGTGCGTTGCCACAACTTCTAACTTCGAGTCCGACGCGGTAGTATGCGAAGTACTGCGGCTGCAAAGTCGTAAGTGTTTACGTGCAAAGATAGCGCGCGAAGCGCGCTCTCGCAACTCCAGCTCGAAAATCGCAACTTTGAAGTGGACCAAAAGCAGCGCGCAAATTTAGATACTTCCGTATCTCCAGCCCGAAAGTGCAACTTGTACGGGCAGAAGTAGAAGTAGATTTCGACTCCGCAACCAAAACCGCCAGTCTTCTTGCGCAGCCAAGCAGATAGCATCGCGCTCAGCATCGTGCACGGCGTTGTGCGCAACGTCACGCACTGCGCCATGTGCAGCATCATGCGCAGCACACATCACGCGTAGCCGCACGCATATCTGCGCGCGCAGCATGAACTCACAGCATCGCGCACAAGAGAAGTTGACAGGAGAGCGTGTGAAGTATGACAGAATCTTTTCTAGAGCAGAGACGTTGACGCGTTTACGTTTTGTTGCTCATCAGGCGGGGGAGGTGTCAGAATTTATTAAACGCGCTTCTATCAAGGTAAGCCATGGTGATAACTATTTGGGGTGTCTTGCCGGGATATTGTAAATGCGCCAAAATCAGAAGTTTGCGGTTGTGTCAGGTTGTATGACGCGATTGATGATGAGGATTCCCTGGAGGCAACAGCCTTCCACAGATACCTGCAATATCTTGAGCCTGCCATCCCTGGAATGCTGCACAACGTGTTCAGGTCCCGACATCCTGATTCCTTACCCGTATCCAAGACGGACTACAAGGGGCACAAAATGGTGGTTGCAAAGTTGAAGAAGAACCCGGTCAACATATCGGACAAGCTTTTCAGGGTCCTGCGGTCAAGTCTGAATACCCCAGAAGAACTGTGGCAGAAACAGCAGAACAAACTGGCAGAGTCTGCCGCAGAGGCCAGATCTTCATCAGCTCATTCGCTTGCAATGCGCATTGCGCAGCAAATTTTGCGCACAACACTGACGGATCGAGTGCGGTACGAGTCATGCCCAGGCACCGACATCACACTGGAGCTGATAACTGACTCGGACGTTGAGAAAATTATCGTTTCGACGCGAAATGATGATGGGCCCGCCAATGAGGCGCACATTCGTCCCTTCAGCGAGCTTGTGCAGATTCGGCAAGCTAGCATGATCACCAATGGATCTGCTATAGACTGCTTGCAGAGGCAGTTGAAGCGTCATAGAGTGCAACTCCTGGGGTATCTCATCCGCGACTTGGGTTGGGCTTATCCGGTGGAATTAGAGTTCAAGTGTTGCCTTGCAGACCTGGATGAGAGTCAGGTCCGGTACGTGCGTGAGCCAAGCCTCGAGACGCCGCTGGTGATGGCAGGATATGAGAACAGTTTTCGCGGGGAGCAAAAGGCAAAAATTATCGTCAACCTCGCAAAGTGTGAATTCCACGGGGAATCGCAGCAGTCCGACTGCCCACATGGCCCGGAGTCCTGCTTCTGTGGCCTGGACATTATCTTGGATGGCCTGATGGAAGAGCTGTGCCAGAAGAAGCCGAAGTTGTCAAAACAGCAGGACCGCTGGGTGAATGCCGCGAAAAGGAAGTTGTACAACAAACACCAGCACGAATTCAACTTTGGGCAGCGTACGCAGACGCCTGCTGGCAATTCATCGCAAGCTGCAGGCCCGCAGGTTGTTTGCAGCTCTGATTCTGAGGAGCAGCAAATTAGTCGCCTTTTGGACTGCTGGACGAGTGGTGACTTCTCCGGCTTGACGCAATCCGAGAAGCAAGCCATCCATTTGGCCGAGTTGGTGGATTCTCGACGAGCGCAGGCTATCAGCGTGGATGATGCCCAGGAAGCTTGGCTCGGGGACAAGATGAACGACTGCTACGTTGCAGTGCAGGGAGTGCTGGACAATCTCTCGCCCAAAGAACTGGATGGGGTCCGCTGCGAGCGGCTTTCTGCTAAAGGACTGGGTGGGATGGGCGTGCTTGGCGCAGGATCGGAATCGTGCGGTTTTTGCTCTGATACTGATTCACAGCCGCTTTGTTTGAGGTCAGATAAGTGGGAACTGCCCGAACAGGATAGGCCTCGGACATTTTGTTGTTTGTTACAGTACTTCATTCCCAGAAACACCAGGATTGTCGGCTGGTCGTGGCCGAGCTGCGGCAGAACGTGTGGAAGCCCAAGTGGGCCATGCTGCCAAGCCGTCTCTCAAACAACTGCGGGAGTTGTTGGCCCAGTCGCTTCGCCATGTGAAGTTGCCGCACAAAGACTGTACTGTCTTGCAGAGCATTCACCAAGGAATTGCCAACGTCAAGAAAAGACGGAGAGAGGAGGAATCCCATGCGGGTGCGCCTCGCCGCAAAGACGCGCCTGCCCGCCCAGTGGGCAGGCATAGAGAGAGGCGCCCACAAGAGCGAGCGCGATGGCAGGAGCACCGCCCGAGGAGAATCTCTCAGCCAGACAGTTGGCAGCCGCAGCAGTGGAGGCCGGCACTGCGAAGAAGGGCGCAGACCGCGATGGTGCTGAGCAGCGCAGAGACGAGGGAAATTCGTTCCTATGAGTGGCGGGATTAGCAGCCAGCTGCCAGTTGAACTGCCATGGTCTGCCTCCTGGGCCGATGTGTCCTGCGCGTTTTGAGCGCGAACAGAAGGAGAAGCCCGAGATAGATCGACCCAGATGAGCGCCAAAGGAATCCGAACCAGAGTTAGCGTTGTTGGTAGCTGATCTAGAACTCAGACAGCTTGCCAATGGTTGCTTGCAAAAACAGCCGGCTCAAAGAACAAAAGAGTGTGTCCCATTTTCGGGCACTCCCCTTTGGTTGGTTGTTAAGGGAAATGATGGTAAGGTGTTTCTCCAGCTTCAGCGGCTGCCGCTCCCAGGATTTTCGCACCAGTGCCCTTCGATTCGACATCCTAGTGCAAGAAGCAGCGCAGTTTTGGCACTTTTGACACTCAGGCATCCACAAAAGTAGACCTTCAAACAACCGCAAGCTTCTGAACCTCCCAAGAACCTCCGCAACCTCACCTCCGACTTGGATCCAGTGTTGCTGCCAGGACGCAAGCAAGGCGCGAGAGGCGGGCAGCCGCGGAGGAGAGTTGTACGTGCTACTCTTTGAAGGGTGCGTGACAGTGTCAAACGAATGTCAGAATGCCGGGTAAGGAGGCCGCTTTGCACCTGCATTTCGTTGGACTCAATCGACCAGGCTCGGGTGCTACCACTTTCAGAACTTAGCTCTCTGCTCTGGTTTTTCTATTGCTATTCTCCCTCGTTTTGTCTTTATGGGTATTCTCTCAGTGTGCTCTTTTCCAGCAGCATTCCCAGTTCTAAGTTGAGGAGGCTTGCTGGGCCTTTTCCAACAACAGAAAGGATGGGACCACTCAAGGTAACGGAAGAGGGAACGGGACCCCACTGCATCACTGCCTAATTGGGCTGGGGAAATGTGGCATTGAGCACTGATCAACTGATCAAGCTGGCAAACCTGCAGGGTTCCACCGAATGGGGCCTTCATCAGGTCTCATCAAAGTCCCATTTTGGGGGTGGGGCTCATAGACGCCAAACCACACTCCTTGAGGACACGGGGCGTTTCAACTGGTTGGTAAGTCATGCTGCTTTCTTTGAAACGTACAACCACTGGGAATCTCCGCGAATGGCTAATGCTTCCCCCCATTGTGCCGGTGGCGAGATCAGACTTGAACATGCAGAGTTGGGCCAATTTGCAGCAGCAGCAGCAGTTGCAGATGTTTAGCAGCACTTACAGCTAGACGTACATGTAGAAGCAGCATTTGCTTCCATTGCTTCTCAGTGTAGCAGCGATGGGTCAGTTGACGAGGGCAGAGTGGATCGCGCATGTGCAGACGCACCACGCTCTGCTCGGAGTTTTCCATGCTGGCACCGAAAAGAACGACTCCTTCAAGTTTCACGAGCGAGTTGTTTTTCTTGCTATGGCCGTGGCGGCTGCGTGGTACGGCGTCTACTTGAAATACTTCTACCTGCGGCGTTGGATCCCTGCGCTGTTCGACATGATTCAGGAGGATCTTCAGCTGTTCCCGTCCACTTGGCTGGAGGACCATATCGACAGCGCATTGTGCTCGGCAGCCGGGGGCGCCGTAGACATTCTCCTTGGCAAGGAGGTGGTGCGCACAGTGCTGAAGAAGGACTGGCAGGACGAGGGCGGAGCGAAGCAGGTCATATCCACATGCTGCATGGTCTATGCGGTGGCACTCACAGCTGGGGCGGTCGGCTTGCAATTCGCCACCTTTGCAGAGAAGCCACACCTCACGGCACGGCTGTTGGGCAAGTGGCTCATCACCACGGTGATGAAGCTCTCCTTGATCGAGACACTGATCTTGACTGTCAAGCTTCTGATGGCCCGGAGATCGGAGGCGAAGGGGAAGAGCCAGTGATGCAACTGCGCTGTCAATCGCGCAAAGTCCCGAAGCGCTAGCACCTATGGCATGGCATCGAAGTTCGGCGAGTGTCAGGCATGCACGCAAAAGTTGAGGTGCTGTGGATTGCCGCTTTGCTGTCACCATTGTAGCTGAATCCTTCGTTTCGGTAGCTGAGTTCCGTGTATGTCAGATATCAGCCTGCTCTTCATCTCGAGAATCAAGAAAAGCGAAATGCTAACCTTTACATATTAACCAGTGTTCTGAAGCGATGCCCTTTACAAGTGGAGTAGTTGGAGGGGCTGTACGCTTTTGCTTTTTTGTGGCGCTCGCAACACGATAGAGACCAACAAATGGTTGTTTCCAAAAAGTTGCCCCCCCCCATTGGAAAGTTACAGAGAAGCGAAACGAATTGCTAGCCCAAGTTTCGGGGAGCTTTCAGCAAATTTGCTGGACTGGCCCTAAGTTTCCCGGTTCTCAGCTGCGGCGACCCGTGTGAACCAGTGCTCATGGGAAGCATGGGTGCACGCTTCAGGCGCAGAGTGAGGCTGAGCTGAAGCAGAGACTGAAGGCAGGGGATGGTCTTTGCTTGATCGCTGTTTGGGACAACTTGCGGGGGAGTCCTCTTTATGCCTTCCTAAAGGCAACCCAAAGGGGATGGACCCGCAGAAAGTCAAACTGGCAATGCGCTGTTTTGATCAGGAGGGCCAAGAGCTGCTAGCGGTGCTCTCTGGCTGGGGCCCCAGCAACTGGTGGCAGCTCTCCTTTTTTGGGCTGGCGGACTTTTCCGGAGAGTTGTTCGGATTTATTTGGGTTCGATATTGGTTGCCGTCCACGAACCTCCCGATTTTCGATCACTCAGTTTTGCAAGTGTGCGTCGTTGGCATCACGCTACCGCCGGAATGAACTGCCCCGCCAAAGGCGTGATTTGAAATGTGGCAAACAGGGCACGAGCGTCCAAAGTAACACAAATGATATCTCTGTTCGCAAAGGCATAGCTACTATGGTTTAAACTCAATCGGTTTATAACCAAATTGCGGCGGTTTCCTGATTGGGATCCTGACAGTGCTTAGTGCTTACCAAAAACCTCAATGGATTAATTACCAACTCTCGCTAAATCCCATGAAACGGGGACTTAGGCTACTTGTACGTCACACATGGCCGCTTTCACACCTGCTTCCCCTTAGCAAGAATCCTTACGACTATAGGAAATTTTGGAAGATGGTTTGCCCCCTGGCTCACTGGAGATTTTTATAAGCGTGTTTCGTTGCGGAAGCCGTGACAACCATCTATATATCAAAGGGATCAAGTACGTGCCATACCGCACATACAAGGCCAACATAGCATTGGGTGTGTATGCAGCCAACAAGTCCGTGAGTTTTGGGTTTGCTGAGCTGTGCGCGCGAGCATCGTGCTTGCTTGCGTGCTTGCGGGCTTGCTTGTGAGGGAGGGACGGCATGCTTGGCTGCCTGCTTATTTGTAAGAACCTTGACAATGCTCGCAGCCAGATGATTAAGTGATATATATATATGAGCCACGGACAAAACACGCGTAGACCACTTTATCAAGACGGGGCACGCTTTTGAGTAACACATCCCAAAACCATGGAAAACGATGAGGTCTCCCCCAAAAACGATGACCCTTAACGAACACACGGCTCTGTAAATACGACACTTGTACTGAGAAGTTGCGATTTTCGAGCTGGAGATGCGGAAGTGTACTTCGCGTACTAGACTTGTACTACAAAGCTGCGAATTTCGAGCTGGAGCTGCGGAAGTGTACTTCGCGTACTAGACTTGTGCTAGAAAGTTGCGATTTTGGAGCCGGATCTGCCAAAGTTCGAAAACACTGTAAAACGATGAGGTCTCCCCCAAAAACGATGACGTTAAAAAAAGTACTAAGGCCAAGTAAAGGGTTTCGTCCGCTCCTCATATATATATATATATAGCTGCTGACAATCCTATGTCACGTTCTGGCCATGGTTTTCACTCTTTCTTTGTTCTCCAGAATATCGCTAACCCCCGCCCCCCAAACGAATGGCTTCGGTAAGAAGGCAACAGAGCCATGCACACCTAGGTGCTGAGGAGAAAGCCAACCAGTTGCTCCGGCCTTGTGCGATAGGGTCGCGAGTAAGGCCCTGACGCGGGACTGGCCTTGGAGTTGACCCATCTTCGCGGGCTTGTTCTGTTAGGACTACTCTACCTTGTTGGAAAGATGTGCCCTCAAAACGCAAGACTCCTCTTGGCATGCCATGTCCAGAACAGTGGCAACCGGACGGCTGCATTCCGGTGCCCTTTTTGATGCAAACTTCGGGACTGGACATGGTTTAAAGAGAGCCACAAGGGTTCTTCTCAACAGCTGGCCCGAGAGAACCATACGGATTCCATAGTAAGGGAGCCATGGCCATGGCCCATGAGAAGTTTTGGCGGAAACAAATGGAATTGGGAGCATTGGGCGAACGAGAGCGGGCAAAAAACGGGCGCTGAAATTTTGGCTCAAAGCATCTTCTCTGAAGCTGGTGTAAGGACGTTGCGATCCAAATGCTGGGGCATTCAACCCCTGCTGTCGGTCCTTCTTCGCGCTTAAAAATTCCGTGCCACCAGTTACTTCTCCACCCCGGAGACAGAGAGAACCAGAGCCGTCAGGTCAGCACAGGCCAGATCCATGGTGAGCCAAGAGGCGCGGGCCTTTGGGGGCGGCTGACCCAGGGTATAACGATCCACTCGGAATGACCCATCGTCAAGTTGGGCAACTGGCTTCGGGCAGCTTCTGAGGGTCACATTCTTTCGTTTTAGGCAGATCGACAAGTGTTTCATTTGTTCAATGGCCACAAGATCCGTTTGTCGCAAAGCAAAGGGCCCTGCTTTCATTCACGCATATCCCCACCTTTTCTTGGCAGATTCAACTCCCTCCAACCCCGGGATCCCTCCAAGTGCACATTTCAACAGGCTCTCCCAAAACGACTTTGTCTCCTTCAAACAAAAGGCAAAGACTTCACCCAAACTCACTTCGTCTCCTTGACGCCAAAGCTAAATGCCACAGATCGACACCGAGCGGATCCATCGCTCGCCAGGCCCTCAGCATGGCGCGGGAGGAGGCGGAGCGGCTCCAGGCGCAGCTGTTGCAACAGGAGGCGCGGTCCGCGAGCGAGCGGCCTCGAGCCGGCCACCCCGAGCGCTGGATTTGGGCCGTGGCCCGTTGGCTGCCTGTCGTGGTTTGGAGAAGGCCGAGACTTGGCTTCGCGATAGTTTTGATAAGGCAGGTATACATGGGTGTGTTTCATATCAATCTCAGTGGGAGCCGAATTGAATTGGGGTTGAAGGGAATGGCGTCAACGGGATGAGTACCTCAATGTGGTGGTTTTCACAAAAGGGAAACGCGGTTGAAGTCTATCTTGGGGTACTTCCATTTTTGGACGGCGTTTATTACAGATGCGGCTCTAGCGAAGCGCCAGCTTGCTGCGTCTCTGCAATTCACCACGTTCGAAAGGCCAACCGCCACTTGGTTGACTCTTTGGGGTTGAAGGAATCGAATCGATGGCTCCGGCTTGGAAGTGCTCACCAAAGGTGCCCTCATGTCTGAAACTATATGGACCCAAAGGGGCCGACAAACAACCTCCACACGGCATCCTCAAAGAAGAACATCGTTTGCTTGCCCTTTGAACGTGAGCCTCTTTTGGAGAAGTTCAGCACACTTGAACTAAGATTGAGGAGGACCCTTTTGTGGGTGGCCGTTGAAGGCTGTGTGACAGTGTAGAACACACCCATGTGAGAACTGGTTTTCGCTGGAACGCATGTATCCGGTTTCTTGGATCCGCTTAGAGGTTCAACCATAACCCTATTGTCTTACAACTGGGGCTTGTTTTGAAACTGCCTTACACCTTAAGGTTCACTGAACATGGGCCAGAAATCAAAAATAGTTTTGGTGAACAACAGCTGAGGTAGATAACCTTGGGTAGGTGTCAAAATAGGGATTCAGACCCCCAGTATGGCTTCGGTTTTCATTTGGTCTCCCTTAAAAGCCACCCCAAAGGTATCAGACACCGAGCCGCACCCTGTGCGAGTTTCTCAAAGTTGGAGAAGGGGACCCCCGAATTGGCGACGGTTTCCCAGCCCTACGTTTCGGGCCCACCAAAACTCGAGCCTTCAACGGCCACCCACAAAAGGCGCCTCCTCAATTTTTGACCAAACTGGGTCCACCAAGAAACAAGCCACCCACCTCAGCCAGACTAGACCAGCCGTGCCACTTGCTCAGCGGAAACCAAATGCGCGAGGCCGAGGCTGCACGGCTCCGGCAGGCGCTCGCAGATTCCTGGGCCGCCCGCGCAGGGGGTCTGCCGGCGAAATCGAGCGGGGAGCCGGGTTTGTCTTTCTAGGCAGGGAATGAGAAATGGAATGACCCCTCGATTTAAGCCATGGGTTGGTGCAAAGGGAAACCAAAAGGAAAACCGTTGCGCCCAGGGTTGTGGGATCAAGGGGTTTATCACTTGTGTGATACAAGGGAATCCCCCTGTCTAATGTTGGAACCTGATTAATAAAGGGCCCCCCCCTGAACAATGGAGGCGCCAAAATACTCTGGGCTCACTTTTGGGACGTCCAAACAATGGAGGATTTTGGGGCCCAATTCTACTTTAGTATTGCAGCCACTTCCTTTTTGCAATTCTACTTTAGTATTGCAACCACTTCTTCCTGAGCAGACTTTTGGAATACTACTTTAGTATTGCAACCACTTCCCTTTCAGTTCTTTCTGTAGCCATTCAAAGGGGTGTGCCACCAATTGAAAGGGGATGCTTTTAAGCAAGTGGGCCACCAACTGAAAGGGGAATGCTTTTGAGAAAGCAACTTATAGTTTATTTTCTGGGAGGGGGGGCTGGGGGCTTGCAATTAATGTGGTCCCCTAAAAGAATGACATTATTGTGGTTCAGTGGGGTCTGTGAGGGGTACCCTTGTCCTGATTGTGTTTTTTTTTGGCATTTTTTAAACCACGGTTTAATAAAGAGTTTGCAGTTTCAGGGCTGGGGATGGTTTTCAAATTTCAGAGGTGTCAGCTGGCTTTGGGTTCTGTGGTTGAGCAACCAATTGAAAGGGGAATGCTTTTAAGCAAGTGGGCCACCAATTGAAAGGGGATGCTTTTAAGCAAGTGGGCCACCAATTGAGTAAAGCAACTGATAGTTTATTTTCTGAGAGGGGGGGCTGGGGGCTTGCAACTAATGTGGTCCCCTAAAAGAATGACATTATTGTGGTTCAGTGGGGTCTGTGAGGGGTACCCTTGTCCTGATTGTTTTTTGTTGGCATTTTTTTAACCACGGTTTAATAAAGAGTTTGCAGTTTCAGGGCTGGGGATGGTTTCAAATTTCAGAGGTGTCAGCTGGCTTTGGGTTCTGTGGTTGAGCAACCAATTGATTTTGGATCAACATGGATTTTGGGTGATTGTTTGGGGGGATGTTTTTTTTTTTTTTTTTTTTTTTTTTTTTTTTTTTTTAAAAAAAAACAATAAAAACAGTTTGTTTGTTGTTTTTTGGGGGGGAATTGCCCCCCCAGGCAAAAAACTTTCAATTATTCTGGTCCCCCTAAACAATGGGTGCAAACCAGAATAAGGAAACAACTTGCTAACTTGCCATGATTATAGTCCAGTTGATTAATCAAGTGCCAACATTATGAACAATTTAGTCTTTGGGAAGCCCTTTCTGCTGTATCATAGAAGTGGTCATTCCCCGCGGCCCCGGTTGCGCCTTGTTGCGGGTTTGGTCCGAATCCCTATTTTGACACACCCATATGGACAATTCCAAGTGAGCTGCTTTGGGGTGGGCCGATGTTTAAAGTGGAAACATGGGGAACTCTGTTTTTGCAGGGGATGTGGGTTTGGCTTGGTTCCAGATGACTACATGATTGGCTCCTGGTTTGCTTGCTTTGCTTTGCTTTGCTTTGCTTGCTCTCTGGCTTCCTTGTTGGGGTTGGAACTGTGGTGGAACAACTTGATTTGCGCCAGTATAATTGATACTTGGTGGTTCCCAGCCAACCCCCGTCGGGTTTTAGTGTCTTGGGGTTTGGGGTGTCCATTTAACCAAGCCTTTTTTTTTTAGCTGGGGATCTGACGGTCCAGGATAGAATCAATATTCCTCCCCCCCGCCCAGCGTTGGCTTCCGCGGCCGGAAGGATCCGATTGTTCCCAAAAAGGCCTCGGCAAGACGCGGATTTCTCAACAGCCTTCTTTTGGATCGTGCAGAAGCAAGTGCATGGGGTGAACTCTTGAGTTGTTTATGTTATCCGTCCAAAATTTGGTGGAACTCCTTCGTGGCACAACTAACGCGGTCCCTGTCCAGGTTCGCTTCGGCCCCGAGCAGCCCCTGACTGCCTCACCCTTGCTGTTCGCTTTCGTTTCTCCCCTCCAACTGCTAAAAATTACATCTTTGCTCCCCTTTCAACGTCAACCAAGCTTTTCTGTGGACCTTGTTGCGTTTATTAACCGGGCCGGGCCATCCACGGTGCGTGGGGTGGTCCAAGGTATCGAGGAGGAGGAACCCGAGGCTCCTCAAGAGGCCACGGATCTCGTGGGGACCGGGGTGGGGGGGGGAAGGGGGGTTGGCTTTGTTGCCCCACAACGACCTGTGTTTTTGCCTTCCTGTTTGGCCCTTTGGGTGTCCTCAGTTTGAAATGGTTTTGGATGTGTGGCAAAGTCTATTATCAATTTGGGTCGAAGTTGCAACTTAATTGGGTCGCACGAGGGACAGGTTACATGTTGCAGAGCAGGCGCTAGCTTCCCCATTGAGACCTGTCAGGAGCTGCAATGGCTGGCGCAGATGCAGCAGGAGGTCGCCCAAGAGGCCGACGAAAGCGAAGCTTGGGAAGAATCTCCAGCAAGCAAAGCCAGTCTTATCTTGTAAACAGAAAGCATAAAGCCGCAATATGTATATATATATATACATATATATATACACATGGGCCCTGGGTTCTCTTTTCTGGGGTTGTGTTTTTCAAGGTAAGAAGGCCGTGTGGTGTTTTGAGTGTCAACTCTAGGTGTCGTTTTAGGGGAAACCACCCATTCTGGTGATTCCCCACGTTTGGAGACACACCCAGACGCTGACCCCTTGCTTGAAGTTAACAACCCTAGCGAGCAAGAGAAAATAATGCAATTTCAGCAGCCTCGCGGACAAGGCCTTGGCTTGATCTCAGGCTAGAGTCCGGCCGGCAGTGGCTGTATGGGAATCCATGCCTAGAGGCTCCATGTAAATTGACACATTGGACAGGTGCTCCCCGCCCACTTCACTTTCATAAACATATCCCATATCCTCACACATAGACTTTGGGGACCACCTGCCTCACATTGGCTCGGGGGATTTGAGACTGGAGTTGGCCGGAATGCCATTTGCTTGCTCAACGCCCAACAATTGCTGCTGCATGGCGATTCAGTCATCAATCCTCATTTTCAACTGCTCTCCCCCTTTTTTATGACAGAGTGGTTGCGGAGTAATCTCAGCGGATAAGTCTGCTGGTTTGTTGAATACTTTCGTACGCTTCTTTTGTGGATTCACGAGAGGTTGCCCCAAAAGATCTTGCCATGGGCTCCGAAATGAAGGCGAAGCACCTGCGTTGCGTTTGTTCAGCTTTTGCCATGGATATGTGCCATGATCAAAGGTCTGCTTGCTCGGGGTTTGCGGGGAGGGTCGACCCCTTCTGAGTTTTGTTCATGGAACATACGGATATTGCCAGAACCCATGGTTCTCGATCTTCCGAATCACTTCAGTCAGCTCCGAATCTTAGAATTTCGGCTTTTGGCGTAGGTGCGGGGCAGAAACAAGGCATGGGACCCCAAAAAGGGTTCCCAAAAGGAGATTCCTATGATTTTGGCCTTCCTTCCGTTGACATGACAGGTGCGGCACCTACAGCAACTGGAGCGCACAGAGGCGCAAAGTGGGTGAAAGTAGTTGGGTGGAAACTAAGATCTCCAGCACACAACAAGGGACCATCTTGTGGTGCATGGTGCAGGGAATGCCACAACCCTGGTGAGGTTGCTAAATCATCTTAGAATTGGCTCCCCTCAGTGGAGAACACAAAGAGTTAGGTCTCCTTTTTGGTGTGGCCCTTTGGAATTGCTGAGCACCCTTTTGTACTTCTGGCTCGAGACCACGCCCCGGCCCAACGGAGCGCAAATCTGGCAGTTTAGAGAGGGATTATTTGTAACGGCCAACTTGATTCATCATGAAGCTTCCTGGTATTTGTTGGGGTTTGTCGCTTCAGGTTGCCCAAAAGGCATGGGGAAGTTGTATCCCTCCGCCTAGTCACACTTTCGAATGCTTCTGTTGAGTTTCCCAATAAACATTGCTTGGTGTTGAATCGTCATTTTTTTCGGTTGGCCAGCTCAAGTCAGTCGATTCTCTTTGCACGGGGGTCCGATTCCTGACAAGTTTCACCACATGTCCACGTATGGCTATGAATTCTATCACGGAATCCCTTTGGTTGGTGGACATAAACCCTAATGTAAATGATTTTTACCAAAGGGTCCTCATTTAGGATTCACACCCGCATTGAGTCTTAGATGACTGATAACGGAGGTGTTTGAAAAAGAGCACTATGGGTGCCTGTTTTTGAGGGTATGCTTTTCCGGTTGGTTTTAATGGGACACCAAAAGGACCCACCAGTTTGGGGATCCCCAAAAACAAGCCAACCCCCCTTGTGGCAGCTTGTGCTTCACCCAGTGCACCTGCCCTTGCCCAGCGCAGGCTTCGCTGGGCGTGCGGCTACAGCGGGTCACAGAGGAGAAACGAACCGAAGACATGGGCGAGGGTATCATTTTTTTTGGGAAGCTCCTTGTGGTTTTGGACAAAAACAAGATGAAACCCATCGTTTTTGGGCAATTCCTCTCTTTGAGACAAGCCTACATGTGGGGTAGAGGGAGGATGCAGCGCGGTGACCAAACAGGGCAACATGTTCGACAGATATATATATATATATATATATATAATCTATATCATGCAGGCACTTGTGCCGTTTATGAGTGGCGGGTGGGTTTGCATCAATCCTGGGGAGAACCTTGCGGGTGTTGGTTCGAGTAGGCAAAGTTGAACAAGTCGGGGGACGTGTCAGGCCCTATGCCAACCCGGCAGACCGGTGGCGTCTCCCTTTTCAAGGGGGGGTAAGTTAGATCAACCCCTGATAGAATGCCAGTGAAGTGGGTAACCCAAAAACTCAGACCAGAAATCACCAGCAGCAAAGGTCGAATTATATATATATATATATACATGCATATCCAAACTTCAAAGCTTCAGGATGGTTGTCACCTCCAGCAGCAGTGGTCATAGTTCATAAAGCATACCATTCTCAACAGCCCAAAGACATGTACCCCCCCGAGAGCAGCTGGCAACTTTGGCAGGTTGCTCCGATGGGCCACTTGTGGTTCTCAGGGCCCGCCTTGAGGCCGTTCCAGGAACCCACTGGTGCTTGGAATTGGATCGTTCCCACACTCTCCACGAGAAATGTTGCTGGAATCGTAGTTTGGTAAGTCGGAGAAATCAAAGAGCAGTTGCCTGTGTTCGGCAAAATGTGTGTGTGTGTGTGGATAAGAGTAGGATTTGTGCGGCTTGGGAGGTCAAACACGGCAGGTAGCACCCACTGGCGCGAGCGCCAGCGGGTCCCAACTGACCCTGTTTGCTGAACAAAGAGCCCACTTGTGTTATATAAGTTTGCCACATGTCCAAGAACATGTATCTGTGTCCCCTCCTCTATATAACACCTGCAACAAGGATCCACTTGATGAGATCAGTTCGGCACTGTTGAACACATTTGCAGCGCAGCGGGAAACGTTTGAAGTTTACCGTGCGCAGGAGAAGGCGGAGCTGCAGTCTGCGAGGGTGGACTTTGAAGATTCAGGCAAGATTTGGCACGACTTGGAGAGCGATGCTGGAGAACCAGTGGCAACAAAACATTATGCATTTGAATGCATGATGCTGGGGATGCTAGTGATGCTGGTGGTGCTGGCATGCTGGTCATGGCAGTACCAAAACAGAAATGTGGGGAAGACGACAATTGATGGTGGATGGGTGTGAAGCGAGCACCCATAATGAAGGCTTCTGATCTTAGTATACTCACTCAAATGGATTCCTTGAAACAAGCTCCTTGGACAAGCTGGTTGTGGGACCTCCAGACACAAATTCAGAAGGGGGCGCAGCAACCAAGTGAAAGCCGCCCGGCGGACCGACCGTCCAAGCTGTGGTCCAGATGAACGCCTTTCAGCATCTGCCAAACTCTTTTCCTTCACTAGCTTTCCTTCGCTTTCCGTTTCACTCTTCAGTTCTGTTCTTGGAAGATATGGTTGCGTCTTGTCGTTGATGCCCTTGTAAAAGTTGGTTAAAAGCAAGACACCAACGGGAAGCCACTCCAAACGGGGCAGGCAGCGCGCTTCGGGAGACCATCGCCTCCCAGAGCGAGGGCTACGTGCGGCGCATCGACCATCTGGCGGGGCAGCCGAGCTCGGGGAGGCACTTGTTTTCCCCCAAAGAGCTGCAAGCTACTGTGGATGGACGAAATCCGTTTCGCACCACTTAAGAAACCCTGGAATGTTGATTCCCCTGTAAATACCAACAAACAATAGTTTTTCAGGGTTTCAAAGTGGTGCAGGATTTCGTCCATCCACAGTATGGCACGTGTTTTGCTATTTGGGGTCTATGCTGCTGTGTTTTGGTTTGTAGGTGTCCTTGTCCTTGTTGGTTGGTTTGGTGAAACAATGGCCCCTGGTTTACCTGTGCCAGGGAAATCCATCTATTTTCCAAGAAGCACACCGATGGTAGGCACTTTGTGTGTTGTCTTTTCATTTTTTCACACATTTCCAGCAACTGCTGGTATTCAGAAGTGTATGGACTTTCATATGGTGATGTAGTGACTATCGCATTTGCTTTTAATGCGTGATTGCACACGCGAGTCATGTGTTAGCTGCCTGTCCACATTCGTAAAGTAAGAGGTACATGCTTGGGTTTGTTGCTGTCACTGCAATAGGCGTGTTTCATGGATAGGCGTAGTTACCTAGTTGCTTTGTGCAGGAAACATGCATGATTTGTGAGCTCGTGGCTGCTCAAATGCTGCACACCCAAAAAAAGAAGACATCGACGTGTGAATCAAATTCTGTGTGTCTACATGGACCATGCTTTTGCTCAGAAACCTGGTCGACTGCCTGAGGCTCGTTTTTTGATGATTCTCATCCAAGCTCCCGCTCTCGTCGTTTGGCATATGAGGCAGAAGCCTTTTGCAGCGCAGCAGGGCTGGATGAGACAGAATCTGGCATCACGTCACACCCAGCACCCTTCGGTCAGCCAGACATCCGCTCTCGGCGCTCGAAGTTTTCAAGCAAACGGCCTGCTATTTCTGGACGACCAAAGTCGTTTGAGTCAGCTAGTTGCCAATGCTCTTGCTGTACAGGATTATCGGTTCAATCCCTTCTGGGAGCTTACCCAGGTGTTTGCTTTGCACGGTGATCAGTGTTTCCAAGGACCCTGGCACCAACAAGGACTCCAGCAGCCCCCGTAAGGAATGTGCTCCTTTTCTTCTTCGGGCGTTTCACGGGCGGGGTCGGGTTGGGATCATAGGTGTCCTTTTTAGGTTAGTTTTGTTAAGAATAGATGGCGTTGGTTTAGATGGGCTTTTTTCCTTTCCATCTATATGTCCCAAAGGCCACCTACAGTTGAGATTTTTTAACGGATGTTCCTCACCTGTGGAACTTAGGAGCTGGCCCGGCGCAGTGCGGACCAGGAGAACTCGAGCAAGTCGCACTTCGGACGCTCCGTGTTGGTGTTGGTTTGGGAATTCAAAAGGCACCCACCCATTTCAGGGAGCTTGCCATGAGAATACACTTCACCTGTTTGACACCTTTTTTGACCTCAAAGGTCTTTGTATTTCCCTTTGGGGTGATGTTCTTGCACGGGTTTCACTGTGCCGCAGAACATAGACACGCCGGATGGACTTGGGAAGTTTCCGAAAAGGCACGGGCCAGACCCGCCGACGGGTGAGGGTTGTTGCCATGCTTAATGTCGTCACGCCAGTGTCAAAGCTGCTGTTGTCGTTTTCTTAGTGGTTCCCAGCCATTTTTCAGGTTTCTAGTTGTTTTTAGTTGGTTTAGTGGTTGGGTTCCATGTAACCCACAAGTTCAACTTTTAGCGGGGAGCAGTTTGGACCGCCCAGGTGTTTGTTGCTGCTTGGCTGATTCCGTGGTTTTTTGAGACGCAGTTCGAAGTGTAGGACCGGGTGAAGCTCATCCAGGAATGTGCTGACCTTCAGGCGCAGGGAAGCTTTGTCTTCTTCTTTTTCTGATTTGCTTGGGATGTGCCAAAGCCTTTGAGATCCCCTCTGAAATCAGGGAGCGAGTTTGGGGATGACTTCCTATTTGGCTTGAAGAGCTCACCTGATCTCGATCTCTTGCTGGTGCAAACTAGAAGAGGATTGGCAAGAATGGAGATTGTCCCTGTCCGACATGGCCAACGACAGAAGGCCTTCAACTGTTTTCCGTGAGCCTGCCAGTCAGGCCTGTTTCACTTGGGCCGGGCGACTTGTGCACTTGATCCCCCGCAAGCACCAGGGCTCCGCGGGGCCCAACATGTTATCCTCTCTCCGGTTTCGACGGTAAAATGGGGCTGGGATCCGGAACGCAAGTGTCCGAAAGCCCAAATGGACGTCCAAAACCTGGCGGGCTTGTGGGTGCCTTCAATACTCAGTCGAGTTATGATCAACACCTGCTTTTAAAGGGAGCCTAATGTGCGCAAAACCAGGTGGTGAATCAAGGGGGCGGACATCCTTGATCTTTGGTCAGGACTGTCTCTTACTAGCCTATCTACGGTTGTGGATATGGCTTATGTTGTCAAATTGAGGACGCTTTGGTGGGCATCAATTACATGGCAATTTATGTCCACCAACTTTGCTTCTGGAAGTTCCCCGTCCAACGTAGCCGTTGTCCACCAACCATGTTTTAGGGTGTTTCCCATGAAACATCGTCGCCATGTAGTGTGGGTGAGACACTGCTCCGACCTGCCTGGTGCCAATTGCTACCACAGGTGTACTATTTAGGTCGGTTTGGTTGCATGTTTCAAGGGGTTGACTCCCATAGATGTCCAGAAAAGAGTCCAAAAAGCCAAGGAATCTGAATATGGCTTAGCTGGCCATGGACAAAGGGAGACAAAGGGACTCCCATGTCCACCTCGGCTCGTTCTCGCGGCTTCGAACGCGCGAGGGGCGGCTGGAGCAGTTGGGCCCCCAGCTACAGGGCCTGCAGGTGGTGGAGCGACGCTTCGCGGCGCTGGAGGCCACAAAGGGGCCTCAGAACAGACACGGGTCGGTGCACCCATAGAAGAACCTATTTTAGTGGTTGGATTGGGATGTTCACTGGGGGTACGATTTGGATTTTGACCTATGGCCATGTCTCAGATTCGCATTCCCCTAGATGTGAAGACCGCTGTGGGTTAAAGCTCCGCCTTTTTTGGTGAGGGAGTTGGCTGAAATAAAAGCTCAGGTGATATAGCCAACAGCACATGCATCCCGGGAACCTTCCCGGAACCTTCCCGGAACCTTCCCGGAACCTTCGTGGAACCTTCGTGGAACCTTGGTGGAACTCTCGTGGAACCCTCGCACCTTCCTCCCCCTTTTTGTGCTATGAAAGAACAGAGGAACACGCTCAAAACCGCTTGGACATACATCCGCAACCTGCAAGCCTCCCCCCCCCCCCGCCCCAGCCCCTTGCATCGCGAGTCCCTGGAGGCGGGCCAGAGCCACCTGGCCACGCAGAGCGCGAGGCTTCGGGAGATGAACTCGGCGCTGGGGGCGCAGCTCTTGGCCGAGAAGGGCGCCGGCCAGGCGCGCGATGCACACACTTCCCAATAAAACACAACATGAAATCCTGAGGCTCGCACGGCGACCGCAGAAGGTACAAGTCCACAACTTTTGCACACCATGCCGATCGCCACAGAGAGTTGCGCGGCGACCGCGAACAGTTGCAAAGACCCGCAGTTTTCGCACGCCGAACACGCCGGTCCCAGCAAAGGGTGGCGATTTCTCTGAGCTTGTTCGGTCCCGTTGTGCCGCCTTAAGAGAGCACTGTTTGATTGCGAGCACAAGCTCCAGCTGCACAGCCCTGCGCCATTTCACTGCGCGCACACAAGAGCAATTCACGCGCTTATCTCACGTGTAATCAGAGCTGCAAATCTCTGCGCAACTCTCTGTGCAATATCTAGGCAATATCTCATGTGAATGACATCTCTGCACAAGTCTCTATGTTATTTGATAGGTTTTCTTCTCCCCGTCGCTCCGTGCACTATCTCTCTGAGCCAGAATCTGCGTGGCCCTGTCCAGTGTCTCCCTGCCCAGAAGCAAGTGATAGTCATCTGTCCATGTGGCGCTGTGGACGCACGGCGCAGGAGGTGGAGCCCACTGCAGAGGCGGTAATGCGGGCGCTGCAGCTGCAGCGGAAGCTGCAGGCCTGTGGCTGGTCGCGATGGCCGGTGAAGGGGGGGGGGGAGTACTATGAGATCCTAAATTGTTAGAATGTTAAAAGGAAACCAGCCATTTTCTGCAGGAACCTTCACTTTGCGCATGTGTCAATTGGTTGAAAACGCCACCAGATGTCAAAGGTGATACTACATTTGCTTCGTGTAGATCATTTCACCTACCTGCATACCTAATGAAAGATGCGATTTCAAGCAAGGGTTCTGTTTGAGGGACCCTAGTCTCCATTTCCACGTGCCGGCATCCAAGAGAAGTTCAAGCAATATTGCATGCCAAGCGCGTTTTGTCTTGTGCTACGGCACACTGTTGAGCGACCCGGCCTGTACTGGCGATGCTTGAGCCGCCAACCTTTGAAGCGCAAGAAAGTTGCTGTCAACCCATTTGCAGCTACGTTTTGGCCGAGTTGGCATTTTCGCTTTGCTGTGAGGTTACTTGGGTCTGTCTCAAACTAGGGTGAGCCCTGCTTGCATGGTTTCAAAGGGATATTCAAAGGAAACAACGGGTTTTGAAAGCCCCGATTGAAACATCAACACCAGGCCAACAGGCCATGTCAAAACTGCTCAGAGGAACTATGAGAGCGGGGGCCAACCTTGGGGTTGGGATGACGAAGCTTGAGGTTTGAAGGGCACCCTAAGAGTCCCATTGTAAAAAACAACAACATAAAAAAGTAAGAGAACACAAGTCACCAACCCAAGGTTTTCTTTTGTTTCTTTCCAAAGTTTCAAAAAAGAGTCGGCCAACAAGCCCACAGATTACTTCGAGGTGTCGACCACTTTGCCAGGAGCGCCAGAATACGCAGGACGCGGAGCGCCAGCGCCTTGCCGACAAGATCCGTGCCCTGGAGCGCGGGGAGCGGCCCAGCGCCGGCGCCGCGCCCGGCGCCGGCGGCGCCGCTGGCGCCTACGGCGCGGGGGCACCTGGCACGGCGCTGGCGTCCGCGACGTCGGCGCTGCGGGGGGGATTGGGGAGATTAAGGGAGGGCCTGAAGATCTGAAAGAAGAGAAATCGACAGCGCCGCATGTGGGTCGTGAAACTTTCACAATCAAGTTGGAATCTGAGAATTGTCCGGATCTTCGAGCCTCTCGTTTCCTCGAGCGCGGATGGCGAGTGCAAGCCGTTCGTTGCGTTTTCAGCTTGACTCCTCACTGTCTCTTGGACAGGCGAGGATGTTACCTCTCTTGTGCCTCTGAGAACTCCATGACTTCAGAAGCATTGTTAACGAAATCGCCGGCATTCGCGAGACAACGCCTGGCTGTTAGACAAAAGTTGTGCGCCTTAGGTGCGCCTGTCTTCTGCATGCTTACGAAGCATCCGTTGAGTTGGCAACCGGAGAACTGTTCTGGGTTTAGTTCAAGTAGGTTCTTCTTCATTTTGATACAGCCCCAACAAGAATGCGGCACCCCATTGTTGCGCTGGACAAGAAGTCCATTGCCTTGGGATTGGTGCTATGTTGCACGGACTTAGCTAGCAGCTCTTGTAGACTCAGATGCTGTGCATACAGCACCCATCCACTTGCCATTGGTGTTTTTTCCGCTTTCCTCGGTATGCCGCTTTAAGCCTCGGCGGCTCGAGAGAACTCCCTTCCAGCAATGTGTTAGCTGGATTTGGGTGGTCTCTGCAAGTCAGAAAGCCACCACCCCAAATGAGAGTAGCTGCTTAGCTGGCGACTGACCGCGGACGTTTGGCTCACCGGTTGGCATAGCTGCCACTTGTGAGGGCACCCGCAAGCACCAGCGAGTCTGTTTCATTGAATTTGGGTCGGCGTATGCGAGCAGACCTGGCAGTTCATCTAGCCTGTCAAGTGTCAAATGACTTGGTGCCTTGACTAATTCTGGAATGTTTTATTTAGTGTCTGACGGCCTACAAGATCTATTGGCCAAGAAGCTTCATGCCAGCAGCACACATCAGCGACAGGGTGGCCGCCTGCCATGCCGAGCACTCTGCAGTGCGCCGTGGGAGCCTGGCGCTTAGCCAATTTTGGCCAGCACCAGCACCATCATCATCATCATCGTCGCCGTTGTCGCGGTCGCGTTAGCGTCGCCGTCGCCGCTCGCGCATCAACACCATCACCATCACCGCCACCCCCACATCGCCCCCACAACACCACCACCACCACCACCACCACCACCACCACCACCACCACCACCACCGCCAGAATCACCACCACCGCCAGAATCACCACCACCGCCAGAATCACCACCACCGCCAGAATCACCACCACCGCCAGAATCAGCACCACCACCAGAATCACAGTCACCGTCATTTTCTTTATCGTCTTCGAAGTTGTTCCTCGCCGCCGCCGTAATCGTTGTCGTGCTTCTCGTTGCCGTCCTTCTCCTCCTCCTCCTTCATCATCCTCGTCATCGACCCTTCAATGCGCACTTGCACCAACTGTACACAAACTCAGGACTTTCCCCTTGATGTTTCTTTCTGATCTGGCACTTTCCAAGCATTGGGAAGCAGAATTCCCGGAATACCAAAAAATGCCCCGCCATTGCCGTCCATCATGAGCGAGAGTATACTTGAACTCCTTGTTCGACCCCCCTTGACCGGGACCAACCACAGATTGACATGAGGCTCGGTGAAATCATCCAATAGTCTATGGTCAATTTGGGAGGGACATCTTGGAACCCCACTCAACCACGCCCCACCGCGCTTCCAGAGGCACACCAGAAAGTGCACAGACCGTTTGACCAGTCAAATCATGGCAAGGTGAAGAAATTCTGGCTCCGTTTCAGGCTAAAGGTGGATTCCATGATAAGCAAATACAACCGGAGCCTTTGCTCACGCTTTCCTTCCGGCATAGTTTGTCCGGGGGGGGGGGGGGCGGGGAAGAGCTGCAACTACTTTCATCGCCAATATGAAGGGATCTCAGCACCACGCAGCTTTGCTCCTGAACCACCTGCTCCTCTACGGATTCCCGAAATCGTTTGAAATCAAGCTCAATCTACCAGCCACCCATTGCAGCACGCCAACGCATCCACCTGTTCCATGTTTACGTCTCCAAAGCCGACCTTTTGCCTTTTGGCTTCCGAGTTTTGAACATGGCTCTACTGGCGATGGAACCCCCCACCCCAAGGCCTCCCGTAGCGACGCGTGCCAGGCGCTTTTGGCACAGGCGCAGACGGACGGCCATGAGAGGGGGGGCCAAAAGAGCCGCCCCATGAAGTCTACCCTCCTAGACTCTTGGCGGCTGGTTTTGCGCTTCTTTGCCGGTTTTGGAGAATCAGATGGCCACCACTTGACAGTCGTTCGCCGGCCCATCCGTTTTCATTCGCTTCGGTTTCAAAAGGTCGACCTGCTGGTTTGAGCCAAAATTGCTAGAACTAGCAAGGCCCAGTGCAATCAAGCACCTTCCATTGCAGGACTTGCGTCAATGCGCATATTTAGTTGCATAATTAAGATATGGGTGTGGGTCAAAATTCAACCACTAGGGGACCGCCTGTTTTAGGCCATGTTTCCATTATCCAGGCTTCCATTTTGGGTACCCTTTTTTGACTCACAGCCATATCGCCCATCACTGGAGTTCCTTAGAGCCAGCGACATCTCTCGCGAGGCAAACAAACCGCGCCAAACGAACCGCGCGGTTGACGCGTCGTGCGTCGCCATGGCAGGCGTCGGCCCTGGATCACTTTGAGGAGACGCTGCACCTGCGGGCGCTTGGCGCTCAAAACGGGGGGCTGGGTTAAGACTGAGGATGGGTGGGAAATCCGTTTTCTTAGGCACCACTGCTCCGAGAAACCCCAAATTCTAGTTGGTGAATTCCCTTTAACAACGGAATGATTGGATTCCCCAACGTAAATACCGAAGAACGGCTTCCACCATGGTGTCAGAGTGGTGCGAAATGGATTGCGTCCATCAGTATGGCCTAAATAATCAAAGTGGGATTGCGGGGTAGCATCTTTTTTGTCAGACTCTTGGATTCCACAACCATGGTGTGGTCCTGAGGCTCCCTCGGGAGATCGACTCTCCCGACCAGTACCTGGCGCGATGGGAGCCGGCCCGGCAGTGTTTGTTCGGTCGAGGATTCTCCCCTGAATTGGATACGTACCCTTCCAGTTTCGCGGGAGGTGTTCTCAAGATTCTCAAGTCTTACCGCCACGGGGCGGGGGGGGGGAGGCAAGCACTCATCCGCCAAAAAGGAACGCTATTGCGGCATTTGGCCGATTGCTTCGGGAGGTCGGTTGGAACCACGAAGGCACCCCCCTGGCGATCCACGCGAACTCATGACCAAAGGCAAACGCGGTTACTCGCTGTCGTAAGCAACCCTTCAAGCAGGAGACACGGAAGCATGCCTCTGCAGTTAGAAGAACTACGAAACTCAGAAATGGAAGCAGGAAAGAGACCGTTTGCAGCATTTAGAGGAGCATCACCAGCGGAAGGCAAACGGACAGGTGTCCAGGGCAAGCTCGAAGGCTCAGATGTCTTAGGCACTATTCAACCCGCGAGGCAAGCACGAAATGATAGACGGCAAGCCCAGCAAAGGCATCGAAAGAAACTTCTGATAGCTCTTCATGTATGACAAATCCGAAATGGCGGCAAACAGCTGCTCAAGAGTCATGTTGGGTCAACCGGGGGGGGGGGTTGCTGGGGGGGTTGCTATGAAGGATCAAGCTGGCCTCGCGCGCGGGGCCAGCTCGAAACAGGCCCAGTCCTTAGCTAGCTTCCCCCTCATCCTGCAGCTTACATGCTGAAGCAACGCAGGGCAAGTTTGCTGCACAAAAGCCGGTAAACCACAGGTGTTTTGCATGCGTGAACAACCATGTTCTGCAGGTGCCGGAAACTTGCATGATGGTAGCCTAAGGGCCGCGGTGGTGGTCTCGACCACTGTTGTGCGATACCAGCCGATGTCTTGCAAGCGCGGCAACCCCCCCCCCCCCCGGGTTCACGCAATGTGTCATGCTGTGTGCAGTGTGCGTGCGCGCGCTGTGCATCAGCGCATGTGTGCGCGCAATGTTTGTCCTGCCCCAAGTCAGGCATCTTGACCAGGAGAAGGGAGAAGCGCAGGTGACTTCGTCACTCATGGCCCGCTGACAAAGTCATGGCGGTGCCCGCAGCCGCCAGGTTCGAGATCAGCGCGCCGCGCACCGCGGCCTTCCGCGCGGACCAGTTCGACCTCTTCCCGGGGCCCATCGGCAAGCTGCTGAACGCGCCGGGCCGCCCGGAGAGCCAGGTCTCCGGTGGAAGGAGTGGGGGCTGTGGTGGAAACTGCAGGTGCCTTTCCGTGATTCCATGAAACCTATTCCAGGTTCTTTGGAGTGACCTCTTTGTCTTTTTATGGCTTTGTAATACTTTTCGGGAACGAGGTCACGTAGCTGAATTTCAAGAGGTCACATTAAGCGAGAAAAAGGCCACTTAGGCTACAGAGGCACTACATAGAAACAAGTGTCTTGTGGCTACTTTGAAGCATGTACATTTGAGCTCCCCCAGTTCATGACGAGCTCGCGGCGAATCACACTCAAGCGAGCTAGACACCACTTAGAAGAAAACAACTCACCTCGGTGTGACACTCAAATGACACGCATGTACATCAGATCAAGCCTTGCACTCACCGGGGCAAAAGAGGGCACTTTGAAGCACCAAAAAGGAGCTGCTTAGGGCCGCGGCGCTCAGTCAAGTGCCCTCATTTCATTGTTGGCCTCAGTGGCCGCGATTTGAGGTCGAAAAGACGCTGGTTTGGGAGCCTTTGGTTCGGTGGTCCTATGAGAGTTCGTGTGAGGATTTTCAAGGGCAGTAACCCAAAGAGGGTCAACTTTGGGGCACCTTCATCCGCTCGGCGGGCCTGCCTGAGAGCAAGCCTCGGGTTTTATTCGGACCCCCCAAAACGGCTTCGGTGGTCCTTTGGTTTCCCTCCGAAACCAACACAAATGGGGTCCAACTGCCAATTGCGTTTCAGTGCTGTTGCGGACCTAAAAGGCTTACATACCCTTTAGTTCAAACTCAGAAGGCCAGAGGCCCCGCGCTTTCTCACTGCCACGGTCCTCCTGCTGAAGGGGCTGTCACTGTGTGTTTTCTCGATCGGGACAAGCAGCAATGGGCGAGAAAGCCACAGCTCATTTGTTTGGCAAGTTATTTTGCAATCGACAAAGTGAATCCCAGCAAATTTGAATGGGCTGGCTTATGTGGCTGGGTCAGTTCCCGCTGTTAGCCACTCTAAATGGTTGGTTTCCTTTCAACAGCCACCAGACCAGAAAGCCCATTTCAGATGCCCACGTGAACAAACGGCACACCATTGACAGCTTGCTGGCGACTGCCTTTCTTGGCTCCAAGCTAAATAGGTTACTTTGCCCTGGCTGGGCGCTCTGGTGACGTGGCTGCAATGCAGTGGGCAGTGGCCGTGTGGTTTGCCCTCACTGAAAGTCGAGGGACCCCGTTTTTGGGTCCTTCCCTTGGCCACCAGAGAAAAGGCAAGGCCTGGTCTCACAGCAGTTTGACCAACTGACTGGCTGGAGCATTGAGCAGAAGCCCTGGGGGAGAGAAGAAAGCACTTCGGCGGATCTGCTGTGCTTATCTTTTGGCCAATGCTCCCCTATCGATCCACCATAAAACACCACTTGGGGGGCATTTCGAGCCAAAACGCGGCAAGTGCGTGCAAGAATTGTAAGTTGGAAGGCCCCCATATGCGACGCAGTCACAACTCTCTTTGTGGTGCAACAAGCAGGGCGATCAAGCCCTTACTCATGGATGAACCAAGCATTGTGACTGTGACCACACTGGCTACCGAAAGGTTCCCATTTTCAAGCCCCGAATGGCTGCTGCAGGCCATGGGAAAAGACGATGATGAGGCCACTGGGTGGGGGTTGAACGCTGGTAAAGTCCGGAGGCGGAGATGCGGGGTTTTGCTTTTGCCACCGAGGGAACCTGCCCTCGTCTTTTTAGGTAAGTTACATGCATATAGGATCCCCTTGTGTAAATTGGTTTCACTCATGAAGCACGGGTTTTGCTCTGAAGAATCCCCTTCTTGACACAAGAGTTTCAGATTTCCTTGGTGGTGCAATTTCGTGATGAAGAATCGGCCCACCGACAGGATTATTCCTGAGAGAGAAATGTTGCTGCGCCAGCGGTGCGTTTTTCAGTATAAGTTAGCAGTTTTTCAGGTTTTGCAAATGCCACCTTTCTCTTCTGTCTTTTCTTGCTCACAGGTCCAATCAAGATGTGATCCCTTTCTGGGCCAACCGACAGGGACTATTCCTTGCCAGGGAGTTTGAGGCACTTTCTGGCCAAAAGCATCTGCCTTCGTTTGGAAAGCCAGTTTTCGAGGCCAGGTCCTCGAGCGGGCATCTTCTTGGAAGTTAACATCGATGCTTACGGGTTGAGGGCTTCCAGATACAGGGGTGGGCAAGGCGCTGCCCACCTTTTTCCTGAATGTGATCTGAATCACTTACTAAGCATGACGGTATCAACTTACCGGTTGAAGCTCGCAAGCCCTATACACGTTGTTCACGGCAAGCAGACGCACTTGCAATCATGTCAAAGCTGCCAGCTAGATCTCCCTTGAGGTGCTTCTTGCTGCCCTTCTCCCAGACGGCAAAAATCCACCTTTGGTACGGGGCAAGACAAAACAGGTCACTCATTTCGCAGAAGTTCCAACCCTCTGTTGTGGCCATGGGTCATAACCTATGCCTCCATTTTGGGGGCGGATGAACACCCATGTACAACTTATTTTGATGTTCACCAGGGGTATGCCTCATGGCCACTTAAGAGGGTTGGAACTTCTGCCAACTGAGTGACCTGTTTTTTTTTGCCCGGTACCAAAGGTCGGGTTTTGACCCACAGCCAAGTAAGCCCGGAGGTTTTATGGTGCCCCCCTTTTTGGCCAGTTGGGGCCCGGTTCCTTCAGGAGGACTGGTCCGCCCGGGCGCAGCTCCAGAAGGAGTTGAAGCGCCAGCTCTCGAAGCACAAGGCGCGTGGACCGGGAGTCGATGGACTGGGTGGCAGGAAATATGGCGGGTGGGTTTTCCGGGTTGGTTTATTAAGGGTTGGGTTGAGGTTGGGTGGGTTGGGGTTTGAAATGGGTGTGGGTTTTCCAGGTTGGGTTGAGGTTGGTGGCATGAAACGGGTGTGGCTCACAATGAAACAGGGGGCAAACCGCAGGTTTTGGGCCATGTTTCCACTTACGAGGGTTCCAGTTTGGTACCGGTTTGTTGAGCCACAGCCAAATACGGCTGGTGGGTTTTCCGGGTTGGTTTTCGGGTTGGGTTGAGGTTGGATGGGTCGGTTCAGGGTTTGGATTGGGGTTGGCCAAGGGTTACATGAGGGTTGGTTGAACGTTGGAGGTTGGGTGCCCAAAGAAGAAACATTCCTGAGAATGGGTGGTGGTTTCCTTTTGGCTCTTCTTCAAAGCGACCAATCCCCAAGGTGATGACTGAAATATATTTGTATGTGTATTTAGAGATGTGTATTTGCTTGAATGTTGGAATATCCTTATATAAACGTGATGGACATGATTCTTAATGTAAGTGATGTCACAGTGATGTCCACCAAAGGGTCCCGTATGAATATCATGCCCACAGAACCCCTTGGAGTTCTTTAGTTACCGCGCTCTTAGGTTGGCCCGCGTAAATCCACGAACACAAGGGAAGGTTGTTCATGTTTCGTACTGTGGGTGTGTCGTTTATCCATTTTGGACCCCCTCCTTTTGGTTTCCCTTTAACACCAACACCCCCCCCCTCCCCCCAAAACAAAAAAAAGAGAACACAAAAACACGACGCACCCTCCAAAAATGAGAGACCCACGTTTTTGTTTTGTGAACTTCCGAGGAACCACCGCCAAGGGGAAACCCCAAAAAGACGGCCAAAGGCCTGTTGGCCGCCTTCCGGCGGCTCAGGTGCTGGACTACATCAACGCCAACCGCCCGCTGTTGGGGCTCTTCATCCCTGCCCCGTCCTGGCCGCCGGTGCCTGTGACGCTGGACCGGCGGGGGAGCCCAGCGGAATCATTCTGAAAGCCGTGGCGTTGCAGAAGGAACCCGAGGCCGCCTGTGGCCCTTTCAGAGGATCGTCCAAAGGACTCAGGCGACCATGCCAAGGTGGACAGGGTAAAGTCTTAGGTTTGGAGGGGGGGGTTCACCTATTTGAGGGGCTCATTGAGAGGGATCCTGTCCTTCTCAGACAAGCCCTATGGCAGCTGACGGGTCCCAAGAGGATATCGATCTTCCAGTGTTATTTTTCCCCAGAATTGCTATGTTAGTGGGAGGAAGTGTGATTTGAGCTGGGCACCCATTTGACAGGGAATCCTTCACTTTGAGGCAACAGCCCATTCATGTTGATTCACCCGGAGTCCACCAACTCACATGGATTAGCAAGATGCTTGCCCCTGAAACGGGATTCTTTTTGGGATACCTCTATAGGCAGCACACACCAGGGTCCCAAAAGTGCAAGTTTCGCATGGGAATCTATCAATCTATCACAAGCCATGGCAGCCCACAGGGGAATGGTTCCCAACTTGGGAGCTTTTCACCTTTTGAGCATCCCCTGAGAGCTTGCGCGTGCGCTTGGCTGCGGTTTTCTTCTTCGCGTCAGCCATAGATCCCCAGGAGCCCCGCCAGGGGCTGGGTCTTTTTCGGGCCAAACTGGTCCCGGGGGGGGGCGGGGGGGGGGCAGAAAAACCCCACCGAAGGGCGAATGAAGAATCTTTCTTTCGAAGCCCTTCGCGAGGTTCCTTTTCATCGGCGTGCCGCGCTTGGCCTTCCTGACCGTGTCGGTGACCTTCTTCTTCATCGAGCCCCGGATGCAGCTGGAAGGGGCCCGGAAAAAGGCCGTGAACAGCGGCCAGCTGAGCCGGGTAGATGAAGGTTGGTAGTGGTGAAGCCGTAAAATACCAGATGCGACGTTGACCGTACTTTTTGTTCTGCACAGAATGTGGGGTAGACACCTGTGCCAGGTTTGGATTGTGACTCTTGCGACCAGCCCCGAAAGAGGATGGTGCTCTTGGGTGGGTGTCAGAAGGTTCAGGCCCTGCCATGATTTGGCCGAAGTTTATGGAAGGAGTCTCTGACAGAAACACCTGCAATTGCACACGGCCAGGTTGCTGTTATTGGAACAACCTCCGGCTATCATGCTGCCCAAACACGTCTCATTGCAGCCGATCTGGTGAATGATTGTTCAACCACCAAATCACAACGACAACCCATAACAATGCGAATGAATTCTGGAGATGTGTCAAAACCAGGGGTTGCCGCCTCCAGTATGCGAGTTTGTGCCTGACGGTTAGGGACCCAAATGGCCTTGGATATCTTGTTTCCCTTCCAGAACCATCCAATTTGAGCTGGTGCCGCTAGGGCGTGATGCTGCTGCTTTCCTGGCTGCGGGCCACTACAGCCCTTTGCCGCTTGGGAAGCGAGCGAGTGGCGACGGGGCTCCGTTTTGAGGGCTTTTGGGCTCAGGTGACCCCCAGTCGGTGGATTGGTGGTTGGTTGAACCGCTGGTTGTAGAAGGGAGATGGGGAAGGCACTGCCCAAACCTGGGCACCAATCCCAAACCAACTCAAGGGAAGCTAGGAAGGGGTTGGTTCCCTTCAACCCCTTGCGATTGCGGAAGTGACGTTGCGAGTCCAAACATGCCAGATTGTGCGCTATTGGCCCAAAAGGGCATGTCCCCTGCGCGTTTGGGCGGCATCGATCACCATAGGATACCATAGGAACATTTGAGGAATAGCACAAGTCTTGTCGTGAGTATCTCCTGATGCTGTTGAGAAGGCTTTGACGATGTGGATGCAAACCAGGAAAGTGACATCTTTGGGTGCGTCCCACACCGCTCATGGCGTCCCACATCTGTAGGTTTTCAGAGGAAAGGCCAAGGCGAGCTCCCTCATGTTCCCCCCCCCCCCACTTCCCCCACTTCCCCCCCCCCCCCCACTTCCCCCACTTCCCCCACTTCCCCCACTTCCCCCACTTCCCCCACTTCCCCCACTTCCCTCACTTCCCCCACTTCCCCCACTTCCCCCACTTCCCCCACTTCCCCCACTTCATGATGCAAAAGTGGCCAGAGGGACAGGTGAAAAATGCGCACTCTTTGTCCCTTGGGGCTCCCGCCAGCTCAATCCCACCGAAGAAGCTGAAGGTGTGCGTGTGCTTCACAGGCCCATGGGAAGCCACTCGACAACTCGACAAGACGTCTTAGCAGTTGACCATCATTCTATGCCTTCAAACAGAGGGCCCCAAAAACGATGGTCAAGCTTTCCTTGGGCCGGGGCATTTCATTTGCCAGATTCTGTTCATACCCGCTTGTTCTGCTTTCCCAGGGCATGTGTGTGTGTGTGTGGCATGCGCTTTCTAGGCATTTCAATCCTCGGCAACCGTTGACAACCCCGCCCTTCTTGCAGCGAACGTCTAGGCTTGGTCTCTAGCCCCCACTTGGAATGCTCGGCTTTTCTGTTGCAATCAAGCATGCTTTCTGGCCGCGGCATCGCCAGCCCCCCACAACACATGTGCTGTGGGGCGGGCCCTTGAAGAACGATCATGATGTAGTTTACAGGGAGCCTTCCCCCTCTGTCAGCTTGCAGAGAAGCTGCCGAGCAAACCGCGGTTGGTTTCGTTCTGGCCGAGGCATTTTCGGGCCGCCCGTGCTCTATGGCGGTTTCTGCCAAGTGAAGAAGCGGCGGCGCGAGCGGGAGCCCTGCCAGGACGTCAGCGATGAGGACGGGTCAAAGCGTGCCTACTGGCATCATGGAGGCCAGTTGGCCGTGGCTCAAAAACATGGAATTCCCAAAATGACACCTTCGGCAAATGGAACCACAGACTACCTGTGTAACCCCAGCTCAGTAATTGTGAGTCACACCCAGTTGCAGAGGTGTCCAAAATTGTTGGGGGACCCCTCAAACTGGATGGTTGCCTTGGAGTTTTCCTTTTAATATTCAGGGCCCAAATCGTTGGACGAAGACGGCCGAAATGATCTGTTCTGTTTTGGCAAGGCTATCTATGACTAAAAACAAAGAACTACCCACATTTGCGCTGGTCAAACTTTCGCTCGTCATTGGCTCGGGGAAGTCATGCACCCGGCCTCATGGATTTGTGCGCCAGCCAAGAGCGGTGCAGATCCGCCACCACCGCTGAGTGTTGCCAGTCTTCTCAAGGCGTTGGCTTCCACACCTTTGCGATCCATTTTGCAAATGGGTGTGGCTCAAAATTAGTCAGACCTGGGGTTATGCAGGGTTTAGTCTTTGGTTCCATTTACCAAGGAGCCATTGTGCTACCTTTTTTTGAGCCACAGCCAAATCCGAAAGATCCTTCCGGGATTGTGGCTTGAGGCGAACCTTTGATCAACAGCCCGTTCACAGTAGGTGTGTACTGCTGTGGTCAATGGGATTCCCTGTACCAACGTTTGCTGGTTTCGCAATCTGGGTGTGTCGTGTTTTTTTAGGAATCGGACCCCAAAACTGTGGGTACCCTCAAGAAAAAGACACACCCATTTGTTCTTTTGCGGCCATGTGGGTTGGATCTTTGCACTTCAACTCGCGCCCATTTGTTGCAGCCATCCGCTGACATCTGTTGCACCCATCTGTTGCAGCCCCCCTCTGTTTTGACAACAACAAACACCCCTGGAGCGGCAGGACTGGTCGGAGAAGTGCCAGACTTTCTGGGACCCCGGCTGCCCGGGCGCCATGCAGCGCAGGCGGAAGGCCGGAGGAGTTGCCCGATTGAGCACGTCGCGAAGTAACCAAACTTGCGATCGGTAGGCAGGGAAGGAGAAATGGCATGACCCTTATAAACCATCCCCAACGGTTTCATTTAAGGTATTTTTTGGGATCATTCCCTCATTCCCTACTGAGCACCAGCGAGAAAATGGGTCTGTCTTTTTTGAGGGTCCCCCCTCTTGGGTGGTAGTGAAACCAAGTTTTTTGGGTTCCGATTCCGAAAAAATATATATATTTAAAAACAAAAAACACCACATGGCCTTCAATCAGTTTTTTTAATAATAGATGCGGTTTCCCCGTTCTCCCTTCCCCCAGTAAATATTTGCCTGGGGGCTGAATAGGGCACGTTTGTGGTTCAGGGGCTGCGGTCCAGTCCAAATGGGTTTTCCCTTTCTGGGCCCAAACATCGTTCAACAAATGAACATTTCCGAGTAAGGAATTCAAAGAGCAGAAGTATAAGTCATGTTTTGGATCTGTGCTGGCTGCGAGTTGGTTCAAAAATTGTTTAGCGTCGGTTTAGTTTTGGCTTAGTATTGGTCTCGGTTCTAAGATGTCCCCTAACGAGACTGGAGTTGGGGTCGGCGGGACATTTGCTGTCTTAGATTTGGTTTAGTATTGACTGGTTCTAAGTTAGTACTGGTAGATTTGGGGTCTGGGGAAAATCATATTTGTCAATAGGGTGCATTGCTTAATAGGGATAAGGGATTACACCTGTTTAACACAATGCAAGTCGGGAAATGCTGCAATGACCCTTGTAGCTTGCCTAGTGGTCAGTTTGCTAATGCTCTCCTGCTTTTTGCTTATTGAATTCAAGGCAATGCGCATGGCGAACATGCATGACATTCCTACGTGGGGGGGGGAGTGAGCCCAAACATCTTCCATGGTTCGGGCTGCGAGGCTCCAAGCAAAGCCCCACAGCTTTCTCATTCGTTGTTGGTGGAGAAGTCCCTGATATAAAGGAACAAGTACCTGATGTCCAACCCAAATAGGACACAAGTGGACCAATCACAACCCAGCTCTCCTATTGAGGCGGCTCCCCCCAAAACCGGCCTCAGGAGAGCCAGGACGGCAGATAGCAGTGCTGGATAGGGCCGAAGCCAAGTAGGGTCTTGCTTCGTTGTCTCCTGTCTGAAAGCTCCGGACAACCGTTGCTTTGTCGTGACAAAAGCTCAGACTTGAAATGCTTTCGAGCAACACGTTGCTTGGTAGACACGTGTCGCATTTACAGTTGGAGTTGATGATCACCGTTCAGGCGACACTCTAAACATGTGCTTTGCACCGCTACATAGATGGGTATTTTATTTGGAGGCAAAACCCCATCTGCAGTGTGTGGACGCCGTTTTGCCGAGAGCTTGCAGAGCGTGACTTTCTCAATGAAAAGTACAAAGGTATAAGTATACATGGCAGGGATCAAAGGTATACATTGCAGGGGTCAAAGGTACACATTGCAGAGGTCCCATTCATTTCCCCAAAAAATGGTGTCAAAGGGCCCGCCGGCACTTGCCGTGCTATCACCAGCCGTCCTATGGCCAGGTCGCCGAAGAGATCCTGAGCAGCGTAGACGCCAAGAAGTCCCCGGAGTTCAATGCGCATGTGCGGGGCCCTGGGAGTTTCGGTTTGTCGCAACATCCGGGGGGGGGGGGGAGACCCCAAAAGGGTTGTTTAATCTTTTTATTTCCCTTTAAGCCAGCGCAGCAAGAGCACACAAAGCACACCCATTTGCGGGGCTGCCATTTTTGTTGCCTGCTTCAATGTTGGACTCCTGATCGCTGGAACCCCACACACACACATACATGCATGCATACATGAATCCCGCCCGAGGTCATTATTTTCCAGTCAGTTGGATGGATTTGGGAAAGCTCAAATGCCACAGTTGGAGTGTTCAGCCGTGAGGGGTGCTACCTCAGCGCGATACGAGGGTTGCGCGTTTCGTCAGTCTTGCCATCAGATCCAGTTCGCTCAAACGAACCATGAATCATTGTGTGCAATAAAATTTCGATTTGTAGCGATCTTACACGGGAAAACGACCTGACCCCAGGATAAGGGTGCTTTCATATACATTTCATGATTTTGGGCTTGAGACGCTAACCTAGGAGTGGTTGAGATCACTCCAAATGTCTCAAAATCGGGCCCCACATGTCTGGAGTTGTCCTTTTGTTGTGCTTTCCCTTGCCAACCTAAAACTGGTACCCTCAAATAGCACACAAACTGTCATCCCTTACCTTACAAGCACCCCTGGTGTTTGGGCTTGAAGGTCCAGAGCACCACAGCACTGGCCATCTACGGCTGCGGCGGCTCGGAGTGTCTCACTTTTCGGGTGCGTTTGGGTTTGTTTTTTGGGAGGGCGCCCGGCTTTGTGTGGCTTTGAAGGGAAGCAACAAGCACACTAATTTTTTGGGGGTGTCCTACTTTGACAGATATTTGATATTAGTCTTTGAAGGCAAATTGGCTGAGTTTTAGCAGGTATAGCCAATTTGGAGGGTCCCCTTTCTCTGCAGCTATGTGTGTATTGTGATATCGGCACAAAACAATCAAGTATCAGTTTGTCTTCTGTTGGTGCCTGTACAGATCTTTTCATCCTCAGCTGAGGATGAGCATGGCAATCAACTGACGCACTCTTTGCGCGCCTTCTGGCCCCAAGCAACAATCTGCTTCTGAACCAGGAGCAGTGGTTGCAAACTTTGAGCTTCCCAAATGGTTAGATCCTCTTTTGGATGGGAAAGGAAGCCACCTTTCACCTTCAGATGGTCCCTCCCACCAGCTAACATGGAAGTGCACAGACCCCTGTAGAAAGACTACTTTCCTTTTGCACTTCCATATTAGTTGGTGGGAGGGTAGATCCATCCTCTTTATGGGAGAACCCAAAGGCATAGGTGTCCTTTTTAGGTTCGTTTGGTTAAAAATCGATGGGTTCCACTGGTTTAGATGGGGTTTATAGCCCATTTACCAGGGACACCCATCGATTTTTACCCAAAAGGCCACCTGTGCCCAAAGGGCCACCCCGCCATTGGGAGCTCCGTTGTACCCGTCCTCGAGGCATCCTGGCCGCCACCCACGTGGGCGGCCTGCGGGCGCTGGAAGAGCACGGCTTGCAGCTCTCGAGCCCCGGCAAACAGGCCGCGGCCGCTTCCGCCACGCGGCGGGAGATGGCACGACCGGCCCATGGTCTTATCATCCCCTTTACAGACATTTGGGTATGGGTCAAAATTAAACCGGGGTTTTGGTTTGGTCAATTGGCTGTGGGTCAAAACCAATAAAATCCCATTTTGGGGTGGGTGCACCACCCATTTTAGTCTAGTGGGGGTTGGGATGTTCACTGAGGGTACGATTTGGCTTTTGACCCATGGCCATTTAGAGAAAATGCCACTTTGAGATTTTCACTGAAGCCAGCTGTCGAGAGGTTCCTTGTGCATGTTGTTTGGGTGGGGAGACAATCGGGACTCTCGAACGCCTCTGGACTCGTTCCAAGCTGAGGAAGCTCAAGACCATTGCAGGCAACCGTTTCGGCCTGCCGGGCTGGGCGCCACGTTTCATCGGCGTTGCAGAAAGCAAGGGTCGAACGTCCGGGTGTTGTTCCTCTGAATTAGCATCAAAACAAGCAGAGGTTGGGAGACAGCTTAAGAACAAGCAAAGGTCTGATGGTTTGGGCTACAAGACGGATTGTCAAAGTTGAGCCGTTTCGGAGCATCAAGGACACAGGCGAGACCAGTTAAGACGAAACCAACTCAACTAATTGGAGAAATTCCTTTTTTTTTACCGGGGCCAAATGTTTGTTTCGTTGTGTCAATTTCCCATCAAATGACTCAAGACTCCTGCAAAACGAAGAATTAGTTCAAAGACACCACACACGGTCTTTGCTTGTTGCAGTTTCCTTGAACGTTCAACCCAGTACCGTAGGGGTTTCAAGTGCGGGGCTGACAAGCGTACCATGAATACAAAGGGCCCCCTATAGAAAAAGAAGCCTCCCATCGCCCAGCAAGTTTATTGAAACAAAGACAAACTCTTTCCATCTCTCCATGGTCTTTGCATGAGGACTGGATGTTGTGGCACCCAATTCCCAATAGAAGGCATGCCATCAGACAAGCGGCAAGTCGAAGGTCATGGGGAATGCTGCACCGCCAGCTGTATCTCGCTTGAATTTGAAGGGGCAAGCCACGCATTGCGGGGTTCTGTTTCAACACAGACCCAAATATGGGTGTGTCCTTTTGCTGGGGACCGCCCCAAAAAAACAAAAGAAAGAACGTGGTGTTGCTTTTGTTTTCCCTTGACAACTACATAAAGTAGTTACCCCCAAGGACAGACACCCCCATAGGGAAATCTGGTTCTAACCGTGTTCATTATGACCGCGGCCTCAACCTAGTGAGTGGATTAGGAGGCTTCCCCCAAGAGTGATCCGGATTTTCTCGGACATGGGACAGTTCTGCTATTCAAAAGAGGGCTTTATCAAAACAAACATCCCACCTGTCGTGTGGGTAAACCCATGAAACTACCTTTAATTCAGCAACACTAATAATTTCGATGACTAGTGCGACCTGTAATTTAAACTAACTTGAATCCATCAAACCGGAGGTTCCCACCAACCGCCGGAGCCCAAGCGCTTCCGCAAGTCGCAGGCGTGTCAGCGGGCGCGGTGGTGGCCGCCATGCTTGCGGTGGGCTGCAACGCCGAGCAGATCTTCGAGCTGCGCCTAGGGCCTGTTTGTTCGGTGGAAACCAGCCATCCGATTCCTTAGCTTCGTTGCTTTTCTAGGTCCCCCAGTAGTGCCCTTTTACCTTTTGTTGGGGAGGGTTCCCCTACTAAAATGGATTGCAGAAACAAGGGTACCCTTATTCTAACCTCTCTTGAGGACCTAGCTTTTGGTTGGTTTAGTGGTGGATGTCCATTTAACCCACTAAGAGTTAAACTTTTGGGGACCTGAGGCTTTCATGTTCGCGTTCCGGGGAAAGGCCATAGAGAGTGAACATGAGGGGGCAGGCGATATCGACCTCACTTTCGGCGCAAAGGGGTCGATGTCACCCTTTCAAACACAACAGAAAGAGCTGAGGCGCCTGGGCTAACTTTTCATCGGAAGTCCAGATGCTAAATAGGGGATGGGATGGTTTGTAGGGCTCTTCCGCTGGATTTCTTGCGCTAGCCTGTGCAAAGAACTTGCATAGACCTAAGGCCCAATGCACATCTCGTGAGAGACACTCCCCAAACCGGGTGTCTCTCTGGCTTCCCTTTGAACCCCGTGTGGCTACTCCAAACAGGGACCCTATTTGAACAGCCGACGTTTGTTTCCTCAAGACACCTTGGGGATGTCCAACCCCCCCATTTGGATGGAAGAACACTGGGAAAAACAAAAGGGAACCGGAGACCAACCAGGGACCCACCCGCCGAGCCGCTCGCCAGCCACGCGCCGCATCCGCGGCCGAGGGTCCAGAATATGGAATTCTACAAGATCGCACTGCCCGAGCTGGGCGCCATCGTGCGGATCCTGGGCACCCTCATGCGCCCTGCCCGGTCTCGTTCGTTGTGAGCACCTTTTTTGTTTTTGTATTGGCGAAACACTCGGTGTGTGTGTGTGTGTGTTTCCCGGTGGTTCAAAAAAGGCTGTTTTTTTCCTTGGTTTCTCAAAAAATACAGTTCTAAAAAATAATCAAAGAATTTGGGACTTCCTTTGGTTTTGCTTTGCCAGATGCGGACGGCCTTGGCTTGCTGACCATCCAGTCTGGGCCACTGGTAGCTTTTTCGACTGGTTTGAGGCCATTGTTACTTCCAACCCTTGCGACTGGGTCTTTGCAACAAAAGTCCGTGTCTTCAGGGAAAGGCGATTTTCTCCTTTGTCGCGGCACGCCACGGGCCATAGAATAAAACAGCCGAGCTGATCCCCATGGTTTGCTCGGAATCAGAGTATCAAAGACGTGTGGACTGGGGGAAGCAGGGGGAAGGTGATGGGAGCAGCAAGAAGGGGTCGGGACGTCTTACTGGCCACTGGAAGTGGCACCATCCCTGCTCTTCCCTCGGTTTCTCCAAATTCTATCATCCAACACAGGAGAGTGGAGTTCTGGACGACACCATGAGAATCCCGCTGTCTTCACCAGATGATTGAATCCCCACCAAGTTTCTGAAACGGTTTGACCGTGCCGCGTCTAACAAAATAAGTCATGGTCCGCGCATTTCCAAAAAGTGCGGCAGCATCCCTAATATTCCCTAATCAATGTGTCAAACAGGAAATATCTGTTTCTGCAAGTCGTCTTGGTTTGTGTGCTTCCTTGCAATATGCGGGGCCCACAGAACCTTCCAACTTCCGTGGTTCCCACTCCCCAACTGGGTGGGGTTGCTTTTGGCTTCCCTGCGAAGCCATCTGAACCGGACGACTTCATCTAAGTCAAAGCGTGCTGGACATGACGCTGGGCAGCGCTGCAGCGGATGTGGTGGAGTGCTTGGCAGGCGGAACGAGGGAAGGTTGCAAGACCATTTTCCACAGCGGGTTTTGGTGCCAGGTTCCATGTGTCAAACTCAGTTCGGCCCTTCTGATGGGGTTTAAACTTATGTTGGATTTCGATTATACAAGATGGATCACAAAATGGTGCCCCCAATCTACTGGTATTCCCATTACTATTCTGTAGTTGATTTGGGGAGGACATCGGTTGACCTCAGACTTGGGGGGGTTTTGGGGGGGATCCCTGACTTTCCGGTTGAAGGGTCGCATCTGATCTATGCTGGGTACTTGCCGCGTCATTTGCCCTTCTTGCGGGGGGTGTTCTGATTTCCCCTGAATCAGGATTCAAATGGGCGTGTGTCTTTGGAGGGCGCCCTTTCTGGGTTTGGTTTGAAGAGAAGCCAAAAGGAAAGCCGCGGTTTTTAGACTCCCCCAGCACATACCCAAATTAAATGCATCTGGTCTCTGTTAAGGTTGGGACGCTTGGATCGCGGCCCTGCTTGGAGTTCTAGTAAGGCGGTTCAGCTGCTCTTTCGGCCTCTCGGCTCTTTGGCAGTTTTCCAATGCTGCCAAAGATGGGAAGCGAGTTGTTTGGACCTACGACGTGGCATTGCCAAATAGTCTCGGGTTGAAATATGTTGATACTATGTCTGAGGTTCAATGCACTCACCTAAAGCTTCGGCCCACAGGAAGCTCGCGTTGGCGGCTGTTTGTTGAAGGGCGCATGGCAGATTCAACATGTTGCCCCCACTGAGGCGGGCATGCCAACGACAGCCGAACATCGCCCTGCATGCTCATTGAACAAACCACCCTTTGACCCAGGTAGTTATTTGGAGGGAAGGGCCGACAGCTTCCCTTGGCTCGCCTGCTTTCCCTATGGCCGGAAGCACTGGAAGCATTCCCGAAGGTGGCACAGGCCCCGGGATCAACAGTGGCACTCTGCTGGAGGAGATGATTGGGGACGCGCTGAAAAAGCATTGCCCGGATCCCAGTCTCGTTCGGGTCGGAGTCGGAGCCTTGGTTTGGGGATGCACAACATCCTGCACTAGTTGGGATGGATGATTCCCTATGACTGAGGCAGCTACTAACTGGTGCATGTGGTGAATCATTTCATGGGTTGATTCTGGGTTTGTCACGCCAGTGCCAGGTTTAAACCTGCAAGACTGCGGCGGGTTTGGCCTGCTGTTGTTTCGGTAGACTCTCCCCGCACACCTCCCTTAAGGTCGGGGATTTTCTCCGCGAAATTTGATGGCAGTCATGCTCCAACAAAGGCTTAGCCTTCTTGACAAGTTGCTGCCTCTACAATTCCAGGCATGTGGCTTTCCAGGGCAGATTTCGAGCTGGGCCCCTTGCCCATTCCGTTCTGGTGGAAGCTGAAACCAAAACGGGCCTTGCCATTTTTCCTGACCCCCCCCCAAAGAGAAGGGGCTCCCTGCTTTGTGCCATGGTCTTCCTTGGCTGGAGAATAGGCACGGAAAAGCCCAACAAATAATAGGTGTCGTCTGTGTGTATATATATATATATATGCCTATATATATATATTGTCATTGTCACATATATATATATATATGCTAGAGGTCTGGCACCCCCCCCCCTCCCCCTGCCATGGTCATGGTAGCCTTAAATAGGGCCCACCCCCTCCTCCGGTTTTGCAGGTTATGGTCATCTTGCAATAGCCCTCTCCCCTCCCCCTGTGGGCCCGTTGGTTTTGCAGGTTATCTCCCCCCCCATTGGGGGGGGGGGTGCCCGTTCGCCGACTGGACCCATATATATATATATGTATGTATGCAAAAATAATAATAGTAATCATAATAATAATAGGAATAATAATAACAACATTAGCAACACCAATAATCATAATAACAATAATAATAGCAATGATAATAGTGAATCATTGATAATGATAAATAATTGATAATGATACAATGCCAACAAAGTGAACATGATAATAATAATGATAATACTCATGATAATACCAATAGCAAATAAAAGTGAATAATGATAATTAATAATGCTAAGCTGACCATCATACCAATGATTCTAATACTAATGATAGTAATACTAATGATAATTTTAATAATAATGATACTAGTAATAATGATAATAATAAGGATAACATAATGATAACATAATAATAATAGTAATAATAACAACAATAATACATAATAATAGTACTACATGTACACGTATACAGATAGTGGTGCATGCATCTTGTATATATATATATACATATGCATGCCCTTGGGAAGACTCTGAAGATGCTGGGTTCTGGGCTAGGACTCACGCGTGGTTCGATTCATCTCGAGAGGCGGAGATGCGGACATCTCCATGAAAGCCGTGCAGGACAGGTTCGGAGCTTTGGATTGAACATGGCAAACCAGACCATTTGGCTGTGGCTCAAATAGATGTACCAAAGTGCACCTTCGATTAGTGGAACCAAAGACTATAACCTGCGTAACCCTAGCTCTTCATGTTGAGCCACACCTAGTTGACAACCTTTTTGGGTTGTAAGCAGAGCGACTGGGTCACAGTTGCTGGGGGAGTCAACCGGTTGTCTTACTTGCTATTGCAAGTGGAGGCACGTGCTTGGAAAGAACCCTTCAGATGGTGGGCCGCTTGAGTTCGTCCTCTCTAAAGGTGAACCCTGATTGAGAAGGCTGGACTTTCGGCTTCCGGGGCTGTATGGCCATCGTAGCCAAGTCAGCGTTTCCATTGCAGGCTTTCATGCAGGAAATGCCACTTTCTGAGGAAAGAAGGAAGCATCCTCTTCTTGAGTGGTAGAGGGGATGGCCCGATTTAATATCACAGCAAGGGCCTGCGTTGCAAAAGTTGAAAAGGCCCTTTCTGACGTGTGGCGTGGCCAATTGAGGGACTCGTGTATTCTTCAGGTTGGTTTAAAAGGCAGACCCAGCGGTAGCCAACATGCGGCTGACTGCTTGCGATTCTGATCCTTTTGAGATCGCTTTGCATTTGCGCGGGGCCCGCGGGCGAAGCGCTTCCGGAATAGGGACTCGGTTCGGGGACAGTTTGGTTCAGGAAAATAATAGACGTTGTTTTGAAGTCAACAGCTGCGGATCAGCTTTTCAAGTTGCTGGACAAATTTGGCCGGGTTTGCAATTTGGGAGTCCCAGAACAGGAATTGGACCGCCAAGTGGCCTCTTATCTTGAGCCCGAAAAAGCAAAGATGGCCATCATCGATCCACCTTCAAACATCCGTTGTAGGGTTGCTTCCTGCGTTTGGTTTTTGCATTTTGCCCGTATCAAGCGCAAATGCCGGGGTCTGGGACGTCCTCAACTGTCCCTGGCATCCACGGTGGTGAGTCGTGTTTTTTGTTCCCATGAATTGGTGCGCGTGGTTGATCATGGTTGCTTCAAGTTGCGTATTTCTCAATGCTTTCTCACACTCAAATGTTTTCCGGCAAGAAAATTGGTTTTTCTGGCCAGCCCAGCTTCGACCAACAAAAGCTAAGGTGGTAGAGGGGATATGCTCTATGACTGACGAGTACACAGGTCCATAGGTGGCGCTGGCTTCCAGCAATTTAACCGGTGCCATTGTTTTGTCCAAAAGAACGCCTCACTGCCGAACATAAAACAAGTGACAGGGATTCTCCGAGCCTTTATAGGAAGCCAACACACACAAGGATAGAAGGTTGATTTGTTGTCTTTTCGTTGGTACCAGGTACCATGCATCGGGTCTTTGGAATGAGCCCGTCCTGTGCTGCCTCTCGACTTTGAGAACGGTGAACAAAAGAGAGGGGCGGAACAACCCTGAAAACATACCCATATGTCACCCACTCCCTCTAGCTCCTGGCTATAGTTCCAGTCTTGTTTCTTTATAGCCACGCCCAGCCGCCAGCGCCGCAAGCGCCGCATGCCGCTTGCTTGCCTGAGGCAAGCGCCTAGTGATTCTCGCCTGCGAGCTGGACAGCGGACACGAGAGGCGCTTCACCCCGGAGACGGACCCGGACCTGCCTCTGCGGGTTGCCGTGCGCATGCCCTTCGGACACGGACTTGCGCTGGCTTGCGCGCAGAGGAAATCCCCAAGTTGAAGGTCCGTAGCTGGTGGCTGGTTCAAGTGCCCAAACCTGGATAAACATCTCAGAAGCAAGAGTCAGTGGAGTTTGGACGTTGGCAGAGGTAGGAAACAATTGAAAGTGGTTAGAGGAGACATTTGTTCCGCTTTTTTGCGGGTACCCATTTTGGTTGCTTGGAAAAGAAACCAATGGGAAGCCAGCTAGTCCCTCAACGTTCAACTTGTTTGTACCTTAAATGGCAGTCTTTGGCTGCCAAGTTTGCGGGAAATCCAATGGACGTTCCGGGGAGGTAGGATACACTTTGGGAGTATTGTTTTTTTGAGGGTACCTTGGGGGTCCCCCATTTGTAGCAACCCCGTTTGCGTTTCACTAGTGACTGAACATGAAGCAAGCAGATGAATGTGTACTTGACAATGGGGCCTTCAACTTCATTCGCTGGAGCTGTTTTGGCTGTAGCTCAGCTGCGGGCATTGCGTGCAAATCATTGGCAGGAATCATCACTGTTCTAGGGGTTGATTCCCCACTCTTTTCACCCATTGTTCTTTTCAAAACCGGCTGCTTCCCCTGGGTGTTTGAAGGTTTTCTGAAAAGAAGGATGCCTGGAAAGAATAGGGAAGGTACCGCTAGAACTGTTGGAGGGAACACCCCCATGCTTGCCAGCCTTAGGCCACTCCACCGCCAAAAGGGATTGACGCGGACGGGTCCAAGCCATGCACGGTGTCTGTGTGTCACAAAATTTTGCTCAGGTGCATCCTGGAAACATAGACGTCCAACCATTCTCTTAAGGCAAGATGTCCTGTTGATTCTTTGCATTGTTTACGTGGTTTTGAGTGCATTCTGCAACAAGTGTTTATTTTGACTCCGGGCTTTTTGTGATACTTTCGCCCTTGAGTTTCCATCACCCTTGAACTAGAAAGTCGGCATTCTACAAGAAAAATACGTTTGGTTGACCCAAGGAGACTGTGCCCATAGATGTTTCTTGTGTTTTGTACATGGTGGCTGGGTTGAGATAAGCTCCTGCTTGAAGCTTTTCCCTCGCCAAGGATAGTTCTGGATGATAAGTCTTGATCAACGGCTAGTTGGTCGTCAGACGATGTATTCTGAATCACTCAGCAAATGCCTGCAGGAGTCAGATGAAATCAGTAGCCTTGTCTCACTACGGCTTATGTTCTTGCCCATGCAACACTTCTAGTCGGTTGCTTTGTACACAATTTACCTGGTACTGGTACATGCGCGGTTACACAATCAACACACACACACATACATACATTGATACATACATACATACATACATACATACATACATACATACATACATACATACATACATACATACATACATACATACATACATACATACAGACACACACACACACACCCGCACCCGCACCCGCATCCGCATCCGCATCCGCACCCGCAGGCGCACGCGCACGCGCACGCGCAGACACACAGACACGGACACGGACACGGACACGGACACGGACACACAGACACACAGACACACAGACACACAGACACACAGACACACAGACGCACAGACGCACAGACACGCAGACGCACAGAGACACAGAGACACAGAGACACAGAGACACAGAGACACAGAGACACAGAGACACAGAGACACACACTACACACACTACACACACTACACACACTACACACACTACACACACTACACACACTACACACACACTACACACACACACACTACACACACACACACACTACACACAGTACACACACTACCCACACTACACACACACTACCCACACTACACACACTACACACACTACACACACTACACACACTACACACTACACACACACACACACTACACACAGTACACACACTACCCACACTACACACACACTACCCACACTACACACACTACACACACTACACACACTACACACACACACTACACACTACACACACACACACACTCACACACACACACACACACACACACACACACACACACCACACACACGCACCCACACACACATACACACACACACACCACCACCCCACCCACCCACCCACGCACGCACGCACGCACGCACGCACGCACGCGCGCGCGCGCGCACGCACGCACGCACCGCACGCGCCCGCCCGCCCGCGCGCACGCCCGTGCACGCACGCCCGTGCACGCACGCGCGCACGCCCGCACGCACGCCCGTACGCACGCCGTGCGCGCACGCCCGTGCGCGCACGCCGTGCGCGCACGCGCACGCGCACGCGCACGCGCACGCGCACGCGCACGCACACGCACACGCACAGGCACACGCACACGCACACCCACACGCACACGCACACGCACACGCACAAGCACACCACACGCACGCACACAACCCACACACACACACGCACGCACAAGCAACAATGCACCACACACACACAACCAACACACACACACACTCACACACACACATGCCTTTTTTGGTTTTATGGCTTCCACAACTGCACCCCTGGGTGATACGACGCAGCACACCCATCCTTCAATTGAACCATGCGCCTGATTGATTGACAGCCTAGGTCTATGGGAGTTCCGGGGCTCATGGAGCCACTCAAATACAGAGGCAAACTCGACGTCCGCGTCCCGCTTCGGCTTTAGACTCGGATTGCGTAAGGCATCTGACAAGGGGCCCGGTATTACATCCCTTTCCGCATGGACTTGAGGGAAAGGTGTGTAACCCCTCCAACCTTTTTAGTTCCAATGTGTTTCTTGCGGGGTTTCTCCTTTTCACTGGAGTTGGTTTCAATTCTATCAGAAGTGCTTTGCCTGGGCAGCAAGTCAGCTGTTGTTTCTAGACGCTTCTTCCAGAAAAAGAGTTCATATTCGAGGGAACCCTTAGTGTAACAGGTGTTTGGACTGTGGCTGACATTCGATTGGCGTTGTCAAGTTTTCTTCTGCTACGCAGTTCTCGCATCTTTGCTTCCGAGCTCCTATCGTCGAGAGTGTTGTTTCCCAGATAGCTGGAAGCTATAGGGGTTCCAACTTCAAGTAAAGAAAGGGGTGGGCAAGAAGAGATGGGTGTTGCAGGGCACATGAGCGGCAGGGACTTGCGGGGTGCTGTTGCAGGGTGCACCTTGTGAGATTGACGCAGGACGCTTCTGTTGCTGGTGCTGGTGAGCTTGCCGGAATGCAGGGGCTTGCTGTTTAGAAGGCGTTGGTAAGCTGGACGCCGAATGCGGGGGCTTGCAGGGTGTGGGGGGGGTTGCCGTTGAGCTGGGCGCAGGACGCATGGGCTTGCAGGGTGCTGCGGGGCCGTGCTTGCAGAGTGCCTGCAGGGTGCTTGCAGGGTGCTGTTGCGGGGCTTGACGCGGGCATCGAAGAAGTCTCTTGGGATCCCTCGGGCCTCAGCGTCGCAATTTGTGGGCCTCAAGCCGCGACTCGAGCTTTGTCTCGGGCCCTGACGCTCTCCTCGTTCTCTGGGGCCCGTGCTCATGGAATTTGGTTGGCAAACTTGTGCCACGTCAATACATGGTCAAGTGCGGCACCTGTGTCCCCAGCAAACTCAACCGCGACCGGCGCAGCATGGCCAGGTCACATGTACTGCGACGGGGGCATGTGCAACGACTTCCCGATGAACGCCTTGCCGGAGGACGAGAAGCGGATCGGGCTCATGGTGCGGCCGGTGGACTGGATCCAGCATCACATCTCAGGCGAGCACAAAACTTGGGGGGAACACAAAATTCTGTTTTGTTGAGTCCTTTTCCCAGGTGGTTGCGCGGCAACTAGCAGAGAAGAGACCTGTTTTGGGGCATTTGGGAAGCTTTCAATTGAATGGCCCGCAAAGCGAGAGAGAGAGAGAGACAGAGAGAAAGCGAGAGCCAGGGACACAGCAGTTTTCAGCATCGCCTTTCGGAAAATTGGGAATGTTTGAGGGTGAAGCTAGGAACCCTGAGAGAGGGAGAGAGTTTTAGGAGAGAGAGAGAGAGAGAGAGAGAGTGGAGGAGAGAAAGAGAGAAAGAGAGAGAGACGGAGAGAGCGCGACTCCCAAAGAGGAGGAATGTTTTTTGGTTTTCGGGCTTGCCCGCTCTGCAATGCTCGGGGGTTTTGAATGGGCGACTAGCCCAGGGAATTTGCTTTGTCCTTTGGTTCAGGCTGGTGAATTGTAGTGAATTGCTGCTGATTTGATCCCATCGTGAGTGAGTCACCTCGTGGTGGATTTCTAACCAAATTCTCGGAAGGGTGAACAGTCCTGGAAGTGTTTGGCACGACCGTGAACACTTCGGAAGCACCGGTTGGCTTCGGTCCTCGCCAAGATTGGGGCAATCACAACTC